>OY728146.1:657731991-658356991 GCA_963277665.1 Viscum album
AAAATATGAATTTAGATTTTCCAAAATCTTCCCAAATGCTTCTTCATATTTATAATACAACATCTATAGTTCCATATATTTTTAAAAACTTTCATCCCCATATGCGTTATTTTTAATAAAAAAGTGGTTTCTCCGTTATATTGGTAAGGGTTTATATTCATCTTTCACCATTTATAATTATGATTATTTATCATCAAATCATATTAATTCATCATGTATATTTCTGTTATGATTACATTCTTAAGATAATGTCATGTATTTGATCAATCTATGATGGAGTATAAATTCTTTACCACTCAATTAACTCTTCTCCATATGCCATTTCTATGTCATTATGTGTGTTTTAAAAGATAATATGTTCATTCCAAACTATCCTATTACATTTTAACTAATAAAAGTAATAAATCAAAATATATCCTAAATCATTTTTTATTTATTTTAAATTTATCTTATAAAACATAATTATTTAATTTTTATATCAAATTTTGAAAACCTTTTAAAAAAATTATTCCATATGGTTGTTTTACGCAAACTACATGAATGATGGTGTTATAATTAATTTATTTCTCCCATGTGTGCTTTTAAAATTAAATTTTATTATTTAATATAATATTTTTTTTGAATAAAATTATGATTATCATTCTATATAGGTAAATAACCATTTTAAATATGAATGTAAATGTAAACAAACATGATTATATCTAACCATAAAAACGGATTATTAGGGATAGGGTTTAGAAATGAAACAATTTAATGAACTACATAAATTCCTTAATTTTGGAATTCAATAGACCCTATCAAAAAAATTTCATATATTTTATGAAACCGTTTGACTAATTATTTTTTATATTATTAATATATCAAACATGTTTATACATTATGAAGAAAATTACTGAAAAATAACTGATGTTAACTATACCGATTTTCAAAATTAATTAAACATTAATATAACTGATAATAATAAGAGTATAAAAATTAAATATTTCTTAAATCTATTAATTAATTAATATAATATTATTATTTGTTATGTTATTTGAAATATTAGGTAATTCAAGACACAAAGTTAGTGGTTTTTTAAATAAATTTCCATTATTTAGGTTATATAACTTTTTGTTTATGTTGGTTTTTCCATGATTATTTGAATTATGAAATATTATTGACTATTTTTTATTTTCACTTATATAATAAGGATATTCATGTTTTCCATATAATCATTTCATTGGTGGATTATTATATCAAATTCTATGATGTTTATAAGGGTTTCTTGGTCACAATTGGAGTTCTTTAAGGCATGTTTCATATTGTGATCCAATTTTTTTATATGGTATACATATATCCCTATGAATTTATTTAATGTCTTTTTCCTTTAAAATAATTTTTTAACGAATTATGGTATATTAAATCATTAAATGTATTTTTTATTCATTCACTACCAAGGTTGTAGGGGTTTCTCATCTCAAACATCTTTCATTCGGACATGTTTTTTATGTAATTAAATTCATTTATGTGGTTTATATACATACCCATTGTAATTTAATTTCACAAGTCTCTTTATAATCATTTTATTTTGTGTTCTTTATATTTTAATTTATTTCAAAAGGGTTATTGATTTTAAATAATTTCATGGTTTTTTATATGAAACATTGTTTTAAATGTTTTTAAAAACATTATATCCCATGTCCATGTTCATTGAAATGTTCCAATATTGTTATTATTTAAACTAAAAATCAATATTATGTATATTTTTAAAAATTATCATATAATTTATAATGGTTTCAAAAGGAATCCACTTTTTTGTTTTCTACACTTTTCACATTTGACATTCATTGAAAAATTATTTCATCATTTATTGTCTAAAAGGATTATCTCACCATCATAACATTTCTTCATTATATATATTCATTTACACATTTTTAAAGTTTTTCAAATGAAAACATTTTCCCATTATTCTATGAATCATTATTTGTAATGGTTTACCAAAATAAAATTATATTATTCCTTACATTAAAATTTATGTTTATAAATTCTTTTATAATTTAGTTTTTCATATATTTCTGCATCTTTTGAATGATTCAAATGTTTGAATGGTGATATTATTTAAGGATTTCATCCACCTATTTTATTTGTATTACATATGATGATGATTTAAATAAAATTTTCAAGAAAGTCAATTATTTTTCATGGATTAATAATGCCGTGGGGGAATGATGGTGCATTTTATGATTTTGAGATGAAAATAAATTCTATATGTACTTTTAACATGTTATTCTTAACATATGTTTTTAGGATGACATGTGATCCCGATATGGATCATGTAGATGGGTGATCCTCATATGTCCCTTTAATACATTTGGTAATGATGAAGGAGTATATTAATTTTATGTTAATCTAATGATAATTGAGATAACCAGTTAGATTACTCATATCAGGAATAACTATTATAATATATTAAAACATCGGTTAAAAAAGAATGAATATGAGTGATAAAGATAATTTCCTAGAATACAAACATGGGTTTCCTATAACTGATATGAGTTTTAATGGTTCGGTTGAAGAAATAATGATTTCAAAAACATCACAATTATTTACTCATATATAGCATGCCTTGTGTAGTAGATTTTTGAAATAACACATGATTTCAATTCTTTGTTTTTATTTGTTTCAATACAATCATGTTATTCTAATGCACTTTTATTATGTAATAATATCATTATTCTCATCTGATCCCACTCGTTATATTTTATTGTTTTTACCCATGTTTATCATTAATGATAAATTAATATAACCCTTTCATTGATTCCATTTCCCAAGGATATAATGAATAATTTTATTTAAGTTTTTTCTATATGATTTTTACATCTTCATAATTCTATGGGAGATATTAGAGAGTTATTATAGGAAAAATTTGATATCATTGGGAAAAATCTCAATTGAAGACATGGTTTTTGAAATGATTTTTTTTAAAACACTATAAATATCATAACTTAATATGACATCAGTATATATCAGACACAATATTTACCTTTAGTGTTGTAATTATGGATGTTTAAAATTGCGCTCATATGTTGGAATCAATTCCAGAATTGTAAAAAGTATTTTTTAGCTCTAGATCTTAGATTGTGGGTCTGGGTAATTATAAAATATATATAACATGATGATTATAAAATTACAACATATAAAATGGAATAAGTAACTCAAATAAAAATATAAAAGTATCATATCCCATGAAATAGTAGTTATGAGTATCTTATCCCCATCTCCTGCAGAATATTTAGCCCATTAATTATCTGATTTTCTGAGATTTGTTATGTACTTAGGTGAAATGTTTCTTATATTGAGGAATCATGTGGTGTTGAAGTGTCATATTTAAGATGTATTTATGGGAACATTTGTGAAAAAATCTTACATGTACATGCAGAGGGACACTCAGACATCATTTCTTATCGAATTGTTCTTCTATAATCATATACATACTATACAAGCCAAAAAATATAGAAGGTCATGATCTATTAAAAATAAAAAAGGTCTCTAATAAAGGGTACCTAATTATTAATTATAGAATAATGGTCTTAAAATACTAGGCATATAAATTAAAAAAAATATGTGTTATATAATATTATTTATCTTTATATATACATGTTAGTTTGTACTATCCATAAGGTATGTGACCATTAAAAAATCATAAAACATAAACTACGGTAACATAATTAAATAATGTTCCACATGAATAATAATATAATGTTTTAACATATTTTAAGGATAAACACCCATTTCCATTTTAATATTACATATTAGGATTAATCACTAGTGCTATAAATAATGGGGATTATGTTTACGCTAAATTTCTAAAAGAATAGTAATTGGGTTTAAACCCTAGAGTCATAAACATAAGTATATCACAATATGTAAAAATATACCCAATGTATTATAGGGAAATATATGTCTTATAATACACATTTAATAATGAAATATGGACACATATGTATGCCACCTAAATTCTAAAACAATTGTAGATCCATTAAAATCATAGCATTACTAAAATGTGGCTGTAAAATGAATATTAAAAGATATAAATATGCAATCTAGGTATGTTTTATTTCATTACAATAATATTTAAGGTATATTCAAATCATAAATAATAATTGGGTATAAGGTAAAGTCAATTGTTTTCTCCAATCAATCGAATTGTATGTCGTCTTTGTGAACATTCTTGTATAATAAAAATGAACTATAGGGAATTATAAATACAAAGGGTTTTTTATAATGGTTTTCTCTAATAATATATTATTATATGTTAGTAAAAAGGTATTAATAGATTAATCCACTCAAAGTAATTGTAACTTCATAATATTGGGGATTTAAAATAACATGGATAAAGAAATGTTTTTTCATTTATACATAGAAAAACATTTGAGAATCTATAATGAGAGGGAATATAATACATGTAAGAATAAAATGTTTTATTTTAAAAATTTTATTTATTTATGTTTAAAGAACACAATTATAAGATAAAAAATTATATATTACTTATGAAAAAATAGTTTTTTAAAATATTGAATTAATTACATATAATGAATTGAATTAATTACGCATAATTTTCATGAAATACAACACATATTAAAAAATTGCAATAAAATAGTGTTCTGAATATATTTTGAACATATAATCATTTAATTTAGATATAACCATGATCATAAAGAGAGGATAATGTAATAGAAATCCTGAAAATAGTTTTCTTAATTATTTATAACATGTTAAAAAAATATTATTTGTCGCTTTTATAATAATTTTAAGAAGATGATTTTTTTTCAAATATTTTATTTTGAAATTTAAACTTAAAACAATACCTCCATGAAATAATTTAATCATGGAGTATAAGATAATAAATTATAATAATGTTTAAATGAAATTCCATTAAATTTTTTTTGTATATAAAAAAAATTAAATTATAGTAATGGAATGTGGATATAGGATAATATTGAATGAAATAGAATTAAATTGCATGACATGAATATATTTTAAACCTATTTTTCATAAATTGAAGATTAATAACCATGATATAGAATGGGTAGATCTAATCTAGTGTAATATCATGAATCTTTATCTCTAAAACATAAAAATAGATATTGTATGAATAAAAAATGTGATAAAAAAATAAAAATGAATATTCGATATGTATAGAATAGAAAAAATACTAATTTTGAAATATAGTATATGTATATATCCTTGAAATCAATTGATCCAAATTAATTTTCAAATGTTGGTTGTATAAGTTTTCATCATATTTTGAATAATTTAAAGTGTTTAGAGATGTTTTATATATCATTATATTTTAATGAATAATATTTTATATAGATTTAAGATAGAGAGTTAAATGTTACATAAGGTAGTTAGTTAATTATTAAATAAATTATAGTTCAGAATAATATTCACATCATACATGGTTTTGAAAATCACAATACAATATTGTGCAAATTTTATTTAACTTTATATATTTTGGTTTATGTTTTTGTGTTGTAACTGTATTATCTATTTGATATGTCACACTAAACTAATAAATTTTTTATATCTATTAGAACATTCGAAGGCATCCTGATTACATGTAGGAGTCAACACGTCATCCAATTTAGTTTAAAGATACATCCATTGGATTATGAAGAATTATTTATTATATTTTTTCAATTCATCCCAAATAACTCAAAATTCGATCATCCATTTTATTTTGAATACATAAATTAATTCATCCAAATGCATTATGTATTAGAAGTGAATGATGATTTAATTTTATTATAACGTTCATAAAAAATCATTTTAACATTGATTAATTCTTTTTTAAATTCTATAATTGAGAGACATTATTGTTAGAAATTTCAAAAATAACTTTTTACCTCAGTTATTTAAAAAAATTCCACAAAATATAATTGTTTTTTTTAATATCAAAACCCTTATTTTTTTAACATTTCATATATATTATAAAATATCATATTTTTAAATTGTGTGATTAAATAACAGTTATAATAAATTATTTATTAAATTATTTAATAATATACCAACCCCATCTACAAATTGAAAAAATATATAGTCTAATGAGAAAAAGAAATGAGTATAATAAAACAACTGTAAAATGTTACAAAAAATATATACATTATAATTTTTTAAACAAAAACTACATTATAATTTAGGTTTAATATTTAATAAACTATATAAAATAAAATCAAATTTAGATAGAAAATAATACAATCATTCTCCATGTAAATGACCTAACACATTCAAATCAAATGGGAGGGGATTATAAAAATGTAAAAAGTTAGAAAACAAAGTGATCCATATTTATTTTAATTATAATTTGAAAATAATTAAATGAATATTTTATAATAAAATATATTCTTTTTAAGATTTATAAATGTCTCAGTTGTTATTATTTCATACATAAATCATAACACATAATTTCCACATTTTTTGATTCCATATTGTTGATGAAATTTATATCATAAGGATGTTATCAATAGAGAAAATATATTTTATTTATTTTCTAAATTGTATTAATTAAAATGGAATTCACCTCCCTATACGCATATTTTATGTTTATTTTCCTATTTTTATGTTATTTTATAGTAATCCAATGCCTTTTTTGAGAATTATATGCATCAAATAAATTATATTTTAATTATAATGTATTAATATTTAAATAATCAAAATTATATCTCCAAAACAATTTTAAATTTTTATCACATGTCCCTATATATAGAGAATTACCAAAAATATTTCCCTTCATATGGGAAAATTACAGCCAACATATAATCGACGCTGACTAAAAAATAGTTAATATGTGCGGTTATTTAATAATGAAAAATAAGACATCAAGAAATATATGGTTTATACCAATAATTTTCCAAATCCTCTAAAACCTTTTTACATCATTATGAAATCTCTCAGATATGTAATTTTTTATTACCTCACCATATATTTTACATGTTACAAGAAAAATTAAATTTGTTTCTAATAACATATACACTGATAGTGTTTCATATGGAATAAAATCATTACGGTTATACTTAACATGAAACAAGCATTAGTATTATGTTATATTATGTTTATAAAATTGAAATTATTACGATTATTGGGTTATATTGTTAAAATATGTATCAATGTGAGACCCAACATATCTACAATTAGAATCTCCTTAGATATCACTTAAAAAAATTTATCTAATAGTAATTCCCTCATATAACATTCGTCAATTTAACTTTATAAGTATGCCTAACCTTAAATCCATATGGTGAAAATCTAGAAATTCCTTCGCAAATAAGATGTGAAGGAAATATGTTATTAATATCATTTTTCATTATATAAAAAAATTTATCTACCTTTATCATATTAAAATATTATATCTATATGTATTGAATTATTATAAAAATGTTAAAAATTATAAAATAAAAAGGATATAATATCTACATAAATTGGGAGTGTGTTTTCATACAAGTCTTCATAGCTAATGTAATAAATCTCTAACATATTGTGAAATTACTAAAACCTCTTTAGTAGAAAATGAAATTTTAGATGATGCATCTGTAATATCAAATAGTATTAAAAAATTTAACCTATATTTATCATTTGATGATGTAGGATATCCTCAATATAATATTTTATCTCATATGGTTTAATACTGTATTGGGAATCCCAAACATATAACTCAAGATTGATTGGATGTTTTGGAGGAGGTGGTAGTGGAATGGGATATTCATGAAGAGGTTGAGTAGGATATGCAACATAAAACTACCAATACATGTTGGAAATAATTATTGTGATGATGTTATTATCATATCTTTCATTTTCTCTCATATATCCTTTACCATATCTTTAAAAAACGATTTATTATTTTAAAAATTTCCCCCATTGAATTTTTATAATGAAAACACACTTTTTATAATGATACACCTATTCATTATACTCATACATATCCATGGTGTTAGGGATTCTTTAAAGTAGAAGTGAAAATATCCTTCTATCCCTTGGGTATAAGGGTCCCTTTTGTGCACAGGTCCTCAAGGAAATCCTTTATAGAATATTGGTAAAATTTATTATCTAATTATAAAATATAATGAGTTAAATAATACTTTAAATGAATTCTTAGGATCATTCTTTGTACTATCATTTCCACATATATTAGATATATTCAATTTTTAGCCTCTAATCACTTTTCCTTTTTCATGACCAGATTGGGGAGTGGAATTCTCTAAATAACATGTTGATATGGCTCTAAATTTTCCAAATTTCTCACACATAATTTATTCTCCCAAAAATATATACCTATCAACAAAGAAATTAAGAGGTAATAAATATTTCGATTCAATATTTTTATGATTTCACCTTATCCATTATAAAATAAGTGGAAAAATCATTATTATCATCATTTTCTATTATTATACAATAAAACAATTCGAAAATTCAATATTACACTTACTAAAAAAATATATAATATTTTATTTTACAAATAATTCACATTGAATATTCATGTAGAGAACCATATATGTTACATGTATTTTCACTTTTTTACTTTAACAAAAAATGATATCTGAGTTTAGTAAGGAATTAAAAACTCTCCACCACATATAAGAAAAAGAAATTAGTTTCTAAAGGACATATATCCTATTAGTAATGTCATATGTATTCTTATTAAATGGAAAATATTAATTAAATGAATAAAAACATGTCATAATAAATAAAATAATTATTAACTAACTATAAGAATACCCATTGGATTATATAATGTCTTTTGATTGACACATCTCTAACTGGAAATTGAAATAATTAATTTGTATCTAAAATACAAAGATAAAAATGTTTTTTAATTTATTATAAATTTGATTTATAGGATTAACATTATCATCAAACACAATAACTATCAGTCGTTCCTAGCTACGAGAAATTAATAGTTTTGAATAATGTATTCTAAATCATTTACTAAGCCTGTAATACTTTTGATTCTCTTTAAAAGTAGATGGATCATGTGCATAATAATGAGGAGGCTCCTTTGTATAAGTAGATGAATGATCCCCACAAAAAGATCAATGTGACCCAAAAATTTGATTAGAAATTAATAAATAAATAAAATAAATAAAAAATAATTAAGAAAAATCTAATCTTTCATTTAGATATAAAATAATAATAATTAAAAAATGAATCAATTGTAATAAGCTGGTGAGAAACACATTATTTTTTATTTTGGTTAATGTAGTATAATATAATTATAAAACAAATTTTGAAAAATTTTATGATGCATGAAATGGTTTCTACAAGGAAAAAACATTTCCATATGATAACACAAATCTATCATATACATATACCATGAAATATCAATTGAAAAAATGGTAGAAACCAAAATAACAAAATTTTCAGTCTCATAATCAAATTTCCAGTTGTTTATCTAAAATTTAATGAAATTGGATAATTATAAAACTATAAAAACAGAACTAAATGAACAATTTTTATATCACATTTGATAAAATATTTTACTAAATATAAAAAAAACAGACAATAGCTCTATAATATTTTAAATAAATTAAAAGATAAAAAGATAAAATATTTGGTACCTTTGATAATATATATTTTTTGAGGAATTTTTCTCATATATTTTCTCTTCATGATAATATAATATGGAAATACCATTTCAATGATTTCTTAATCAATATTATATATTAATATTTCATTGGATGTAGGCATGTAAAAGAGTTTATCATCAATATTTTCATCACCAAAATATTGTTTATTCATTGTAAATGACAATGCACTACACTTTTGATAGGTTAAGAGGATAAAATATTGGTATTTCATGTGTATTCATGATAAAAGGGTTATCTGTGTGTTCCAATCTATTTAAATTTAGGAATTCCTTATTAATATCATCTGGTATACCATTTTTATTACCCATAACCCATTTATAGTTGTATACATGAAATATAAATTTAATGTAATCAATTTCTCCTATATCTCTAAAAACACCTTTAATTTGAACTTTAATCTACATTTTTGTTTTTTTTAATTTACACTAAAAAATTAATAACTTCAAAAAAAATTCTAACACACTACTTATATTATCCTTGAATTTGATATAAAATGTATACCCATTATTTTTATATTCAGACAATGTTACTACATTTAAACATGGAATTACCATTTACCATATCAATTTCTTTGAAATATATATTTTATCTTGAAAAATATGTCAAAGACATTCAGAAAATCTTTTGTTATTCTCATTCATTATCCATATATCTCTCTTTTTAGGATAATTTTGTTTCAACACATTAATTGTTCATGTTATATATTTTTTAGCATCATCTATATTATTCAATATATATAAATATTATATCATTAGTGTTTGACCTTTTAGTGACATTATATACTACCCATGGATACCAATTCCTCCAAACATGACTCATTCAAGTTGAGATGTAAGAAGTTCAACAAGATCTACTAATGGAATGTATTCTGCGCCAACTCTTGGACTTATAGAGGAATTATTTTTTCAAAAAAGAATCATTATTGTTGATATATATTCATAATATACACCATAAATATCTATATATGTCATCCAAAAGGATACCCACAATATTGATTTATGGTAATATAAATCATTATTTCTCACACCAAATTTACTATTAAATTTTATATAATATAAAAAATTTTAGTGGCAAGTACAATTTCAACTGAAAAATTATATATACATAGTTTTTCAAAAATTAGTTCAAAATTAGTTCAAATAAATTAAACTCCATCACTTTGTTACAAATGGAATTGAAAAATTACACACCACGATTGTAGTTAATCTTATATGGATGGGTATTATTCCATGTAATGAAACTCGAAGGATTGGTTTCATCACAAAATGATAATCATGAGATTTCATGTGCATTAACATCACATATTTCAATAATTTATTTTTGATTTTAAGAATAACCCTAGGGAACATTGATACCATGGAGGCATTAGAAAAAAATAGTCCTTCTTCATTTTTAGATAATGTTTAACAATCCATAGGAATGTATGTTCATATTCCTAGAAGAGTGGGAGCTAACACCAAACTTCTTCCCATTTAAAGTAGGTCCAATAATTTATTTCACCCATAATGAGTCTTACCTTTGATATCTAATATTGTTTCAATATAATATTCTTAGATACTCTACTCAACATATATGAAATAATTTTTTGTTTTTCAATATGATATCTCAAATATGGAATCACAAAACATATTGATCTATTTATCCTTATATTTTTAGCATCAACATATTTTCCCCCTTTTTTAATGTAATATAAAGGTTTTTCGACCTCATAAGTTATCAATCTATTGATTGATTATTTAGAGAAATTTCATATTACAATGATACATTGATGGAATTTTTTACCATTGATAAGTGTAATATATAGATAAAAAAACATTCAATTACCCATTTATACTATTCTATCACTCTTTTAAATTGATAATATTATATTACATCATCGTAAATTGGCCATGACTAATTCCCCTTGTCATTGTATCTATGAAAAATATCCATATGTTGGGAAGTCATTTATAGTGAACAAAATCATTTCATTCATTTGAAAATAATCTATTTTATATGAAACATACACACTAAGAACTTGCACACATAATTTCATTATGTCATCAACAGTTTTTGAAAAAACATCAATATCAATTTAATGGTGTTTTGGTCGAGAATTCATTAAACTCAACGTGATATATGTTTTCCACTTTAAAAATTTAGGTGATTAGTTGTAGTTTACTGGTAATAGTGACCATGAACAATGTTTTCCTCTAAGGATGTTATATGGATACATTCTATATGTGAACAATAATAGACAAATATTATTAAATTCAATTTTGAATGTTGGAAACTGTATATAAATATACTTTCATTATAAATAATTGGATGAATTATGTAATATTTCATGAATTATTTATTAGTATACATTCCATATTATCCTTTTTCATCATTATATTTTTTAAATAACCATTCTAAACAAGTATTTGAGGATGATTCAAATTTTCTTAGTAGGAGTCTTGGTAATTTCTAAATCAACCTATGAATTTTATTTCAACTTATAATATGACATACCATATTTAAGAAATTATGACATGCCTTCAAATTCCATCATATAGAGTATACAGTAATTATGTTTTAAATGTATATTATATTACCCAAAACCTATTTAGAATAATATATTATTCATATTAAAATGTTACTTTGGATGTTTAGTGTATTTTATAATAATTTCATTCAATAATTTTAGTTTCTTTATAAAATTCTTATCCCTCCATCCATTTCTGACCATCATGTTAATCAATCATAAAAACAATGATATGATAGAAATATTCATATAACTTAGATGTAGTTTTTTTTCATCATGAACATAATGACTCTCAGTCATCAATTCTTTTGAAATTACCTTTACTCAAATATCATCAACCATTTCAGGGGTTTGATCATAAATATAATATTGAAAATTTATATCTCCTAAATATTTTGAATTAATAAAAGTTTCACCATAAAAAAATAAGTATTGTAACTCAAAATAAAACCATGAAAAATCAAATACGAACATACTTATATAATTATCTAATTATTCATATCTATTTATTTTACACATATCCAAAAAATGGGTCATTGTTTGATTTTTGTTAAATTCGAAAAAAAATAATTAAATCATTCCATATATTTATTAATAGTTAACCATGAACTAATAAAACGATGAATCATAAAATACTATAAAAGAAATTAAAGTATTTAATATAAATTTTTTAAGATCTATTTTTAAATGTTTTAACATGATTTCGTTAGTAAGAATGGTAAATGTATTAAAAGTCAATGCACGACGTGAAATGAAGATCCAAATCATGTAATCTTCATGCCAGGGTTATTAAAAAAATGCCTCCAGTTTCACATAACCTTATGGAAACCCTCCTTTTATGAAATAGAACATCTGAGGACCTCTACCATCGATGGGGAGCCTCCACACACCTCATCCATGGGCCAAAATTCTTCAGTACACCTCCAATATAGAATGAAACTCCTCCACACATCTCTGTAGAGCTTCCAATTTGGATAGAAACACCTAATTGCACCATTGTCTTTGACCAAAGACTATCTGCATACCTCCCATATATGGCCGTTCTTCTCATTTTCCACATATATTTCTCTTCCTCCCCTCTTCCCAAAAAAATGAAAGATGTTTATCCACTCTCGGATCTAGAACTAGACTAGTTGAATATAGATATAGGATTGTTGAATTTAGTTATAGATTTAGGAGATCTTGTATCGTTTAACTATGAATTTAGGTTTTGGTTTTATATCGGGTTCTTTATCATGTTCTTTATGGATCTGCTTCAAATTGGTGATATCCATTGGTAGGAGTTCATCACCATTCTTGAGGTAGGTGGTCTAAAATTTAGTCCCTTAGTCATTATTACAATTATGTGTATGTAGTAGTAGAATTTATATTACATGTTTCAAAACTTTGTTCGTGATCAAATTAATTAAATAAAAACAATTGAATTTGGATATTGGTATTTTAGATCATGGTTAATTAATTTTGAAATTAATTTTCAGGAAATTCTCATTTTAGAAATTGATTAAATAATTGTAGATTTAATATAAGGGGATTGTTGGGATTATAAACTTGTGATTTGAATAATTGATCGAAAAATTATTGATTGGTATATTGAAGTTGTGGAAATAGTGTAATTAATTTTAGAATTATTTATTCTATATTTATGTGATTATAAAATATTTTAGAATTTATTTTTAAATTATTGAAATAAACAATGTGATTGAGTAAGAACAATTAATTGACAAATTAATTGGTGATATTTTATTTGTTATGTTAAACCTATTAAATAGAAAATAATTTTGGGATATGGAATTAGGTGTGTGAGGATAATTAATTGACGAATTAAGTGGGACTATTTAATTAATTTAGTTTTAGCATTTAATTAAGGAATGTATTCGGTATATTAAATTGGTTAAGTTAGAATAATTAATTGAGGAATATATTAATAAGAGTTATGTGATTATTTAGTAATGTAATTAAATTATGGGGATTGAAGTATTAGTTAATTGAGGAATTTATTAAAGGAGTTATGTGATTATTTAATTGCTAAATTAAATAAAGGGATTAATTAATTATGGAATTAATTAATAGGAGTTACGTGAATATTTAATTGTAAAATTAAGTAATAGGAATTTCATGAATTAACTAATTAATGAATTAATTAATGTGAGTAATGAGATTATTTATTATTTAGATTTAATTTTGGGGATTAATTACTTAATGAATTAATTAATCTGTGTAAAAAGAATATTTAATTATTTAATTAAAGAAAGAGATTAATTCATTTTGAATTAATTGTCGGAATGTGACATGGAAAATTAATTGGAAAATTAATTTAAGGGTTTCTATGTGTTAACTAATTTGGGAATTACTTAATGGAAATGAGTTAGACTATTTAATTGAGAATTTAATTAATGGATATTATTGTGTTAATGAAGTTCAATGAGATAGATTAATTAAATGGACATAAATTAATGGAGAATGTTGTTTTGTATAAAGTGAATGAGTTCGATTAATCAATTAGTGAATTAATTAATGGGGATTGTTATGATGGGGAAATCGAATGAATTGGATTAAGTAACAGGTGGAATAATTACTATGTATTATTGGAATATTGAATTAATAGAATTAGATAAATAATTGAACAAATAATTGTGAGATATATAGATTTGAGAATTGATATAATTAATTGTGGATATACTAATGAAGTATTGTGTTTTAAATGAAATAATTAATTTATGGAATTAATTATGGGATATTGAGTTTGTGGATATTGATTAATTAAATGATGAATTAATTAATGGGATTGATTTCCTTCATTAGTTGTGTAATTAATTAATGGTATATAGGTGACGAATTAATTCTTGAATTAGTATTTGAATTAGAGCACAATTATTTGGAGATTGAATTATCAAATTTATGAATTATAAATTTGGAATAATTAATTGGGTGATTATTTATTGGATGTCATATTGCGAAATGACTATTTATTTATTTATTTAATTAATGATCTATATATGGTTAATTAACTGTTAAATTAACGAACGAAGTTGAATGAACCAATTAATTGATTAATTTAAAGTTAAAATTAATTAAAGAAATTGGATTGATTAATTAATGGATGGATTAATTAATGAAAATGGATTATATTTAATTAATTGGTGAATTAATTAATTAAATTGAATTAGTTAATTAATTTTTTAGTTAATTAGTGGATATGAAATGAAAATTTATTTATAGATATAATTGAAAGGTTATATATGATTAATTAATTGTTGAATTAATTAATGGAGATAAAATGGATAATTAGTTGTTGAATTAATTGAATGGTTTTATATGATTTAATAATTTTGATTTAATTAATGGAATGATAGGCGAAATGAGAATTGTGTTTGACAATGTTAGCATGGATTTTCACATGGGATAACCGGGGTGTGAGATAGAGATTAAAGGGAGAAGACTGAGAGGGCATCAAATATTGTTTACATTATAGAACGTGTGAACCGTAAGGAGAGAATACTAGGAGAGATTCTAATATTGTTTGTTTAAGGACCATGTAAGCCTTCAAGGGAAAGGACCATGTGATACTCCAGGGGAAAAATCATGTGAGCCTCAAAGTAATATTACTATGAGAGTTTATAATATTCTTTGTGGAAGGCCTTTATGAGTCTTCAAGGGAAAGGACAATTTGATCATCTATGGGAAATTATTGTGTGAGTGTTAATAGAATAAGACTGTCATAACTTCTATTATTTTTTTGAAGGACCAGGTTAACCTCAATGTGACAATATTGTGTGATCCTTTGAGGGGAATGTACTGTGAGAGCTTTCTCATTTTTCCTAGGAAACAGTTATGCTTCATTTTGAATTATAAAATTTAATCCCTTGAGGGTAGAGAACATAGTCCATATTACTCATTCTAGACTAATTTACATTTTCTTATGTGTTTGATAAATTCCCAAGTAATTATGATAATGAATGGTAACATGGAAATTCCGATTTTGATATCCTTTGTGAACATATCTGACTCCATCATGGGACGAAGCAGGTAGTGTGATTCGAGTGTCCACAAAAACCTGTGGAAATATGAGGTCAAATAAAGAGAAACCAAATTAATACAAACAATTTAATTTATTTCTTGTGTTTTATTCTTTAAATGAATGCATATAATATTATTGACTGGCTTTATTTTAGACACTGTTGGACATGGCCTACTGAGTTGTGCTCACACTATATTTGGGCAGACTAATCGGTACCCAAATAGACTTTTTATATTCTATATAGCATTGGGAAAAAGTCCATGTACTAGATGGCTGAGTAGGGATAGAGCACGGATGGGGGAACCAGACATGTTTTTGGACCCGCTTTGAAGATTTCTGTGTATTTACATTTGGGATATCATTTGACACTTGGAATATAATTGGTATGTAATATCTATTGATATGTTTTTATTTTGTATTTCCAATTTTGGTAATCTTGAAATATTTGTAGTTTTTATGATTATATATGCTTCCTCTATTTTATAATTATTTCTTCTTGTATGTTACACTTATATAATAGGGTATATTCTCTTAATGACTGACTTATCTTACCCTATCTACTAGTCGAAAGCCTCTTCTATATGGAGAGGCGATCTTGAGGTCGTGTGGTGGTCTGGCTTGGGGAACAGATTGCATGTCACTTAGACTGGGACATTACGAAGTGGTATTAGAGGCTCTAGTTTTCATTCTTAATCTTTAATATTACTATTTTGGTAAGGTATATAAGTGAATAGGACAATACGGGTCTTAGTTATAAGATTTTTCAAGGGTGTAACTACCCATTGTATATGGGAGACACCCATGTGACCGTAGTGGGACTATCGTTATTAATATTTTCAATTACATTTGAATATTATTTTTCCTTGGGTGAAACACTTAATTTGTGATGTGATTGTTGTTTTTGAGATATGTTGAGATTTTTTGAGTTTTGACTCATAGAACATTGAATGGAATGAGAGTTGAGTCTGTATGAATCACTCTAGGCAACTAGGATTATATTATGACATGAATCATCTTAAGAATGCGTGGAAACCATTATATGGGTGAGTGGTTGAACAAGAAATATTTTTCCTTTCTTGTGAAAATTGAAATTAAATTGATGCGTAACATAAAATAGAGAAAAATTGTAAAATGATGCAAAATAAGAATTTGTGGGTTTGTGAATGATAAAAATAAAATAATGATAATGTGTTTATCATTGTTAACCATTACCCATATGTAGGATGGTTAATGGTAGTGATGGTTCATCGGTTTCGACTACAATGTAATATAAAAAGGGTAAATACTTAATATGGTTTTTCATAAACCTTTCTTGTTAACTTTTCTAAATTTTTTCAATTAAAAATCATCCTTTATATTTATTTGGACTTTAATGTGGGAGTTTTGGAAAGTGAGAATTCTCTAGATGGAGAACATGGATATGGGTTTTGTGAGAGACCATATATTTTTGGATCAATGTGGGGTGATGTTGGTATGTATGAAGCCCTAGACATTCAAAATATTATGGTGCTTCCATAGTGGGAGGTATCATCAGTGATTGATTCTTTTTGGTAGTGTTCACCAATGACTTATTAGTGCATTTTTAAACAGTAATGATCAGGCCTCTACCCTGACATCATATTGAGTACACTTAGAATGGTATATATTTACAATTAGCTAACTAAATGTGTTTTGGCTAGATATGGGGCCCCATGGATTTTTTGGTTATGAAGTGTTATATATGTCATGTTGGATGGTCTTAGGAACACCATCGAAAAAATATATATTAAGTTATCCAGAGGGACTGCGGGTTGATGAATACTATGGGCTATGTGCTATGGTGGTTGAGTCTCTTAACAAGTAGCCTTAACAATTCCCTAATGGTGGGGAGTTTTATGTAAGTAATGGATGGGTTTTTCAAGGCTAATGATGAATGCCAAGTAGGAAACTATATGGTTCATTTTTTAATTACATGAGGAAAGGGGATGTGGGCGATGGGGGAGATGGGTGTATGTTCATTCCTGGACGTTTTTAATGGAAATTCAAAGCACCAGTGTTGGATTGGGTTCTTCTGGTTATTAGGAACAATGAGTTCAGAAATACATTAGTTATTTTGTCGAATATGAGATTGAGAGCAATGTGTTCTTTGGAGAGCAGCTAAAATGTGTGCTGGAATGTATTGAATTGGTTTTACAATAAAATATATTGTTTTTAATACATGTATTCTGGAATCTAGGATGAGTTAAAACAGTAACATGGGAGAGAGAATAGGATACTAGGTCTCAATGGCCTAATATTTTGGACTCACAATGTTATACATGAATGGGAGTGGAGCATGAGGACAAGATGTTATAAGGTGTGGAGATTGTAAGATATTGTTTGTTTAAATGGGTTGATGGTATTTTCATTAGAGAAATGGGAAATCAGTTACATGTAATTACACAACATGATATGAGGATTCACATCATGTAATTGTAACAACAATCTTATTAAAATAATGCCTCATATTCACGTAACCTTACAGACCCCTATTCTATGCAATAAAGCATATGTGATCCTCACTCTTCGATATGGAGAATCCCTAAACCTCCACCACTGAACAAAACTCATCGGCGGACCATCACCTAATACAAAAACTTTTAAACACACATCCAAAGATCACCATCATTGGACTGAAACCCCTCCAAACACCATCATCTTTGACTGAAGACCATCATCCCAACAACTGAGAATGGGTATTCTTCTTATTATAGACCTATCTTTATCTCAGGCTTTTCTACCCAGATAAGTGAATGTTATTTATCCACCATCGGATATAAATCGTGACTATTTGAATCTAGATTAATGATTTTTTTAATTTGGAGCTATATTTAAGAGATATTTTTTTATTTAACTAGGGATTCAGGTTTCGGATCTATACATGTTCTTCCTCACGTTCATGATTGATCTTCTTTAAATTGGGGATATATGTTGGAAATCATTCATCATCACTCTCGAAGTAGGTGGTGTAAAATTCAATCCCATAATCCTTATTATAATCATATGTATGTAATTATAGGATTTATATTAGGTGTTTTTCAATTGCGTTTTTTATCAAATTAATAAATTTTTAGAATTAATTAATTAAGAAAAATGTTTCATTAGGATATTGGGATTTTAAATCATGTATTATTAACTGTTAAATTAATTATGAGGAAATTGAGATTTTTTAACTTGATTAATTAATTTTAGAATTGATTAATGGGAATGGCTGAGATTAGGAAATTGTGATTTGAATAATGAATTTTCCAATTAGTTATTTTTTTATTGATGTTATTGAAATGGAGTATCCAATTATAGAATTAATTATTTTATATTTATGTTATTAAGAGATTTCATTAATGTAAATAATTAATTGTTGAATTAAATAATTTCATTGAGTAAAAAAACGAATTGAAGAATTAATTTGGCATATATAATTTGTTAAGATAGACTAATTAATTGATGAATCAATGGGGGTATTTAATTAGTTAAGGGAATATAAATAACTGATTAATTAAGTGGAAACATTTATTTTATCATATTTGATCAATAAAATAAGAAATTATTTGGGGAAATTAAATTGGTTGAGTTGGATTAATTAATTAAGTAATTAATTAATATGAGTTATTTGGTCACATAATTATTAAATTAAATATTGGGAATTAAATAGATTAATTAAACGATAATTAATTAATTGAGTTTTGTTATTATTTAATTGTTGAACTAAATAAATGGATTAATTAATTTATAAATTTATAAATAATATTTAGAATATTATTTAATTGTTAAATTAAATAATGGGAATTAAATAGATTAATTGATTGATTAATTAATTAATAGAGTTATTTTATTATTTAATTGTTGAATTAAACAAAAAGATTAATTAATTGATGAATTAATTAATGAGTGTAATGACATTATTTAATTATTGAATTAAATAAAGGGGATTAATTAATTGATGAATTAATTAATGTGTGTAAAGATATTATTTAATTTTTGAATTATATAAAGGGATTAATTAATTATGAATCAATAAATGGAATGTGGTATGGGAATTAATTTCTTAATTAATAGATGTTTTTATGTGTTAATTAATTGTGTAATAAATTGATGGAAATGAGTTAGACTAATTAATTTAAAAATTAATTAATATAGATTGTTTTGTTAATGTAATTGAATGAGTTAGAGTAATTAATTGTAAAATTATTTAAATGAGATTATTGTGTTGGAGCAATTTAAAGAGTATGATTAATTAATTGGAGAATAAATTAATAGGGATTATTATAATGGAGTAATAAAATTATTTGGATAAATCAAGGGGTGAATTAATAAATGTGGATTTTTGGGATATTGAATTGATAGGATTGGATAATTAATCGATGATTTAATAATGATATATTTATATTTGAGAATTGATGTAACTAATTTTGGATTTAATTTTGACTTATTAAGATTTTAAATTAAATAATTAGTTGTGTAATTATTTATGGGATTTTGAGTTTTCGCATATTGCTTATTTAATTTGAAGAATTTTTCAATGTCATATATATCGTTATTTATTTTTTGCATTTATTAAATATATTTATGTTACAAACTAAAATTTGAATTTATAATGGAATTGGAGGACAATTATTTGTTATGTTATTTATCAAATTGATGAATTATAAATTGTGAATAATTATTTAGTGATTTAATTATTGGACATCGAAATTTGAAATGATAAATTAGTTTTTGAATTAATTAATGGTCTTTATATGGTTAATTAATGGTTAAATTAATTATAATAGTTAATGTGACCAATTAATTGATGAAATAATTGAAGGAATTTTTTTGATTATTTATTTTTGGAAATTATTTAATAAAATTGATGTGATTATTTAACCAATGGATTAATTAATGGAAATGGATTATGATTAATTAATTGGTGAATTGTTTTATAGAGTGGATATAGTTGATTATTTTTTGAATTAATTAATGGATATGGAATTTAAAATTAATTGTTTATGTAAATTAAGGGTTATATATGCTTAATTAATCGTTAAATTATTTAACGGAGATGAAATGACCAATAAATTTTTGAATTAATTGAGTGGATTTATATGATTAAGTAATTTCAAATCAATTAATGGAATGATTAGTGAAATGGGTATTAACTATGATCACGTTGGCATGGAGTGGAACATGGGATAATTGGGGTGTGAGAATGAGTTTAAAAGATAAATACTGAGATATCTTCTATCATTGTTTAATTAAGGACTATGTGAGTCTTAATGGAAGAAGATGATGATAGATTTTAATATTTTTTGTTAACGGATCCGATGGGCCTTCAAAGGAAAGGACCATGTAATCCTTCAAGGAAAAATACCATGTGATATTTATGGGAACATGGTTGTGAGAGCTTCTAATATTTTTTGTTTACGGACCTTCTGAGCCATCATTGGATAAGACTATGCGATCCTTAAATGGGAAAGAAAGTGCGATCCTTAATAGTGAAAGACTATTAGAGATCATAATATTTTTTGTTGAAGTTATATGTGAACCTTCGCGTGAAAATACCAAGTGATTCAAAAAGTTTAATAGAATATGAGGTATTTCATGTTTTCTCTAGAAATCATATGTTCTTCGTTTTGTATTACTCACTTTAGACCCTTGTGGAAAGAGCCACGATTGTACATTACTCATGCCAAATTGATTTATAGGGTCATATTTGTTTAATAAAATCCATATAAATAAGACATTGAATGGTAATGTGGACTTTCAAATTTTGGATATCCCTTGACCATATGTCAGAATCTGACATAGGATGACGTATGTATTGTGATTCGGGTGTCCATGGGAACCTGGGGAAATATGTGGTTAAATAATGAAACACTAAATAAATATAGACAATTTTTTTAACACTATTATTTTATTCATTATAAAAATTTTCTTCACAATTATGGACTTGATTTGTTTTAGACAGTTTTGGCAGTGGCCTGCTAAGTTGTACTTCACCGTACATGGGTTGCCTGATAAATGCCTGAATTGTCTTTGTGTTTTATGGATAGGTTAATGAAAATTTCCTTGTTCTAGATGGATGGGGTATGATGGGACATGGATAAGGGAACCTGACATGGGTCAAAACCTACTTGGGATTTTTCATTGAATTTAATTTTGGGGAATAATTTGACACTTGGCACTTACATATCATGGTATATCTATTTTTTAGTTTTGATTCCATATTCCTAGTTTCAATAATATTTTGATATTAATTCTGTTTGTAATTATATTCTTCATCTATAGTATTTTTATTTCCACTAGTGTTTTACACTGATAAAAGTGGGTATAGTATCCCTATAACTGACTTGTCTTCCCATTTCTACTAGTCTACAGCCTCTGGCGTATAGGAAGGTGCACTTGAGTTCATGTGGTGGTATGTCTTGGGGAATTAGTGCATGAAACATGGGCCATGATTTGACAATTTTTGTATATTGAAATTACATTTTAAATTTACTTTTATAAACAAAAGAAAAAAAGAAAAAATCATAAATAAAAGAAAGGAAACATATTTCGTAAACATATGTATCACATTTTATATATTTAATTATTATCCTTTCAGAATAAACTTAAATAAATAATGTTATCGAAGTAAAATACTATAATGTTATTTTAAATGACTGACTACTAATAAAAGCCAATTATTCATTATTTTTATTATTAAATTCATTAAATAATGGAAGACATGTAAAAACTGCATCAATGATTTTAAAAAACTGATCACTGATAAAACATATTTTTAATTATTTTTATTATTTAAATGTGTAATTATATGTCTATTTTTTATAATATATGAATAAGTATCTAAATATAAATTGTATTTTTTTGTGAATGTCATTTTTTTATAGTTCTACCATATACAATATTCATATAGTAACATATTTTATAATTAAAATATAATATTTGATGAAAGCATTTAAATGTATAATTTAAAATATAAGAAAATCAAAAAATTGATGGTGAAACTTCCATTCACTAGAGGAATAATTCTATAATTTCCATTATTATTTTTAAATTTAACGTGTAAGAAAATATTCAACACATAATATCTAATATTGGTGATTTAGTGTAACACTACGATGTTTTAATGAAATATTTTCTATAATTTTTTTTATTCAATAGCTTGCATTGCACACAATAATGATATTAAATGAAAAATAGTGTTTTCTTGGTATAAAATAACCATTTTAATGTAGTCATTAATTTATCAAAAAAATGTAACTAACTTATGAGAATATACGGTAAAGTCAATCGCTTCGAATTATTATATATTTTGTATTTCAGAATACATAAATTGAGAGAATTAGTATTAGTAAATTTAAATAATAAAATTTATATGTTATATACATAATATAATATTTTATATATATTAATCCAAAATATATGTTTTTCATAGAGTATGAATAAACCCTATTTGATGCATAATAACTTATATTTTTTTCAACGAGTAATTTTCACCTTTTAATGGGGAACCCATTTTAAATTAATATTTTGACACATTAATATTTTTTATATGAAATGAAAAAAAATTAATTGGTATTAGAATATAAAAATTTATAGTGGATGAAATTTTAATATTTTTCTCATAACTTCCAAATTTTGATAAATAGTAAAAATATAATAAATTTTAATTGAAAAATAACTTTATTTCCTCAAAATAATTTATATGGTTAAGTTATAATATTGAATGGAATTAAAATATAATAGAATATATTTTTATCATTCAATATAATTGATGTTAGTAGCATTAACTTAGCAATGTATTTAGATGTATACACATTTCAATTTTTTGTAATATTTTAACTTTTAAAACTCGTTCCCTCATTCCGAACATGTTAAAAATTTTATATTAATTCTTGAAACCTTTGTGTTTTGAATTTTAAAAATTGGATTTTATATTTGTAATCAATGAGTAAAAATTATGTAAATAACATAGTTTTATTTTTTTCTATTAGGAATAATAAATTCGTTAATTTTTATTTATATAGTAAAAGGGTAAATCTAGTAATTAAGGGTGATAATACTATTATAAAATTAACCTATCACTTTTCAAAATATCATTTTATGAGTTTATTATAAATTAAATCATCCTTGCATTGAAATGGTATCCATTTGAATCCACTTGGATGAGATTGCGGCATTAAATTTATTTTATTTAATGAAATGTTAAATATTTATCACTCGAGTATTAATAAAAAATAATTTTTATATAAGGTTATACAGAAGATAAAATAGATAATAAGTATTAATTTTAAATGTAAATAGCTTTTATTTATCTTGGTTTTTTATTTAAATGTTTTATAAAATAAATAATTACATTAATAGGTTGTCTATTAATGATGTAGCAATAGTTTAATTAATGAAAAATCAATAATATTTTTTTAATAGTAATACCCCTTTAAAGACCCAAACACATGACCAAATATTTTTTCCAAGTATTTCTCAACCATAATCATCCCAGGGTCCAGTTATTGATCATATTGAGCCTTATATAAGGTATTATGAAAGATATATTATATTATATAATGTGTTTTTAATGTTTTTACCATCAAAATTTAATAAGTATAAAATTTTAAATATTTGAGTTTCCTTGAGATAAATTCTACACAAAATATAATTCCAAAAACTAAAATATTTATCTTCATCATATAATTTCTTATATTTTTAAAATAATAATTATATTATTTAATTAAAAAAATTTATGTAGTGATTATTGTATGAATAGATAACAAATAAATGTTATAAAAAAAGTTAAAATAAATATATATGAGGTAATTAAAAATTATAAAGAATTTTATAGATGACCTTTACATATTAAGAATATTATAAAATAGTTATTTTGAAGTTAATATGTTATTTTAATAATTTTAAAAATTAATGAATTGAATAGAGTCAAAATTGAGACTATTGAATATTTATCAAAACAACATTTTATAAAAAAATTAATATTAATATTACATTTTCTAGAAATATATAAGTATTATGAAATGTTATGAAATGTTATTGTTTATTTATTTATGGTCTATTTTACATCAAATAAGTAAATATTACACCCTTTTAATATTAAATTATTTGTTACCAAAGATAAACATTAAATAGAAATACTAAGTATTAATTAAACTAATATGGATTAAATTGACACAAAAACTTTCAAAAATATATTGTATAAAGAGATTACAACCATATATCATCTTATATTTTAAATTTGTACAATTTGCTGGTTTTTGGTTAGGGTTTTTATTTATTAGAAATTATTATTTATGGAGCTTTCAAAAGTGACCCTTAACTTAAATTATAAAAGGAAACATCCCCCCTCACCTATTATAATAACATTGATCTTTCATGCTCGTCCATACCATTATTTTACAATTATAATGATTCCTAGTAATACGTTAGAGGTTCTGGTCTTCTTCAAAGCAAATCTTTAGTGCTCTAAGAGGAGATTTAGAAGAAGCACGTCAAAGAAGAGGTAATCTCTTCTACCGATTCTGTAAAAATTCATTCTACTTCTTCATCCTATTCATGAGTAATTTCATTATAATGTAATAAATAAAATATTATTTATATACTTATATGTTATTATTATTTTGAAAACACCATATTCCATCTCATATCCATCCTACAAAAAATGAAATCACCCCCATACGTATGACTTATTATCTCCACACTATGTTGTAATTTGTTTTTTCACCACCACCTAAAATGTATGGGTATAATGATGGAAGAAATAAATATATATGATTATTATAAAATTATATTTATTATGAAATATTATACAATCACCAATTCAATACCATTCATTAATTTTGAGAATGATGTCATCCCTCATACGTAAGTACGACCTACCATCGCCATGATGTGATGTCATTCATTCTACATTATCTTAATTAAATAATGATTATAAACATGTAGTGAATGAATAAATATGGTATATATTATTTCAGTATCATTTTTAAAAAATATAATGAGGACCTAATTAGGAGAATAAAAAATTACTCTATAAATCATGCATAAGAAAATAAAGCAGTTAATATCCAAATAATGAGTAACAATGAAATGTTTCAAATAAATAGATGATAATATGATCATATATGGTATCATAAAAATGACTTTGATTCAATAATAATTAAATTACATTATTTAAATCATTATACAAGATGTTATGATACTTACTAAGGATATGAGATCTATGTTACGAGATAATTTCGCAATATCATTATTATCAAATATTTTTTATACGTCTGTTTTTACTAACTTATATTTATAATCCCTATCCATGTTTCCTAAATATTTAATATTATATTAGTTCTTCTAAAAATTTAAAATTCAATTTTACCAATTGGTGAATTTTTATTAAACAGTATTAAATGAATCTTTTTTTTGTAATTAAATATGAGGTACATTTTGACATTTCTAGAAATTTATGAGGAGAATATTTTTTTAACATATATGATATGAACAGATTTTTACGTATTGGAGAAAAATATTTCAAATAATATTCCATGAAATTATTTCAACATTGTTATCAAATTAATTTTTTTCATTTAAAATATCACTGAATTTTTAGATAACATAATAATTTTTAAGAAGAAATTATATTCTATTTTTGAATTAAATTACAGTGTACAAAAAAAATTATTTTTCATCTATGATCATATTGTTTAATAGATTTATGTTTCAGGTATAATATCCATAATTTTCTAAAGTTTTTATTTTTTGATGATGGATATCCATTTATTAAATCAATTTGTTTTACATGGATAATGTTGAGGTGGAATGATGTTTAGAGGACCCCTTTTTATTTCTTGGGTGATAATGAATGATTTTTGTTATTATGAAACATGTAAGAATTATTTAATTATGGGATTGACGGGACCTATAACTACCTCTAATTCATTGGATACAAATTTATATCTAATGAGATAGACATTGTTAGAATGGGAAATGATCTCTATTTAGGAATACAGTGCTGGAATGAGGGGTGAACACTGTTCAGTAATGGACTTTGTCCACTATGATGGACTTTCCAATGATACCTGACTAATATTAAATTCATTTCTATTCATATGTGTATGTCATAACATTTAATATATTATGTTATGAATTATCACATTACATGATATAGTGATCTTTTATATGCAGAATAATAATTTAAATTGTTTTGATTTTATGTCGCACGATTATGACATTATTGATATCTACCATATTTACCCTTACTGGGAAGTTGAAATCAACCCTTCATATGTTTCTTTTCCTCATGTGATGAAGAAGGGTATTAAGTTAGATATTTGAAAAAGGAATCTAGTTGTAAATAATTAAGTGGGAGACAATGTAGATGTTTTCTGAACCAGTTGATTGTGTTTCCTAGTTTCTAAAGGCACTATAACTATACGGTCCTATCATGGATTTATTATATTTTGTAATGAATATTCATTAATTTCTAATTAATATAAATTTATTTAATGTTTGATTTTTTACAGTTGGAATCAGAGGAAAAGAATAATTATGTGGTTTTACAATAATGATTAGTATTTCTCACACTGTGCTTGTTGGTTTTAGTCAATTTATGAAACCCAAATGAACTGTGTTAATGTTAAATGTGATGGGCAGTGCAATGATTTTTCTCTGAAGAAAACAAATTTTATGGGATCTAGAATGAGAAATCATATATCTATGCTCAAAAAAAATTCTCAATATATGAATGATTATGGACATCCAAACAAACAAAAGAGTGAACACATTTCTATTGAGTTCTTCATGAGGTATCATCCACCGTCTTTCAATGGGTCATATAATCCATTAGTGGTTGAACAACGGATCAGAACCACTAAAAATATATTTTCTGTTCTCAAATGTTTATAACATGATAAAGTCATCATAATAGTCTATCGTTTTAATGTTGAAGTTGATCAATATATACACTTCATCAATAACATGAGGCAATGTTATGAAATCGATTTAGTGGAATAGGATGACTTCAAGGACATGTTTTTTAAAAATTAATTTCCTTGTTTTCTTTCCAAGAAGATAGAGAAGGAGTTTGATGAATATAATCAAAAGGATGATGAATTTGTTGGTATATATGAATAATATTTTAATAGACCTGTAAGTTATGCTTTAACAATTATTATCCAACCTGAGAGTAAAATTTATTGAATAAATAGTTTCATAAAACCATTTCATTGAATGGAATTATCTAAAAGGGTCTTTAATAGCTACTAGAATATAGTTGGATATGTAGTCTAGGTTGCAATGGATATTGGAGTAACACATCAGTCCTATGGATTTGATAAGAAGATACAAATGAAATTCAAAGGAAAATATAAAAATAGCTTTTAAAAGAAGATGAATTTCTCTTATACTAAATGAGTGGAAAAAAATACTAGGAAATTGTCTTAAAGGGACTAGTAAATGTTTTGAGTATATAAAATAAGGCCATCAAAATGTTGAATTCCAATGTGATAGGAAAAAAGATTTCTAATGATGAAAATAATGGAAAAACTACATAAAATCTACCTCATACAATTCAATGTTACAAGTACAAGGAAATAGGGCATTATACCAATCAATGCACTAATCCAAGGGTTATTGATTATGATCAACATTTACTAACTCTTAAGGCAGAAGATAAAGTCAAGTCAAATTTGATCACTATTTGTGACGTGGAGTATGATAATGATGTGGTGAAAGATACACTTAGCATCCACTCTATACTAGAAAATGTTTTATTTGATTCTGGATCCACACACTATTTTATATCTGAATAATTTTCTATGTGTATCATCATATATCCTCGACAATATGATGTTGAGTAGGCTGTCACAACTCAAAATGAAACAACAGTCACATCACATGTATATAATTCTTCTTAGTATGATGTATTTGGGAATGTGATTTCTACAAATCTTGTAATCCTTTATATAGTGGAATTTGATGTGATTCTTATCATGGATATTATTTATCTCTATGGAGATCATATTGATTTCCATGGATGGGATGTCACATTTCATATTCCATATAAATCTATTATCATCTATAAATGAATGTATGAGTATGAACTTCTAGTGAGAATTTATTCCACCATATGGGTATTGATCCCTATAAATGAAGGTTATCTATCTCAAATTATAACAACCCATACATTACATACATGGTTATTACTTCAGAATTGATGCATACTTATTACAACATATAACAAAACCATGATAGGACCATATATATATAGTGTCTTTAAAAACTGGGAAACATAAACAACGGCTTCATTAATCATCTACATTGTCTCCTGTTAATTTCATCATATCTATAGTCACTTTTAGAATATCCTACTTAATACCCTTCTTCTTGTCCTGGGGAAAAGAAAACATATAAATGGGTGAGCTCAAATACTCAGTTAGGGAAAACCAAAGAAATATCAATCATATCATATTCCTAATAACATAGCATTTTGAAAAATCTTAACCTGCAAAATATATCATAATATTATAACATGGGATAAATCATATAAGTGAATTGTAATCCCAATAATCATAACATAAAACATGAAACATTTTTTCATACACACATAATCATAGAAAATCATTTCATATTAGTCAATTCTCATTTCCAAGATCATCATAGCGGACAAAGTTCATTACTGAACCGAGTTCACTCCTCATTCTGATCCCTTATCACTGAACCCGATTAACATGTCGTTCCAGCCATGTTTATCTCATGAGATATAAATCTTTACCCAATGCATTGTAGGGAGATATAGGTCCTACCCATCTCATAATAAAACCATTCTTATGTGTTCCAAAAAATCATAAATCATACATCATAGCATAACCCATGTAATAAAAATGGGATTCTTAAACATCGTGACATCATAAATCAATTCATATTAGATAAAAGACTTCATAAAAATAATTACATCACAACATAATCAAATCAATGTAATTATAGGGATAGAAATAGAACCCTATATTATCTTAGATGGAAAATAATTTTGATAAAACACGTGAACTCCATTATTGAAGAAAATATCGTTTCTACCTCAAAAACATTTTTCCATTCTTAACATGTCATAACATTTTAAACTAAATGAAGTTAATTAAAAATAAACTTGAATTTTTTTAAAGGATGATTCAGGGAAATAATATTCTATGGAATCATAAATATCCATTCATGTCGTATAAGTTAAAAAAACATTCTTCTCGTACTTTGGCCGAAAAAGTCAAAAAGTTTCTCGTACTGATAATGACAAAAGATTCCTTTCATATATTTTACTAAAAATTCAACAATATGTTAAAATGGATTTAAAAAATTTTATTAGGATGGAAATAATATTACATATTGTGGAAATATGGATGTGGATGATAAATATTCCCCAGTAAATTCTGATGTATAAACAATCTCGGATAAAAATGAGATTGTGAGATCTTCCCTTACCTTAGGTCTGATTTTATTCATACATATCCGAACCTCCTGTATAGTGATTTAAATAATGTAATTTAATTATTAAAGAATAATATTTATTGTTATGATATCATATATGGTCATATTCTTATCTTTTTATTTGTAATATTTCATTACTACTTGTTATTCAGGTGTTCATTGCTTTAGGTTCTTATGCATGTTTTGTCGAATAAATTCTTATTCTTATTTTTATGTTATAGATAACTTGTTTCTAGAATGGAATTAGTGTAATATATATAATATTTATTCATTAAATTCATTTATATAATCAATAGTCAATGAAGATTATGTAGAATGAGTCGCATCACATTGTGGAGATGGTAGGCCGTACGTACGCACAAGCGATGATATCATTCCCAAGATCATGGAATTGTATTGAAGTGTATTTATATTATTTCAGAACAAATATAACATTACAATAATCATATATAGTCATTCTTTACACCATTATACCCATAAAAGTAAGGTGGTGGTTGAAAACATATTACACCACGGTGTGGAGATGGTATTCCGTACGTACGCACGCGCGGTGATTTCGTTTTCCATAGGATAGTTAGAAGGTAAAATATGTTTGTTTAATATTTATAATAACATATCATTATATTAGTGACACTGATGTTATTACGTTATAATGAAAAATCTAAAGAAGTGGAAGTAGAATAAGAAATAAATTTGAAATAATCAGTAACAGATATTACCTCTTCTTCGACATGCCTCTTTGAAACCTCCTCTTAGGGCACTAAAATTGGACATTAAAGAAGAACATGACCTCTAGTATGTTTCTAGGGAAGTTGAGAAGGGAAATGGGCAGGGGATGGCTGATCATGAAGGCTCAAAATGGTGTGAGTAGGAGAGGGAGGAGGTACCCTTTTATAAGGGAGGAGAGGGTCACCTTAGGAAAAACATAAAATATTATTTTATAATAAAGTCATATTTGGTTTATAATAGATAAAAATTGATTTATATCTAAGATAATGTGTGGATGGATCGATACCCTCTCATCCAATAGTTTTTAGACAAGTTTAGGTTACTATTTTAACCTTATCATTTAGATTTAACTCTAAGTTAAATATTTTAACTTTTATCGTGTCTTCTTGTTTTCTTACACTATGTGGTTAATAAACATACTATAACAAGCCAAAAGAACCCCAAGTGGTTAATTATTAATATATAAAACCTTATCTAAGTCATTTGGCCGAACCTTGGATTTTTAGGAATAGAATAATAATTAATAATATAATATATTTTTTAAAAACTATTTTATGTCAATTTTGACACTATATTGCAATTGATTTTTTTTTGTGAAAATCATAATAGCATGATTAGTTCAAAAAAAGTTAATTAAATCAATAATAACATGTAACATTAATCTATAAAATTATTTTAATTCATAAAAAGTCTCAAATTACATTTATTTGGGTATTATAATATTAATTTTGTTAATATTTCATAAATAAGGTAATTACTAAATCATCATTGTGTCATTAATAAATTAAATTATATAATGTCTAAAAATTATAAATAAAATACCAATATGTTGGAAATATTTTTATCTTTCTAATTAATATTTATAGTCGAATTTATCTTATGTATAACCATACATTAAAAATGTTTTTATTTATTAAACTTTGATTTTAACTATTTTAACAATTCTTTAAATAAAATAATAATAAGTGTCCTAATCTAATCCAAGTGGACCTAAAGGGTAATATTTTATTCCGAAGCTTGTTTTTGGTCGAATTACACTTATCCAATAGAATTAGGACATGCGTTAGGGTAAAAATAAAATCATTTTTACCCTTAATTACCCTATTTACATTTACCCTATTATTTTTATCTTATTGAACCACATTTTACTCCTTGATATTAACCGTGTATCTCAAATTTTTGAAATTCCACTCACAGAATCAGTAAAATTACATTTTATGTACATTTTCAAATTCTCACAGGAGGTGGGTAAAATACAGTGAAAAGTTCACTAAAATTTTTATATAACTAAAATTATTATAAAATGACCCCAATGAATTAAATTGAACTTATATAGGTATTATGTATCAATTTTGACCTAACATAAATTTAAATAAAATAAATAATTATTTAAATTAAAAGTCTGTTTTTAAATAGTAACCCGGTGTTTTCACTATTCATCAAAAATTGATAGTTTTCAGAATAATACCAAAATTTCACCCAAGGAAAATTTCGATATTCCGAATCAAAAAAAGAAGTCCATTTTGAAAGATAAAATTTATAAAATTTTAAAAAGTGGGTATTACTATTCATAACGGATAGTTTCTATAATATTTTAGTAACATGTCGTTGTTTAGTGAAACTCGATATTGCGTACAACACATGCTATTGAGGAAGGTTGCCTTTATGTATAATGCAAGCCAAGATAGTGTTTTGTGTAATGAAATATTCCTTTGATGTTGAGTATAACATAAGACATAGAAAATATACTTCTCATAAAATATCAGGGTGTTACATTCTACCCCCCTTAAAATGAATTTCGCCCTCGAAATTCATGACTTCATAACAAACATATGAGGACACCTATCTCTCATCATATCCTCAAGATCCCATGTAGCTTATTCTTATTGGTGGTTCCTCTAAAAAACATTCACCAAGAGAGTGGTCTTGTTCCGTATAACTTTTTTGTTACGATCCAGAATCTTTATCAGATATTGTTCATAAGAATGATTTTTCTCCAATTGTATAACTTATGGCTTAGTACATGTAAATAATCGGGCATGTAATTTCTCATGAGAGATGTATGGGACACATCATGAAATTGAGAGAGATTCGGTGGAAGCGCTAATCGTTATGCTACCTTCCCATCACGATCCAGTATTTCAAAAGAACCGATATACTTGGGGCTCGACTTTCCCTTCATTCCCAATATCATTACTCTCTTCGAAGGAGTTATTCATAAGAACACTTTATCACCCACTTCAAACTCTAGGTATTTTCTTCGGTTGTCGACATTACTTTTTTGTCGACTCTGATATGCTCTTATGTGTGGTTGAATAGATCTGACCTTTTCTGCCATCTCATCAACAAGATCAGGTCCTAATAGCTTTCTTTCCCCAAATTAATCCCAGTATGTTGGAGTCCTTCATTTCATTCCAAAGAGAGATTCATAAAGATCCATCTAAATACAAGATTGAAAGCTATTATTATAAAGAAATTTCCACCAAAGATAGGTGTTGATCCCAACTACCTTTGAAATCCATAGATCATGCTCTCAACATGTCTTCTAGAGTTTGAATTGTCCTCTCAGACAGACCATCTGTCTTAGGAAGATAAGAAGTACTAAAACACAACTATGTATCTAGAGAATGATAAAGACTTCGCCAAAACGTTGAGGTAAACCTCGAATCCCGATCAGATATAATGGAAAGTGGTACTCCATGAAATCTTACCACTTCCTTTACAAATATCCTGGAAAGCTGGTCCAGAGAGAAATTTTCTCTATTAGCAATGAAGTGTGATGACTTCGTAAGATGGTGAAATAAGACCCAGATTGCATTATTTCCTTTGGATGTTTTAGTAAGTCCAGTGATAAAGTCCATAGTGATGTCTTCCCATTTCCATTCGGGTATAGGTAATGGTTGTAACATCCCCTTATACTTTTGTCTCTCATCTTTAACTTGCTGACAAACCAAGCATCGAGAGACATATTCAGAAACATCTCTTTTCCTGCCATCCCACTAGAAGTACTCTTTTAGGTCCCTATACATCATTGTGCTTCCAGGATGAATAGATAATGAAGAACTATGAGCCTCATCCAACAGTTCCTTCTTTAATTCTGTGATAGGAGGAACACAAACCCTTTTCTGGAACCTTATTATCCCCTCACAATCATGGTTGAATTCAGGAACATTTCTCTCCTTATTTTGTAACTCTACTTCTTGTTTTTGTGCCCCTTTAATATTCACATGTATAGATGGTTGAACATTCATTGGAGAAAGATAACATTTTTCCCATTCCATTATAATCCCAAGATACATCCTTTATAAATCCATAAATATTGTATCTTTTGTTATCCTCATCATGGATAAGCTAGCATGGCCTTGTCGACTTAATGTGTCTCCCACCTTGTCTGTTTTCCCAGGGTGATAATGAATTGAGTAGTCGTAATCCTTAATCAGCTCCAACCATCTTCTGTGGTGTATATTCAGCTCCTTTTGTGTGAAAATATAGTTTGAAATTTTATGATCAGTATATATATCACACCTTTCACCATAATGATAATGCCTCAATATTTTTAATTCAAATATTACCACGGCTAACTCCAAATCACAAGTTGTGTAATTTTTCTCTTGGATATTCAACGGCTGTGAGGCATAAGCTATCACCATATCATTTTTCATGAGAACACACCCTAGTCCCTTCTTGGATGGATCACTGTAGATCACAATCCTTTATCTACTAAACAGAAGTGTGAGCAAACGTGCACTGGATAACCTTCATTTTAACTCTTTTAAATTCTCTTCACACTCCTATGTCCACACGAACTTAACTCTTTTTCAAGTCAACCTGGTGAGTGTATTGGATAACTTTGAAAAATCTTTCACAAAACGTCGATAATAACTAGCCAGACCAAGAAAACTTCAGATCTCAGTTATTGTCATTGGTCTTGACCATCTTTTAATAACCTCTATTTTTGCTGGATCCACAAATATCCCCTCTATTGAGGTTATGTGACCCAAAAAAAACTTTTTGAAGCCAAAATTTAAACTTGGTAAATTTGGAATAAAGCTTCTCCTTTATTAGGGTCTTTAATAAAATTCTCAAGTGATCTTCATGTTCATCCTTTCTCTTTGAATAGACAAGAATATCATCTCTAAATAAGACCACAAACTGATCAAGATAATCTATAAATACTCTATTCATCAGATCCATGAATATAGTAGGGGAATTAGTAAGACCAAATGCCATCACTATAATTTCATTGTGTCCATACCTTGTACGAAAAGTTGTCTTTGAGATATCCACCCCTTTGACCCTTAATTGATGATTCCCTGAACGAAGTTCAATCTTGGAAAAGTATTGAGCTCCTCGTAGTTGGTCAAATAAGTCATCAATGAGTGGGATATGATATTTTTTCTTCATATTGATCTTGTTAAGTTCTCGATAATCAATGAAGAGTCTCATTGATCTATCATTCTTCTTAACAAACAGAACCTGTTCTCCCCAAGGTGACGCACTAGGGTATATGAATCCTTTATCAAGATTCTCTTGGAGTTTCTTTTTCAATTCATGCAAATCAATTGGGGCCATTCTATAAGGTGTCTTTGAAATAGTCATAGCACCCTGTATGAGTTCTATTGAAAACTCAACATCAAAATTTGGTGGAAGTCCTGGAAATTACACCAAAAAGACATCATCAAACTCCCATATAATGGGTGTATTCTTAATTATGAGTTTCTCGCCAACCATTTGAGATAAATAATCTTCTTTTAGTGGAATCAAGACCCATAAGATGGAAAAAAATTTCCACTAGAAGGTCATGTTCATCCTTGCATCTATAGATGATCAAAGATTGATCTGGAATATGAAATGCGACTTCCATTATTTGGAAATTGATATGAGATCAGTACAAAGAAAGCCAATACATTCCAAGAATCACATCAAATTCCACTATAGGAAGGATCACAAGATTTTCAGGAAGAACTTTCCCACAAACTTCAATCGGTGAAGAATTGTAAACTTTAAATGCTACCGTTGTGCCATTAATAGTTGTCATGGCTAACTCAATATCTAATTGTTGAGGTAATACTACGATACCATTAGAAAACTCTTCAGAAATAAAATAGTGGGTGGATCCATAATAAAAAAAATTCTACTTTAAAGTGGATGGTAAGTGTACCTTTCACAACATCATTATCGTACTCCACATCGCCGATGGTAATTGCATGTGACTTTCCATTGTATTTGTCCTTAAGAGTTTTTTGACGTCGTTCATCATCAACAACCCTTGGATATGGGAATTGATTGGCATAATGCCCCATCTCCATGCACTTGAAACATTGAAGTGTTGGAGGTGCATTTGAGTATCCCATTCTTTGTTCGCATCATTAGACATCTTCTTCATATTATTTCAACATTCAATTTCCCATGACCTTCTTTTCCACACTTAAAAAATTTTCTTGTCCCTTTAAGGAAATTCCATCCATTTTTTTCCACAATTTGAGCATAAAGGAAAACTCGTCTTTTTTTTTCAGTGTGGTCTTTAGATTTTCCCTTTAATTCCATTTTCCTCTACTTATCAAACCCATGTGACTGATGGGTAACTCCAATCTCCATCTCAACCATGAGAGCACATTGAACAATTTCTTCATAGCTATTGAATTCCCTTATGGATAACACCCTTCTTCGACTTGGTTTTAAGCCACTAAAGAATTGATCGATTTTACTCTCGGGTTGGATATTAATTCGGGAATTGTACCTTGTAAGTCTAGTAAAATTTTCTTCACAGGTACCAACAGATTGATCATTCTTTTGCTTGAGTTCACCAAACTCTTTCTCCATCTTTGTTTGAAGAATACGAGGGAAGTACTTATTGAAGAATAAGTTCTTGAACTCATCCCATTCCATGGACTCAATTTCATCTCTTTACCTCGTATTCTTGATAAGATTCCACCATTGATCAGCTTCACCATCCAAACGATATACTGCTAAGATGACTTTATAATGCTCAGAATATCGAAGGACTAAAAATATCTTTTCAGTGGTACTGATCCATTTTTCAGCCACTAAGGGATCAAAAGACCCACAGAATGAAGGTGGATGCTGCCGCCTGAAGGATTCAACAGAATATTGCTCCTTCCTTTGCTCCTTTGGAAGAATTGAATGATTCATAGCTTTATAATGTTGTGTGAGCATGGCTACATGATTTTTCATTCCATCTCCCATAACATTTGGTTGCTAAAGAGGACAATCATTGCATTTCCCGTCGCATTCGGCATTAACACGGTTCATTCGTGTTCCAGCCATTGACTAAAACCAAGAAGCATAGTGTGAGAAACACTAATCATAACAAGAAAACCACATAATCAAGAATAAAATTTCCCAATTTAGGTCTTATCCTAGGTTTTTCATAGCTATTTATAAAACACTAAGATTATGTTCTATGCTAAGAAATATCCTTAGGGTTCTTACTAAGGATTTCACATAATAGTTTCCAAAGGATGACTATACCTTTCCTACGATACCAACTATAACGACCCATACTTTACATACATGGTTATTACTTCAGAATTGAGTCATACTTATTACAACATATAACAAAACCATGATAGGAGTGTATAGGTATAGTGTCTTTAGAAACTGGGAAACATAAACAACTGGTTCATAAATCATCTAAATTGTATCCCATTTATTTCATCATATCTAGAGTCCCTATTGGAATATCGTACTTAATACCCTTCTTCCTGGCCTCGGGAAAATAAAACATAAAAAAAGGTGATCTCAATTTCTCAGTAAGGTTAAAAAAAAGAAATATCAATCGTATCATATTCATAAGAACATAACATTTTGAGAAATATTAACCTACAAAAGAGATCATAATATCATAACATGGGATAAATCATAGTAGTGAAATGTAATCCCAATAATCATAACATAAAACCTGAAACATTGTGGCATACACACATAATCATAGAAAATCATTTCATATTAGTCAAGGCCCATTTCCATGACCATCATAGTGGACAAAGTCCATTACTGAACCGAGTTCACTCCTCGTTCTAGTCCTGTATCACTTAACCAGATTAACTTACCATTCCAGTCATGTTTATCTCATGAGATATAAATCTTTATCAAATTAATTGGAGGGAGATATAGGTCCTACCCATCTCATAATGAATCCATTCTTATGTGTGCCACAAAATCATAAATCATACATCATAGAATAACCCATGTAATAAAAATGGGATTCATTAACATCGTGACATCATAAAACAATTCATATAAGATAAAGGACTTCATAAAAATAATTCCATCACAACATAATCAAATTAATGTAATAATAGTCATAGAAACATAAACCTATATTATCTTAGATGGAAAATAATTTTAATAAAACACATGAACTCCATTCGTGAGGAAAATATCCTTTCTACTTCAAAAACAGTTTTCCTTTCTTAACATGTCATAACATTTTAAACTAAAAAGAATTTAATTAAAAATAAACTTGAAATTTGTTAACAGAATATTCATGGAAATAATGTTCTATGGAATCATAAATATCCATTCATTCTGTATAAGTTAAAAAAAATATTCTTCTCGTACTTTGGCCGAAAAAGTCAAGAAGTATCTAGTACCAAAAATGAAAAAAGATTCCCTTCATATCTTTTAATAAAAATTCACCAATAGATAAAATTGGAATTAAAAAATTGTAGTAGGATAGATATAATATTAGAAATTCAGGAAATACGTATGTGGATGATAAATATTCCCCAGTAAATTCTGAATTATAAACAATCTCTGATAAAAATGAGATTGGGAGATCTTCCCTTACCTTAAGTCTGATTTGCTTCATACGTAAAAAACCTCTTGTATAATGATTTAAATAATGTCATTGAATTTTTACAGAATCATATTAATTGTTATGATATCATATATGGTCATATTCTTATCTTCTTTTTATTAATATTTTATTGCTACTTGTTATTCAGGTATTCATTGCTTTATGTTCTTATGCATGTTTTGTAAAATAAATTCTTATTCTTATTTTTAGGATATAAATACGTAGTTTAAATAATGGTGTTAGTGTAATATATATCATATTTACTCATTCAATTCATTAAATTCATTTATATAATCATTATTCAATGATGATTATGTCGAACGAGTCGCATCACATCGTGGAGACGGTAGGCCGTACGTACGCATGAGTGATGATATCGTTCCCATGATCATGGAATTGTATTGAAGTGTATGTATACTATTTAATAATCAATATAACTTTAAAACCATCATATATAATTATTATATACACCATTATACCCATCCAAGTAATGTGGTGGTGGAAAACAGATTACACTACGGCGTGTAGACGATATTCTGTACGTACGCACGCGCAGTGATTTCATTTTACGTAGGATGGTTAGAAGGGGAAATATGGTTGTTTCATATATATAATAACATATCAGTATAATAGTGATACTGATGTTATTACTTTATAATGAAACAACTAAATAAGAGGAAGTATAAGAATAAATAAATTTGAAACAATCAGTAACAGATATTGCCTCTTCTTTGACACGCCTCTTTGAAACCTCCTCTTAGGGCACTAAAATTGGTCTTTGAAGAAGACCAGGACCTCTAGAATGTTTCTAGGGAAGTTGAGAAAGGAAATTTTCAGGGGTTGATCGAGCATGAAGGATCAAAATGGTGTGAGGAGGAGAGTGAGGAGGTTCCATTTTATAATGGATAGAGGGGCACCTTAGGAAAAACATAAAATAATATTTTATAATAAAGACATATTCGGTTTATAATAGCTCAACATTAATTTTTTTCGAATCTAAAGTGGTGATGGATCGAAATACCCTAAACCATTAGGTTTTAGAAAATTTTAGGTTACTATTTTAACCTTATCATTTAGATTTTACTCTAAGTTAAATATTTTAACTTTTATCATGTCTTCTTGTTTTCTTACACATAATGGTTAATAAACATAATATAACAAGCCAAACGAAACCCAAGTGGTTAATTATTAATATATATAACCTTATCTAAGTCATTTGGACGAACCTTAGATTTTTAGCAATATAATTACAATTAATAATATAATATTTGTTTTGAAAACTATTTTATGTCAATTTTGACACAATTTGGTAATTGATTTTTTGCAAAAATCATAAATGAATGATTATTTCAAAAAAAGTTAATTAAATAAATACTAACATTCCATATTAACCTATAAAATTAGTTTAATTCATAAAAAGTCTCAAATTACATTTATTTGGGTATTTATAATATTAATAATGTTAATATTTCATAAATAAGGTAATTACTACATCATTATAGTGTCATAAATAAATTTAACTATATAATGTTTGAAAATTATAAATAAATTACCATTATGTATGAAATAATTTTATATTTCTATTGAATATTTATAGTCGAATTTATATTATGCATAACCCTACATTAAAAATGTTTTTATTTATTAAACTTTGATTTTAACTATTTTTACACTTCTATAAATAAAATAATAATAAGTGTCCTAATTTAATCCAAGTGGAACTAAAGGGTATTATTTTATTCCTAAGGTTGTTTTTGGTCGAATTACACTTATCCAATATAATTAGGACATGGGTTAGGGTAATAATAATATCAATTTTACCCTTAATTACTCTATTTACATTAAACCGTGGTAAATAAAAGTAAAAAGTTACTATTCAACAAAAATTATTTTTATCTTATTGAACCACATTTTACTCCTTGATATTAACTGTGTCTCTAGGGTTTTTGAAATTTTACTCATAGAAGTGGTAAAATTACGTTTTATGTACATTTGCAAATTCTCCTAGGAGGTGGGTAAAAGACGGTGAATAGTTCAATAAAATTTTTATATATCTACAATTATTATAAAATGAACACAATGAATTAAATTGAACTTATATAGGTATTATGTATCAATTTTGACCTAAAAAATTTAAATAACATAAATAATTATTTAAATAAAAAGTCGGTTTTTAAATAGTAACCCAGTGTTTTCACTATTAATCAAAAATTGAATGTTTTTAGAAAAATACCCAAATTTCACCCTAGGATAATTTCAATATTCTAAATCCAAAAATTAAGTCCATTTTGAAGGATAAAATTTATAAAATTTCAAAAAGTTGGTATTACTATTCATAATAGCTAGTTTATATAATATTTTAATAAGATAACGTTATTTAGTGAAACTCGTTATTGCGTAAAACACATGCTATCAAGGATGGTTGCTCTTGTGTATAATGCAATCTATGCTAGTGTTGTGTGTATTGATAGATTCCTTTGATTTTTCATATAACATAAGACAGAAAAAATATAATTCTTATAAAATATTTGGGTGTTACACAAATGTATGGGGAGAAACTCACTGCTAAGAACACACCTATTGTGCGGGAGTTTAATGATACCATTCCAGAAGAATAAGTTGTTATTCCACAGAATCAAGAATTTGAGTTTTCAATATAACACATACTGAGTGGTATTACAATTTCAACGACACCTTGTAGAATGGCCTCAATTTAGTTGAAAGAATTAATGAAGAAACTCTAAGAGAATCTTGACAAGGGGTTTATCTGCCCCTAGTGCATCACCATGGGGTGAAACTATTCTATTTATATTGAATAAAGATTCCTCAATAAGACTCTTTATTGATTATTGATAACATAACAAGATCACTATTAAGAAAAAAAATCCTCTTCCCTACATTAATGACTTATTCGACCAACTCCATATAGCTCAACATTTTTACAAGATTGATCATTATTCAGGATGTCATCAATTTATGCATAAGAAGGAGGATATACCAAAGATGAAATTCCTTACAAGGTATGGACACTATGAATTTATTTTGATTCCTTTTGGTCTTATTTATTCCATCACAATCATCATAGATATAATCAATAGTGTATTTAAATCCTATATTGATCAGTTTATATTAGTATTTGTAGATGATTTTCTTATCTATTAAATGAGTAAGGAATAACATGAATATCACATGGGAATTTTATTAAATACCCTAATAAAGGATAATATTTATAAAAAATTTCTAACTAAGAATTATGAAATTATAATGTTTAATTTTTTGTCACATAATTTCAAGAGAGTGGATATCTATGGATCTAGAAGAAAAAAAAGCTATTGAACGTTTCCCAAGACAAACAAAGGTACCTCCTATCAAATGTTATCTTTGTTTTTCTAGAGATTATCATTGTTTTTTGAATGATTAATCATGAAAATATATTCAATATACCAAGGTTACTCGAAAAAGAGTTAATTTTTCGTGGACGATGGATAGTGAAGTCAATTTCAATGAGATCAAAAAATAGTTATCTAGTAACTCTGTGCTCACAATACCTTTTATTTGATATAGTTTTTTAATCTATAGTGATGCTTATACTAAATGGTTAGGATGTGTTCTCATGCAAAATGATATGGTCGTACCTCTTGCCTCGCGACAATTGAAAATCCATGAAAAAAACTAAGGCACTCATGATTTGGAGTTATCTACAACAATATTTGAACTAAAATATGGAGCAATTATCTTTATAGTGAAAAGTCTGATATTTATATTGACCATAAGAGTTTAATGTATATTGTCACACAAAAGGATCAGAATTTGAGTTAAAGAATATGGATGGAGTTGATTAATGATTATGACTTCTTAATACATTACCACCCTAGGAAGCGAATAATGTGGAAGATTTTATTGAGTTTAAAAGACCATGCTAGCCTATCCATGATGAGGATCACAAAAGATACAATATATATGGATTTTCAAATAACGGATCATGAATTTATAACAAATATTGAGAGATTTTGTCTTTATCATATGAATGTTAATCCATCAATATAGGTGAAGATTAAAGAGGTGGAGAAGGAAGTTGTAGAGAAAAAAAGGGAGAGAAATGTTCTCTAATTCAGACATGATTATTATAGAATAATACGATTCAAGAATCAGGTTTGTATTCTTCCAATAAAAGAATTAAACAACGTGATATTGGATAAGGCTCATATTTCATCATTCTATATTAATCATGGAAGCACAAAGATGTACATGGAACAGAAAGGGTATTCGTGGTGCGGTGAAATGAAACATGATGTTGATGAATATGTATCTTGGTTATTGTTTTTTCAGTAAGTTAAGGCTAGTAGAGAGATGTCTGTTGGGGTGTTACATCTTGTACAGATACCATAATGTAAATGGGAAAAAATAACTATGGACTTTTTTATCAAATATCCCAAAACATATAACGTATATAATGTTGTATGGGAAATTGGTGACATCCTTATGATGTCATAAAAAATAATTTCAGTTATATAAGATTTCAATATTGATCATGTTTCAATGATATATATTAAAGAAGTGGTAATATTGCATGGATTACCACTTTAAATTATATATGATTGAGATCTGAGATTTACCTTGATGTTCTAGAAAAGTATTCAACATGATAAACAAACATAATTAATTTTTATCAGTGCATATCATCTGTTGATAGATGGTCAGTCTAAGAGAATAATTCAATCTCTAAAATCCTTGCTGAGAGTGTTCTCTATAGACTTTAAATGTGGTTGGGATCAACACCTAACTTTGGGGGAATTTTCAAAAAATAATATATTTCACTATTTCATTTATATGGATACCAATGAAGCCTTTTATGTAAAAATCCATAGATGTCAAAAATTATGGGATGAAGTGAGAGAAATAAATCAATTATGACATGATCTGGTTGGTCAAATGGTAGAAAAGGTCAGATATTTTCTACAAATCATAAGAGCAGCCAAGAGTCAAAAGAAATTTATGTTAACAACTGAAGAGAAGTGATAGAGTTTGAAGTGGGTGACATGGTGTTTGTAGTAATATCTCTCTGGTATGAGTAATGAGATTTGGAAGGAAGTTCAATCGAAGCCCTAGGTATATAAGTCATTTTGTAATTACAAATCGTGTTGGGAAGGTTGCTTACTGATTTCTACTTCCAATGAATCTCCCTCAAGTTCATAACATATTCCATGTATCTCTTATAGTAATGTACATACTTGATCATTCACATGTTGTAAACTCATATGTCGTACCATTGGACCAAGATCTATCTTATTAAGAACAAATGATAGAGATTTTGGACAATAGTGAGAAAGTTCTAAAAAAACACTCACTAGGATAATGTTTTATGAAGGAACCTCCAATTTGAGTAAGCTTTGTGTGAAATTGATGATATGATGAGGTAATTATATCCACATATATTTTTTCCATGTGATTATTTTTTAGGGTGAAATCTAGGTAATGGTGTTTAAAAGGTAACACCTGACTGTTTTAGTGAAATATTTTCTCTAAATATATTTTATTCAATAGCTTTCATTGCACGTAATTGTGAGTTTAAACAAATAAAATGGTTCCCTTAGTGTAAAATAACCATTTTAACCCAATTGTTTGGCTTGAAAGAATAAATACAACTATCTTATGAGAATGTATGGTGAAGTCCCTACCTACCAATTATTATATATTTGTATTTTTTTAATAAATTTAGTGAAATAATTTCTGTAAATAAAATTAAGGAAATTAATATTTTATATACTATTTTTTAATATACTCATAAAATATATATTTTTGTCATATAGTATGAATAAATGATTTTTAATGTATAAAAATTTATATTTTTTCAAAGGGAATTTTTCATCCATTAAAGGGAGTACCACTTTTAAGTTAATATTTAACACATTAATAATTATATATAACAACATAAACATGTTATTTGGTATGATAATATAAAAATTTACTTCGGAAGAAATTTTATTATTTTTCGGATAACATTTAAATATTGATGAATCGTATAAATTCACTAAATTTTAATTGAAAACAAATTCATTTAAATAATTTGTATGGTAAAACAATAATATAAAATGTTTTTAAATAAAATATAAAATATATTTTTATCATTAAATATAATGTTTTTCATTATTTTTATTTTACATTAAATTCAAATGTGAAATAATTTCAATCTTTTGTGATTTTTTAGCTTTTAAAAAACATTCCATCTTTTAAAAAATGAGAATAATTTTCAATTATTTACTACAACTTCTGTGATTTGAATTTTGAAAAATGGCTTCTATATTTTTAATCAATAGGTCCAAATTATGTGAAGATAATTATTTTTTGGGCATTATGAATAGAAATTTCGGCAATTTTTATTAATATATTAAAAGGGTAAATTAGGAAATTAAGGGTAAGCATACTATTATTAAATTACCATAACACTTGTTTTGATATTATTGGATGAGTGTGTTCTGAGCTAAATCATCCATGGGTCGAAATTTTACCCATTTTAATCCCCTTGGATGAGATTTGGATATTTAATTTATATTATTTTAAGAAAAGTAAAATATATATCACTCAAATATTAATAAAAAATCATTTTTTATATATGGTTTTAAATAATATACATTAGATTATAAATACTAATTTGAACGAATTTTTTTCCTTTGCAAAGGATTTTTATTTTTATTTTTTAGAAAATAAATAATTACCTTAAATTCATACACATTAATGATGAAGAAATTATATAATTTAAGAAAAATCATAAATATAGTTTTTATTAAAATAATAAACCCCTTAAAATACCAAAACATGTGAACAAATATTATTGGTCAAGTATATGTAGAATATAATCAAATTGGGGTCGATTTATTGACCACTTGGATCCTTATAGAAGGAATTATGATGCTTATATTATTTTAATTAATGTAATGTTAATGTTATCAGATTCATAATTTAATAAGTATAACATTTTAAATATTTAATTTTGATATAGACAAATTCAACTAAAAATTTTATTCTGAAATATAAGATATTTATCTTCATCATAGTATTTTATTTTTAATTTCTACTCCATAAATAAGTCTATTAAATAGTTATATCAAATTGATGTGGTGATTATTTTATTAATAGGTATAACAAATAAAAGTTACAAAAAAACATTAAATAAATATAATTTGGGGTAATTAATATTAATAATGGATTTTATAGATAACCTTTACTTATTAGTAATATTACAAAATTTTTATTACAAAAGGTAAATTTTCATCTTAATATTTTTTTAAATTAATGAATTAAATTGTTTCAGAATTAAAAATATTGATTATTTATCAAAATAACATTTTATTATATTATTTGAAAAGCATAAAACATTTCGTAAAAATATATTATAATTAATATATATTTTTATATGTTCTAATATATTTATTTATGTTATATTTTATATCAAATAATTTATTATTACACCATTTTAATATTGAATTATTTATTACCGTGGGTAATAATTAAATAGAATAACCATGTATTAACTTAAAATGACAGAAAACCTGTCAAAATTATATTTTTTGATGAGATTACAACCCTATATCATCTCATATTTTCATTTGGGACATTTTTTTTGGGATTTTGGGTAGTGTTTGATTTTATTATATTTTATTATTTATGGACATTCCAAAAGTGTCCCTCAGCTCAATTATAAAAAGGAACCTCCTCCCTCACATATTGACAACACTTTGAGCCTCCAATCTCATCTATACCCTTATAGTTTCTATTATATACATTATTAGTAACATTATATTTGTTGTAGTGTAACACCCCGAGCTTCCACGATACGCTTCTCATTCAATAATGAAATAGCTTGCATTGAACGCAACTTCGAGTTTTAAAACACCGCGACTAATCAAAGTAGCCGTTATGAATAGTAATAACTACTTTTTGAAATATTATAAATTTTATTTATCAAAATGGACTTCATTTTTGGATTCGGAATATTGAAATTAGCCTATGTTGAATTTTTGGTATTTTTCTGAGAACTTCTAAATTTTTATGAATACTGAAAAATACTTAAAAACAACTTTTTTAATCAAAATAATTTATAGTGATAAATTATAATATTTAGTTCTTTTAAAGTATAATTAGAATATATTTTTACCATTTTTTCCAATGGTGGTCATCAGAATTAATTTAACATTGAAATTGGACATAAACAATTACCAAACTTTTGATATAAATTGTTTCTTAAAAACACGCTATTTGTTGTAACAGCGGGAATTAATTATAAAATTAATTAATACAACTTATATGTTTGGAATTTTGTAAAATAGACATCATTTTTGAATTCGGAATATCAATTATAGCTTAGGGTGAAATTTTGGCCTTATTCTGAAAAACTTCAATTTTTGATGAATAGTGAAACCACTAAGTGGTAGTTAAATAACTGATTTTTCGTTTAAATGAAATATTACCACTTCTGTGATTTGATTTTCAAAAATCCGACATACATGGTTGTCATTAAGAAGTAAAATGTGGTTCAATAAGATTAAAATAATTTTTTGGTGAATAGTAACTTTTAAGTTCTTAATCACGATTAGAGGTAATTAGTGTAGTTTAAGGTACAAATAATGTTTTTATAATATGAGATGAGCATGACACTTGTTCTACTCCTATTGGATGAGTCATGGCCGACCAAGACAACCCATGGGTCAACTTGGGGACCCCATGGAGCCACTTTAGTTGGAAAATGACATTAATATATATTTATTTAATGTTAAAGTTAAATTGACACAAACATGAGTTATTTTACTAAAACAATTTTTAATTGGGGTTACACAAGTCCAAATTTTGATTATAAATATTCATTAGAACGCTAAAAAGATTTCCTACATCATAGTATTTTTTTTATAATTTTTAGACATTAAATAAATTAAATTATTTATGACATCATGATGATGCAGTGATGACCTCATTATTTAACGATTTAAATAAAATGAGAAGATAATGCAAAATCCAAGACTTACACTTGTCCAAAGCCTATTGGATGAAGATATTTCGAAACCTTATCACCTTAGCCTCTAATTATATAAGTTTGGGACCTTTAGAATCCGAAAAGCATTGTGAAATATTGTAACATTTCAATCTTTCCAAAAGAGCCCCTCCTCTCCACTTATAAAAGGCCCCCACCTCTCCCACCTTATTCACACTTTCAAGCCATTTGGCTCGGAAAACCTCTGCCCAAATACTCTCCCAACATCCCTCTCTTACTCATATAAGCCTCACTTTGGGCAGAACTCTTCCCAAGGAAGCCTTTGGCTCAAATCAAAAAGAGTTACCCGATTTTGAGGGAATGTCTTTTCTAATGTTGTTTTGTTTTATTTTTCTTCTCCAACCCCCTAAACTCTTTTTATTCATTTCTTTTGTAACAACACCAGTATCCTCAATATACTAGGATGTTGTTATAAGAAGGATTCGAGCTACACTTACACACACCTACATCTAATGGTTAAAGAACATACGGTTTCTGTGGATGGCGAATTTCTGCCTCACGAAACGATGATTGTTCAACACTCATATAACACCTTCAAAGGTGGCCATTAAGATGTCACTATTTTTATATATGATATATAATATGTTTATGTTTTACTTATTCTCTTGTATTTATCATTTATGGCATACTTTATGATTTCCATTATGGGTAAAATGCGATAATTTCATTTTAGGAAGTGCGGACTACCGCCCCCTCAAAGTGATGTGAATCGTTAATGCCATATGTGGGATGTATAAAGGATGGAGTAAATGATATTATATATGATATTATACTGGAACTATATTATACATTTATATAATTATGATTTCATTACATTTAATACGAAATAGAAATGAAAGTAGCGTTCATGCGTACGTACGGCTTACCGTCTCCATGAACAGTGCATTTCATTTCTTACCTCTAAATGTTAAGTAATATTATAAATGAATGTATATACTGGATATATAAGATATATATGACATCTAAATCATTAATATAATTCTGGATATAATGGATATTTCACCACATAAACAAATTGTAATTATAAGAAGCTTATTGTTGACTCAAGTACCAAAGATCGACAAAACGACCGTTATTAACTTAAATAATTACATAATGTTCATATCATTGTAATAAGTAATATAATAAGGATAATGAAATTGAAAATGGTTCTTAATAAGGTATATATTAACTCTAGTTTATTATTCAGGAGGTTAAAGAACGGTTGAGTCAAGTCAGACACGAGGTAAGGGAACTTCTTAACCCAATTTCCATTCTTTGGGTTAATCTCCTACTTTCAAATTATGTCATGATGTTATTATGTCCTATTTTGTATTTTTACTTTCTTTATGTGTACCTATAGTGAATACACATAATATATCTACTCTATTTTAAAAATGATCTTTTTAAGGACTTCGTCTCAATCTCCTTTCATTGAGGCATATTTTGTTTTATACACAAATTTCTTTTATACGGTGTATAAACCCCTTTGACTTTTACGTTTATTCAAAAGGAATCTTTTTATACGAAGCATTTTGCTAAACGACAAAAGGGAATGTTTTTCTTTCCGTACTTATGCGGCGACAATGACTTCTCCGCCGCCGTGACCATTATTTGAGTTTCGGCTTCCTCTACAAGCCATCATTTTTTTTAATGAAAAATAAATACAAAGTTTTAACTTTCTTTTATTTTGGTATTAAAAATGGTTTTGAAAGCGTTTTTATCATATCAAAGTGTTGTATTGATATCTTGTGATTGAAATGTGGAAATGTTATGTTTCCGTTATGCATGTTTTATGTGATACGATTATGTTATGGTTTATGATATGTTTAAACCTATTCATATGAGGAATGCATTGGACTTAATAAGTGACGGGTGGAGCCCGCTATAGCTCCTCGATGCATCGGTAGGTCTCATGAGACAACTAGACGTGGAATTGGCCGAGGCCCTTTCCCAATTTGATTTATGGTTTTGGCCGAGGCCTTAATCATTTAAATGTCTTGGCCGAGGCCTTGACAAAATGTTTCAGAATGTCCGGCATTATACATTCCATCATTATGAAAGTGGTTATTGATATTGCATGTGATTATTCGACTAGTAGAATATCCATGTGAGTAAGTAATTGGCATCATTTAATTTTATTTTGCCATATTATGTTGAAGTTCAAGTTTAAAAGGATTTTGTTTTAGTTATACATTGCCTTAAATGTTTATGTTTATTGATGAAAGCTTCCGCTATATTGTTATCCTTACTGAGCATCTGAGCTCACCCCTTTCAATGTTTTAATATTTTTTCCAGGATGTGAAGAAGTATTTTATGAATGACCTGCAGGGATAGTCAGAAGAGGATATGAGTGTGGACTATGGAGACTTTGTTATTGTAGTTTTTCACTTTATGATGTAATGTAACGTTTACGAATGTATCTAGTGTTTCCAAGGCTACTAAACTAATCGGTCTTTCGAGACTTGATCTTTTGTGATCATGCCAATGTTACGAAGTAATGCACCGACTCTGGGTAGCTGGGGTCGGGGCGTTACAATTGGTATCAGAGGCAGTTTAGTACTAACCTTGGAAGCCAGATTTAGATAAACTCTGATTAGAGCACATAGACCAAAGATAGACTTTGAGGATTAGTCTAGAAGAACTTTCTAGAATTTTGTTATTGAAGAGATTTTGTGAGTTTTCCGAGCAATACATCCCTGTCTGGATACGAGCAGGTAGAGGCGGCTCTGGCACAGATGTACCTAGGGGTAAAACTCGAAAACACCGCTTTGAGCTAGACTCGAACGGGAACTGGTGCACGACAACGGGCCTTGCTGCACTCTTGGTTACGACACTCCCGGGGGATATGCTTAGGATAATTCTCATTTTATTTACAAACCACTATGAAGGGTTATGAGTATATATTTCCTCAAAGAAAACATTTCTTTTTATGATTATGGATTATATCCATAAATAGTTCAATTTATGTAAAGTGTTTTACAAGTATGGAATTATGTATTTTGATTCATAAACTAATCTAGTTTATGCCATTGTTTAGAAATGGATCCTAGTGGAAGGAATGGAAACCGTATCAATGCACGAACTCTGTGTAGGGATTGCCCTCCTGATCAAGATAATTATTGTGGATCTGGAGATACAACTGGTGCTGATCAACTTATTACCATACTGGGACAACTCACTCAGGTTATGAATAATAACCTTACTCGTATGGAGCACCCTGATCCGCAACGTGGAGGATCAATGTTAGACCGCTTCATGAGGCAACAACCAACAACCTTCAATGGGAGTACAAATCCTATAGTAGCTGAGCAATGGATAAATTCCTTAGAGAAAATATTCCATGCCTTAGGGAGTAGTGAAAGGGAGAAGGTTGTCATGGCAGTTTACCGCCTCACTGGAGATGCCGATCAATGGTGGTCATTGATTCAAAACATGAAGGAAGATGATGAAGTATCAAATATGGAATGGAGGGATTTCAAAGATCTGTTTTTAGAAAAATACTATCCTCGTGACCATCGAGCAGATATGGAAAGGCAATTTCTGAGTTTGAGGCAGAAGGAGGATGAGAATGTCGCAAAGTATGAGGCTAACTTTACAAGGTTAGCGAGGCATGCTGCCGATTATATACGTAACCCAAGGAGTAAGATTGATCATTTCTTTGATGGGTTAAAACCATTTCTCCGTCGAGCTTTGGTATCATAATCCTTCTCATCATACGAAGATATTGTCTCGTGTGCTATCAAGACAGAAAAGGAATTCTCTAAGTCTTATGACAACAAAGTAAAGCAAGAGAAGAAGAGAACGGTGGAACAAGAGACAAATAAAGGGAAAAAGGGAAAGAAGGATTTTCCATTATGTGATAATTGTGGGAAGAATCACCCTGGTACTTGCCTAAAAGGAATGGGAGTTTGTTATAAATGTGGAGAAAAGGGTCACCAGGCTCGTGATTGCAAGGGAAAGAAAGAGGCTGTCAAAGTTGAATGCTACAATTGTAGAGAAATGGGTCATTATGAAAATGAATGTCCTAAGAATCAGGGAAACTTACCTCAGAAAAGGCCAAGGGATCAAGGACAATCTTATGCTGTTACTACAGTTGAAGCAGAATAACTAATGTATTGGTGCTTTTGGACTCAAGGATTATATTCTGGTTATAAGAATAATGTAATATATATATATGGATTGTACTGCAGTAATTTTTGATTTCAGTAAGGTTTTAATATGATTAAGGTAATCATATTTTTAGTATGTGACAATAAGAGAAACTTTTCTTTGTTTGGGGAATCTGATGTTACAATTGATTTTGGAATTTAGAGACCTTTTAGAGAAAGTCCGGATGAAGGTATTTTGGATAACTATAAAGGTTGGAGTGGATTAAGTTGAACTTTGGATAGTATTGTTTAAGGTTAAAACATTTATGAAGATTATTTTTGGAATAGTATAGTACTATATTTTTAGGAAAAGGACAACCTGCAGGGTGGGGAATAACCCGTCGCGTCGGACACAGCTGCAGGAATCGAACCCACAACCATAGTGCGACAAGCCTTTATTTCCTACCACTAGCCTACAGGAAGTCCCTGGTTATTATAAAGTCGTTTTACTAATCTAAATGGTATGTGTTAACATTTGGAACCTTATACAATTAGGATAAATAGAATATTTTTGAGTTCTGTTACCATTTGGAGTAAAAGTTGGGTTTGTGGTAAAAATTTATTAACGAATGAAAGTATACATAACAAGTATGTATATTCACTTACGTTCTTAGTAAATCTTCTAAATAAATTCCTCAACATTATAAAAGGTAACTTAAAACAAAAATGTTGTCGGTTAACTTTTCCAACTGGGGATTCAATGACCGTTTAACCAATCACAAGTTTGTGATTTTCTTGTGGTTAAACTTTCTCCTAATCCTGTTTTCTATAACTCTCCATCAGACCTTGATGGTTTGTTTCTCCTCCATATCCATATTTTTATATAATCCTAGAATGGGCTATATCGGGTGACCTTTGTAATTATCCTGCTTTCTTTTAATGTTATATATTTATTAACCTTATTTCCGATGTGGGTTTTCCTCAAAGGTATTGTCTCTTTTCAACCTTTTATTTTCAAAGAAAAATTTCAAATTGTGAGGACGCAATTTATTGAAGGAGGGGAGAATGTAACACCCCGAGCTTCCACGATACGCTTCTCATTCAATAATGAAATAGCTTGCATTGAACGCAACTTCGAGTTCTAAAACACCGCGACTAATCAAAGTAGCCGTTATGAATAGTAATAACTACTTTTTGAAATATTATAAATTTTATTTATCAAAATGGACTTCATTTTTGGATTCGGAATATTCAAATTAGCCTATGTTGAATTTTTGGTATTTTTCTGAGAACTTCTAAATTTTTATGAATACTGAAAAATACTTAAAAACAACTTTTTTAATCAAAATAATTTATAGTGATAAATTATAATATTTAGTGGTTTTAAAGTATAATTAAAATATATTTTTACCATTTTGTCCAATGGTGGTCATTAGAATTAATTTAACATTGAAATTGGGCATAAACAATTACCAAACTTTTGATATAAATTGTTTCTTAAAAACACGCTATTTGTTGTAACAGCGGGAATTAATTATAAAATTAATTAATACAACTTATATGTTTGGAATTTTGTAAAATAGACATCATTTTTTAATTCGGAATATCAATTATAGCTTAGGGTGAAATTTTGGCCTTATTCTGAAAAACATTAATTTTTGATGAATAGTGAAACCACTAAGTGGTAGTTAAATAACTGATTTTTCGTTTAAATGAAATATTACCACTTCTGTGATTTGATTTTCAAAAATCCGACAGACATGGTTGTCATTAAGAAGTAAAATGTGGTTCAATAAGATTAAAATAATTTTTTGTTGAATAGTAACTTTTAAGTTCTTAATCGCGATTAGAGGTAATTAGTGTAGTTTAAGGTACAAATAATGTTTTTATAATATGAGATGAGCATGACACTTGTCCTACTCCTATTGGATGAGTCATGGCCGACCAAGACAACCCATGGGTCAACTTGGGGACCCCATGGAGCCACATTAGTTGGAAAATGACATTAATATATATTTATTTAATGTTAAAGTCAAATTGACACAAACATGAGTTATTTTACTAAAACAATTTTTAAGTGGGGTTAAACAAGTCCAAATTTTTATTATAAATATTCATTAGAACTCTAAAACGATTTCCTACATCATAGTATTTGTTTTATAATTTTTAGACATTAAATAAATTAAATTATTTATGACATCATGATGATGCAGTGATGACCTCATTATTTAACGATTTAAATAAAATGAGAAGATAATGCAAAATCCAAGGCTTACACTTGTCCAAAGCCTATTGGATGAAGATATTTCGAAACCTTATCACCTTATACTCTAATTATATAAGTGTGGGACCTTTAGAATCCGAAAAGCATTGTGAAATAATGTAACATTTCAATCTTTCCAAAAGAGCCCCTCCTCTCCACTTATAAAAGGCCCCCACCTCTCCCACCTTATTCACACTTTCAAGCCATTTGGCTCGGCCAACCTCTGCCCAAATACTCTGCCAAAATCCCTCTATTACTCATAGAAGCCTCACTTTGGGCAGAACTCTTCCCAAGGAAGCCTTTGGCTCAAATCAAAAAGAGTTACCCGATTTTGAGGTAATGTCTTTTCTAATGTTGTTTTGTTTTATTTTTCTTCTCCAACCCCCTAAACTCTTTTTATTCATTTCTTTTCTAACAACACCAGTATCCTCAATACACTAGGATGTTGTTATAAGAAGGATTCGAGCTACACTTACACACACCTACATCTAATGGTTAAAGAACATACGGTTTCTGTGGATGGCGAATTTCTGCCTCACGAAACGATGATTGTTCAACACTCATATAACACCTTCAAAGGTGGCCATTAAGATGTCACTATTTTTATATATGATATATAATATGTTTATGTTTTACTTATGCTTCTGTATTTATCATTTATGGCATACTTTATGATTTCCATTATGGGTAAAATGCGATAATTTCATTTTAGGAAGTGCGGACTACCGCCCCCTCAAAGTGATGTGAATCGTTAATGCCATATGTGGGATGTATAAAGGATGGAGTAAATGATATTATATATTATATTATACTGGAACTATATTATACCTTTATATAATTATGATTTCATTACATTTAATACGAAATAGAAATGAAAGTAGCGTTCATGCGTACGTACGACTTACCGTCTCCATGAACGGTGCATTTCATTTCTTACCTCTAAATGTTACGTAATATTATAAATGAATGTATATACTGGATATATAAGATATATATGACATCTAAATCATTAATATAATTCTGGATATAATGGATATTTCACCACATAAACAACTTGTAATTATAAGAAGCTTATTGTTGACTCAAGTACCAATGATCGACAAAACGACCGTTATTAACTTAAATAATTACATAATGTTCATATCATTGTAATAAGTGATATAATAAGGATAATGAAATTGAAAATGGTTCTTAATAAGGTATATATTAACTCTAGTTTATTATTCAGGAGGTTAAAGAACGGTTGAGTCAAGTCAGACACGAGGTAAGGGAACTTCTTAACCCAATTTCCATTCTTTGGGTTAATCTCCTACTTTCAAATTATGTAATGATGTTATTATGTCCTATTTTGTATTTTTACTTTCTTTATGTGTACCTATAGTGAATACACATAATATATCTACTCTATTTTAAAAATTATCTTTTTAAGGACTTCGTCTCAATCTCCTTTCATTGAGGCATATTTTGTTTTATACACAAATTTCTTTTATACGGTGTATAAACCCCTTTGACTTTTACGTTTATTCAAAAGGAATCTTTTTATACGAAGCATTTTGCTAAACGACAAAAGGGAATGTTTTTCTTTCCGTACTTATGCGGCGACAATGACTTCTCCGCCGCCGTGACCATTATTTGAGTTTCGGCTTCCTCTACAAGCCATCATTTTTTTTAATGAAAAATAAATACAAAGTTTTAACTTTCTTTTATTTTGGTATTAAAAATGGTTTTGAAAGCGTTTTTATCATATCAAAGTGTTGTATTGATATCTTGTGATTGAAATGTGGAAATGTTATGTTTCCTTTATGCATGTTTTATGTGATACGATTATGTTATGGTTTATGATATGTTTAAACCTATTCATATGAGGAATGCATTGGACTTAATAAGTGACGGGTGGAGCCCGCTGTAGCTCCTCGATGCATAGGTAGGTCTCATGAGACAACTAGACGTGGAATTGGCCGAGGCCCTTTCCCAATTTGATTTATGGTTTTGGCCGAGGCCTTAATCATTTTAGATGTCTTGGCCGAGGCCTTGACAAAATGTTTCAGAATGTCCGGCATTATACATTCCATCATTATAAAAGTGGTTATTGATATTGCATGTGATTATTCGACTAGTAGAATATCCATTTGAGTAAGTAATTGGCATCATTTAATTTTATTTTGCCATATTATGTTGAAGTTCAAGTTTAAAAGGCTTTTGTTTTAGTTATACATTGCCTTAAATGTTTATGTTTATTGATTAAAGCTTCCGCTATATTGTTATCCTTACTGAGCATCTGAGATCACCCCTTTCAATGTTTTAATATTTTTTCCAGGATGTGAAGAAGTATTTTATGAATGACCTGCAGGGATAGTCAGAAGAGGATATGAGTGTGGACTATGGAGACTTTGTTATTGTAGTTTTTCACTTTATGATGTAATGTAACGTTTACGAATGTATCTAGTGTTTCCAAGGCTATTAAACTAATCGGTCTTTCGAGACTTGATCTTTTGTGATCATGCCAATGTTATGAAGTAATGCACCGACTCTGGGTAGCTGGGGTCGGGGCGTTACATGTAGTCTTCTACAAATACCAATTCTAGTTCCCTATGATTATATTTAGAGGAATCGCGTCGAAGAAGAGGCAATCTCCTCTACCAATTCATTCAAAATTATTTCTTATTCTTCATCTTGTTCATGAGTTTTTTCATTAAAATGTTATAAATCAATTATAATTTATATACTAATATGTTATTATTGTTATGAAACCAAAATATTCCATTTTTCAATCCATCATATGAAAAATGAAATCACCATGTGTGTCTACTTACGACTTACTGTTTCCACGCCATGGCTTAATCTATTTTTGAACCACCACCATAAATGTATTAGTATAATGATGGAAGTAATAACTACATATGATTATTATAAAATTATTCTTATTATGAGATATTATACATTATCCAATTCAATACAATTCAATTATTATAGAAATGATATTGGTGCTTGTGTGTAATTATGACTTACCGTCTCTACGATGCGATGTGATTCATTTTACATGATATTATTTAAATAATCATTATATAAATTTAATGAATGAATAAATATTGTATATATTATGTTAATATAATTGTTTAATGATATAACTATGACCTAATAAGTATAATCAAAAATTATTTTACAAAACATGCAAAATAACATAAAGCTGTTAATATCTGAATAACGAGTAATAGTGAAATGTTACTAGAAAATGGATAATCATATAATCATATATGATATATTAAAATGGATGTGCTTTTTTAAAATTTTAATGAAATTAATTAAATCATTATAATGTATGTTAAGATAATTACTAAGGATATCAGATCTATGGTAAGGTATAATTTCGCAATCTCGTTATTTTCTCATATTGTTTATATGTCAGTATTTTCTAGGGTATATTTATCTTACCCATACATTTTTTATAATTATGTAATATTATTTTTATTCTTATATAAAGATTTATATTCAATTTTACCCTTTGACAGTTTTTATTAAATGTTATGAAATAAATATTTTGTCATTATTTCATACAAGGAATTTTTTTTCTTTTTCTATAAAAGCATGAGGAAAAAGTATTTTTTAACTAATATAGATTCAATGGATTATGAAATATTCACAAAGCCATATTTAATTAGATATTACTATACCTTATATCAAGTTTATATAAAAATAAAATACTATCCATTAAAATATCTTACTATTTTGAGAAGGTAAATCATTTTTTATGAAGAAAGGATATTTTCCTCAAGAATTAATATCATGTGTTCAATATATTTTTTTCTGTCGAAGATGGTATTTTTTAATAGGGTTATGTTTCAAAAATAATATTATTATTTTTTCAATTTTATTTATTCTTTTTATATTATAATTTTATTTATTAAATCAATTTATTGGTCATGGATTATGGTCTGGTGGAATAATTTTAATGAAATCCATTTTATTTTTTCTGTTATGATGAATGGTTTATGTTATTTTGGAACACGTTATAATTATTTCATTATGAAATGGGTGGTACATATATCTCCCTACAATTAATTTGGTAATGATTTATATCTCATTAGATATATATGGGTTGAATGGGAAATAAACCTAGTACAATAATATAGGGCCGGAATGTGGAGTGAACTCGGTTCTGTAATGGACTTGTTCTACTGTAGTTTTATTGGAAATGATCCTGGACTAATATAAAATGATATTTTATTCTTATGAGTATACCACAATATTTCATGTCTTATGTTATGACTTTTGGGATTACATTTAATGTTTATGATTTATCTGATGACATGATACTATGATCTTATGAAGGATAATATTTTCAAATGCCATGTTTTTGTGTCCTATGATAAAGATTTGATTGATATCTACCCTGTTTACCCATAAAAATAATTTTACCTCATTATTTCATATGTTTCTTATTCCCAAGTCATGAAGAAAGGTATTAAGTAATGTTGCTAAAAAAAGAGTCTATTGATAAAGAAATAAAAAAAAGACAATGCAGATATTTTGTGAACCAGTTGTTTATATTTCACAGTTTCTAAATACATTATTCCTATATAGTCCTGTTATAGAATAATTATATTTTGTATTAAATATTCATCAATTTTGAATTAATTTAAAATTATGTACAGTTTGGTTCATCATATTTTGAAAATAATATATGTCTAATGACTTGTTAAATAGAAATATTGTTAAGTGTATTAATAATTTTAATACATTTTTTTCAAAAAGGGATGTCTTAAATTTAATTTATTAAATATAAATTAAGAGTTGTTATATTAATATCAAAACATAAATTAAGAAATTATTTTTAAAGTACCATAGTGTGAGGATATAGTTTTATATTATATAACCAATTACTGTGAAGTAGATAAAATTTAGGGATTCTAATGGATAAAAATTTGAGAAAAATAAGATTGAAGTTTAAACACCAATTTTAATAGTTAATCAAATATTAGAACAACAAAATAATTTCAAAATGATCATTTAAAGAAAATTAGTGACCTAATAATTAAATAATGGCATCACCAATTACATAATCATTGTATATATCAATTAATTTTTTATTTACTTAAAATATGGTAATTTAATATTGTACAATCATTATGTACTAATGTGGAATCGATTATTTATCAAAAAGGACATTGTTCTGGCTTCATTTAAATCCATATTTTCCATAATGATCGATCCTCTAAATATATATATATATATATATATATATATATAATATACAAAATAGTGTGGAATGATTTACCACAACAACCATGACTTCAAGAGTAATCATTCTTCATCATGACCCATTGTACATAATCAGTTGTAAATTTAACATTTAATCATATATGACCATTAAATTATGATGACCATTCATCAAATTATAATCCAAAAAACCAAACATAACAACCTATTCATAAAAAAAATTGTCTGAATTACTAGAAATTATAAAAAGATTTTTTTCATCCATGATATAACATATTCAGGGAAAAATTATTTAATAAAATAATATTATTTTAGATGTATCAAAAATGTGAACATAGAATTAAATAGATGATATAATGAAATTTTAAAGGATGGCAGTTTATGAGAAAGAAGATAAAGAATGTGATGGTAACAGTGATGGTGGTGACCATGGGGAGTGAGGGTTGTAGTGATTGCGGGAAGTAGTGAGGATAATTATAGTGAGGTCGAATAAGAGATATTAGACACATGAGGGTTTGAAGAAGGAGATCTAGGTTGTTCAAGTGATAAAAAGGGTTAATGAATAAGAAAAAAACATGAATTGACATTAAAAATTTGTAAATTATTTTCATCATTGATTATAGGAATAATGATACAAAAAATATAGATATTGGTTTGTTAACATTGGTTATCCCTTAAAATTCATGATAATAAATTTATAAAATTTCGTTCTTGAAAGAAAAATTGTAAATGTATCATATTAAATGATTTCCCCACTAGGTAGAACTCTTTGTTATGATCAGGTTGAGTTTTTGATATTCTTTTTCTCAATAGAGATTCCAATTATATTGATCATTACAAATACATTTCAAAATATCTTTACTGAGTTAGGATTTTTCAGTAATGATACTAATTTTTTTCATTAATTATGTATTAATTTAATATTAAAAAACCGTTTTGATCCTTCATGATTGGAGGCATATATTTTTTTGGAATACAGAGCATGTTTAATCCATCATTGTCAATGGATTTTACGGTTCGGAACACAGATCTTGTTTGTAAAGTAATGATAGATGACTTATGTGTTCGAAAGGAAACTTTTATTTTTTTCCTTCATAATTTTTTATATTTGGAGTTTGGAAAATAGATTATGTATAACTGGGTAATAAAGAGTTTTGAGGGAATTGTAGATACAGTGTATGTGATAGGATTCATGTAAAACATGAGAAAATTTAAGAATAAAAAAAATGTGTTATTATAATTTAACGCAATACATTTGAAGATAGAAATTTACTGAGGCTACCATAAATAATAATGGAAAATAAAAACAGAAGGAAATTATAATGTAAATGTGTAATAAATCGACTAAGGGTGACCCCAAACCTAGAAATTGACCGGATTCATCACGTACTTGAAGGACGTTCCCAGTCCCCATTTACTGGTGAAAAGCACGCATGCAACAATTGAAAACCCAGAGGGAACAATTTCTACCAACCTGAACCAAGTACATGGAAAATATAAACAAAAAACATTATGGAATAGAAGAAATCCAATAAATATATTCTATAACTGTAAGAATGAAAATTGATATAAACGACTGTAAAAATATTGAAAACATTAAGAGACAAGTCTGACTACAAAGTAACAAAACTAAATAGCTACTCTATGTGATGGAATGTACAAACTCCCACTATCATTCCATCAGATAGAAAACTCATCTGACATGAAACCTCACAACCTCACTATGACTCTTTTAATTTCCATACATTTGAATAAATACAATGTTCTACGTAGCATTGAAGAGGTGAAAAGGGTGTGATCTAAAAGGATCAATAGGATTCCACCAAAGTGTTCCATAACAAGTATCTGTATAATAATTCATATATGATCATTTATAATGAAACATGTCATGATAAAATGTAATGAAATTTTATAGAACACATGGTAATCCTTTCCTCTTTATAATGATTCTAAAAAAATAGGTATATCATTTCAAAGAAAATTTATTCTCATATCATCATTCACAAAAATCAACCTTAAAATAAAGGCTAAAAATGTCCAATTCCAGAACAACACAAAACAATAGTATCATCAAAGGCATCATAACAATAAGGAATTTAATATATTAGGTAGCCGACTAATCATACCCTATAATATATGAATAGTAAATTTTCATACCTGAAACCAATTATATACACTCCAAGACTCGGTAGACACCCCATAAAGTGATACCCTAACCTCATATGCATACCTATACCCAATAATATACATTCTACGATATGAGAAACACCAATATAATTGAGCAACCACAATAGATAATGGCTTCAAGCTAAACCTTCCACCTAATACCCAAGGTAACACATATGCTCATTTCTATAACCCTTTTATTGTTTCAAGAATCAGTTCAGAACAATTTCACCAAAAAATTTTCAATTATTTACAAATAACTCTTTTCATTCCATTTATTATAAAATAAGTTAAACCCCATTAATTCAAAATATCATTCCAAAACACACAAACTATCTAGAAAATTTCATACCAATTTATTTGTAAACAATATTAAATGAATGAAACAATATGTTTTATCAATCATATACTACATATGGAACCACCTACCTTAAAATTTGGGTCTCACATGCCTGCAATGAATTCCACCAATAATGAAATCCCAAAGATGACAACAGAGACCCTAGAATCAAACCCTTGCATCTTATGATTGATTAATTTGAAAATGAGGGTCAATAAAGAAGATTAAAAACAAAAACCTCAACAACTGGAACCCACCGCACCACAAACGACAAGCTAACGACCTCCGGAATAATATTTAAAAGGGATATTAGAAGAAGAAAAGAAGAAATACCAATTTAGATCAACAAATCTGATAATGAAACTCTATGGAATTACCATGATCAATGTCAATGAAGTAGCAGGAATATCACTTGCTAAGAGAAATGAAAAATGGTCACAATGAAGATGTAATGGTGTGATAATCAATCTATGTAGAATGGTGTCACAAAAAATCACTATATAGGATGTTTGGATCAAGAGAAGTGGAGAAAAGGTGGTCGAATGGGCACCCAAAACCTGAGTTAAACACTAAAACATATCAATTAGGGAATTACTCTACATTTAAATCTCTTAAACATTTTGAAATCCATGATTTATAATTAAACAATTAAATCAATCACCAAGGAATAAAAGCACATTATTTAAGACATTTATGACGTAAAAATCATCTTCCCATCATCTAACCATTCACAGTGTGAATCTATTTCATGGATTTTACCCAGTAACACATAAACATTTTGTTACTTATTTACACAGTATGAAATCCTCCTATCTCATGAAAAAATGACCAGTTAAAGATGAGAGATCAAAAAATATGTGACTTAACCATTTTATATATCCTGCCAATTCCTTCTCATCCCTATAAAGAAAACTAGTGAAAATGAAAACCACAATGAGGTTAAATACATAACTAAAATACTGGTAATGTGATGTTACAAGATGTATCATAGCTAATATTCTCTAATATACATCTTGTATATAATAATTACAATATATAATAAATATATTACATGCCATTTAAATGATATATTTATGAATGTTATTATTAATGGGATTGGTTTGGATGAATATATATGTTGTAAGAGTAAATACGGTCGTTGTGAATTATGGAAATTAGTTTGGATAACTATTTTCTATTTTGATGAACGATATTTAAGACCTAATGTTGTATATCCATTAAAAAGTGATTATTTAGATTAGTGTATTTTATGGGTAATAACAAGGGTTGATTATCATATAACAGTGTAACAATTGCATTAACATATATAAATTACCCTTATGAAGTCCATTAATTATTACTTTATAAGGAGTTAGGGTCATTGGGGATCACAGTTGATTGAGTAGAAAAAAAATATTTATAATATAGGATGAATAAGAATCATCTAGTGTAAAATTTCAAGATAGTGGAAATAAATATAATTTCAATGGTGGATTGACCACCCCATTAATATACCACATTTTCCAACCTTACCTAATATATTATGATAGTGTAATTAGGGTTTATTTAATTAGAGGTTAAGTAGTATTAATGTGTGAATTATTTTTTAAATGAAATGTTGTTTACTCTAATACAACATTTATTATAATAAAATTCATCCACATGTAAAATGTAAAATATGCCAAATTAGAGGATAAATTTTAGAAGAAGGATTTTATATTTAAAATCAGGATATCAAAATTATATGTGGAATAAAATTGTGATTTTATATAAGGTATAGTAAAATATGGTAAAATTTTCATATAATATAAATATAAAATCAAAATTTTTTAATCCTGAGTAAACTCCAAAAATTGTTATATTTGACTATTTATTGAACTTATAATTTTTTGGGGGAACTGATAGATATAATTGGGAACCATGGGGATGAGGATCACTAATGATCGTGGATAAATAAAATAAGTAATGATTTATTCCCTGAAATTCCACTAACTAAACAAATAAATACCAACCCACTCTTCTTCTTTATCACATACAAAAGTTATATTACTCTCATCATATGAAACTAATTGTGTCTCTCACATCCATATCTTCATTCTTGGTATGTTTAGTTGGTTTTAAGGTTTAGTTTTTGGGTAAGAATGTCAAGAGGAATAAGGGTTCTTATTTGGGCATCTCCAATTCTACTATAAATTTATTTTGTTTTAATTTAATTTATAATTATATTTATTTTGGTTCTAGTATTAAATATTCAAGTTAGATGAAACATGTCAGCCATTATCTCTATTTTTAATATCTTTATCATTCTCATTTAACCCTTTCATCATCCTTTACGATGATGAAGGGTTCTATCATCCCCCCTCATTAAATTCTTGTTTATATTTCCATTATTTTATCTTTATTAAATTTTCAATTTATTTTTGATTATTTGATTAAAAATCAATATAATTTATATCATTATCATATTAAATCCATGTGAGTAACCATATAACTGACATCATTCCTTTTTTGTAAGATAATACTATTTATAAACATTTTTGTAGCCATAAAATATTAATGAATTTTTTCAATGTGAAGTGTGTGTGGTTTTCATAGAAATGATAAATCAATATGGATACAAAAAGAGGATATTGGACCTATTAAAGATGTTCCTACGGGTAATGAACCTAATAATTCTATCATGGTATTTACTCAATCTCCACTCGATTCAAAACAGCCAGCCCTAACTATACACATGGTTTGATACTCTTAGATGATATGTTATAGATGATTCAAATTAATTAAAAAAACCATATTGAAGGATTTAATTATATTTCATTGGGGATATATCCAGAATTAATTTTTATCCCTCGATTTAACTTTTTTTATATTGAAGTACACTGATAGTCATAGTTTTTATAAGTACCTAATAACTACAAATCTATATTATTAACTTGATTAGGGTACCATTTTGAATTTTTTTAATACATAAATATTCCCTATATGTTTCAAGGTAATTAAAAAAAAATTTATTATTAATTTATTTATCAATTGAATATATTGATAAGCATGATAATATATTATTCTATATTGGAATGTCTCGTATGGTATATTCCCTTGAGAAATTATTCCATGTATTTCAAATCTCTTCATCCGAGAAAATTAACCCTTATATATAGAATTTTCATTTACATTGTGATTAAATGAATTTGAATTTTATTTGCCACATGGTCACCATAATTATATATCGACTCATTGAACTTTTAGGTCTCATGAGATAAGTAATGTAGGGTGATGGATGTTTCCTTACCCAATATTTATGATGAAATGGAACAAAACATCGACTGTTTGTATATGATGTCTAAAATTATACATTCCCATCATTTACATAATTATAGGATTATTTAATTTAATCATAGTGAATATTTATCCATTCATTCATCCATAAGTTATGCTATGAACATATATTCATTTATGGAGAATCATTTTCATATCTATTTCATATGCCATTTATTTTCCATGTTGACTTGTGTGGTAAGTCTTCCCTTACTAGGAACATGATTTGACACTTTAAATTAGAGTCCCATTGATCAAGGTAATGAAGTGGAATTTATGAATGATTAGTTATACAGAAAACCTAAATATGTAAATACTTGTACAAAGCTGTCTTAAATGTCATTTTTCATTGTAATGTTTGTGTATTTATTATCATGTGGACTAATAAACCCTAGAGTTGTGAATATTATATGATTTTTTATAATTTCAATAAAATAAATGACCCAATAGTTCAACATGACTTTGTCCGGGGACATTACCTTTAGTATCATAATATGGAATAGTATAAACATTATAAACTCGATATAAAATAATGTAGGTCGAGAATATAGATTTCACTGCAATAAATTTTAGATAGTATTCTATAATTTTGTTGATAAGAATATTATAAATTAGAACATATGATATGAAAGAATGATTCATATATCATGTAATAATATTAATAATTATATTATGTTATTTATTAAAAAATTATTCCAAATATAAATAATTTAACTGAAGATAATAATCATGGAGACAAAGGTAATTGTAAGTATAATGAAGATAATTTAGTAAATATTAGTTCTCAATAAAATTTCCAACATCCCATGATAATTTTCATTAGTTAAGAAATATTAACATTAATTTCTATTGTAATTATTTACCGTTAATTAATAATAATCCACCCCAGATCATTTTATAATGAAAAAACCTACATCATTTCGTGAGACCACTCATGTAATGGTGGTAGAGGAATAGATAACATCTCTAGATAAGATATTTATTGATTCTGGGTGTATTATAAAGGAATTTTTTTTCAATGTTCTATTTCATTTAGGGGATATTATAAAAATGATATTACATGATTCAAAATACTATGATGAAATAGGATATATGAAAATAATATTTAATTCATTTAAAGTTATATTTCATGAAATATATTTTCCTGTGGAGAAATGTACTGAGTTTGAATAAATACTCTTAAATTTTTAAAAGAAATTTAAAAAAGTATAAAATAACTAATTATAAGAATAATATCGTGGGGGATATAATAGTATTTTTAGGGTTATATATATTTGATCTAAAGATTAAATAGTTATTAATTTTATTGTTTAAAGATTCATAATTAAGGATCGTTAGTCCCTAAACTATTATTAACATATAAAGAGATAGTGATTAGTGTTCTCAATGTAGTGATGGAACTTTATAAATCATTCATTTGAAAATGGAAATATGTGAAGATGTGGAAGGATGATTTTTATGTTCAATGAGATATTAAATAGAAAAAAAATTAGATATTGGAGATCCCCAAATGTAATAAATGTTGAAAGAACTTCCCAAGGGAATACTTTATGGGATTCATTATATGCTTTAAATGTAGATAAAACATGCATCATGATCGTGATTATAATTAAAAGAGATAATAAATTAGTGTGAACTAATTCAAATGAAAGGATACATGATTTTATAATATTCAATCCCCCAAACACTAGGGTAATCTATCATATAACAGGCATGTGGATGAACGATGTACTTTTCCATTATAAATGGTGTTAAATAATAGAATGATGTGATTGTAGGTACTTTGATTATATACTCATAGTTAGTTAATAGATTATTTAAATGTGGATCAACATAGTCTTCTATATTATTCATTTTTGGAAATAATATTCAATCACACATTAATTCATTAAGGATTGATTTATCAATTAAAACATTGACGAGTACTTTGATTGTAACAATGATATACACTTCCATTAAAATAAAATTGCATGGATGTTTCCTAGCTACAAATATTATAATCATATATATGGTGCATTTTAATGTAATCTATGGGATGGATTGATCTAAAATTAAAAATAATTAATTACTTATTGAAATAAATAGGTTTATATTTCAGTAGAATGTATTGAATTATTAGTTTTTCAATGAGAAAATTCATTAAGAGAATGAACATTGGAACTGCCCCTACTAGACAAACATAATGAAATCATTGTGTAATATATTGAATAAATTCAATCAATAATGGGTATGAATGTTTTTAGAATATGATACATTCTTATTTAGTGAGAATAATTCATCTATATACTGATGAATTTTCATGATTTTCACCGGATCAAGATGTTTAGTTCTCTACTGATCATTTTACTAATGGAAAAATCATATCTATTACTTATTTTTAAATGTTTATCAGAAATTTAGTAATTTTATGGTAAAATTAGAAGTATTATGTTGAAAAGGATACATTTATCCATTTTTTCACAATAGGGAGAACATATTTTATTTATAATGAAGAAGGATAGTACACTTAGGCAATGAATTTATTATATGGTACTATATGAAATTAATATGTAGAAAATGTTTCTATTTCTTTATACTGATGACCAATTTGATCAAAAATAGGGTTCTAAATACATATTAATGCTTGATCTTAATGTTTGATATCATCTGATGAATGTTTAGGGGGATATCCCAAATATGGCCTTCAATATAAGGTAGGGTCATTAGGAGTTCATAATAATTCATTTGGGGATGACTAATAGACCTTTTATATCTATGTATTTTATGAAATGAGTATTCATGGAATATCATGATATAAATTTCTTAATATTTATACATCGCGTTATTTTATACTATGAGAGTTATGAGGAGGAATAAACTAATTTAAAAATCATTCTTGATGTTCAGAGAAAAAATATATTTATATGGGAAATTTATTTAATTTGATTTTTTTCTTCATCTTCTATATTTTATAGAATTTTGTTTATCCAATGTTGGTATATCTATTAAAACATCAAAAAAATTGGTATTTTTGTAATGTACACCCCCCACTAGAATAACTAATATATATATTTTTCTTGTTTTAGAATGGTATTATTCATGTTTTGTATCAATTTACCACAATTTTATAATCCGTTAACCAATATAAAACATATGTGGGATAATTCACATGGAAGAATGAAATTAAGATAGATTTTAATAATTTAAAATAATATTACTGATTGTACCTATATTGAAACATCTATTTAGTAAATAAAATTTATTTATTTATATTAATGTATCAAGGAAGTAACTCGGATGAGCTATAATAAAAATTGATAGGGTCGTGGATTATGCATCTCTATAGTTAAAACCCTATCGGATTAAATATCCAACCCCAGATTTAGAGTTTTCATTTGTGATATTTGGAATAAAGATATGAATACATTATCTTTATTGAGATTGATATGATATATACACCAACTAAAAGATTCTATAATATATCAGTACTCAAAAGAATATTAATATATGGAAAATAACGTAGTAATATATACACAATGATTATTTATTTTCTATAAATTTTTTAGGAAGGTAATCAAATATCACATGACTTAACTATAAAAAATCCATGGAATCTTATCCATGGTAAGGTTAATGATCCAATGCTAGAGGATTCTGTAACGATGGACATGGAAATTATAATTGAAACGGAAACAACTTTCTTATTGAGGTAACCGAAGAATAATATAAATAAATATGAACTTAAAATCATAATTATACATACTCGATGATCATAAAGATGTTGCTACTTCAATGGATATATTCTGAATTAACTTATTTCGTAAAATATATCTAACATCTCCCACAAAGATTTTATTATTGTTATCCTTCAAAATATTTCATACCTAGAACCATCCATCAAAACATGAGGAAGGAAAAAATTAATATAGATACCATATTTTCTTTAAGTGTAAACATGGGAAATATCATGAATAAGTGAGTATACAATGATAATAAGCGTTTTATAAGATAATTAAATACTTCTTCTCAGTGGAAAATATTCATACCCAGAAAATCATATATTTGAATGTCTAAAATAAATTCATATTCATACGAATGATTAATAGAGGTGTTTGAAAAGTAATTATTATTCATGATTTGTATCATATGTATGGAGAATCATACTCTTGGGAAATAATAACCTTATAAACATGGATATTCACAATCCTATCTTTTCCTAATGTGACTATATGCATTTGAAATCATTTCCAAAATTATTATTGTGATTATACCAAGAATTAATCATACTCATGTGAACAAATGGAACATATCTATTCGTAATCATGTCCTCTCTTATTATCACGAACCAGCCCAGGTTGACCCTAAATCGGAAACCCAAACCTATTAGTGGCATAGTCTGATGGGCATTCCTGATCCCCATTGGTTGGAAGCTAGTGTCAGGAATCATTTCATTAGTCAAGGGAATGATTTAGGCCAATCATAAACAAGTGAACAATATCAAAAAGAAAAGAAAACCGCACATACATCTATTTAAAATACAACCGAACAAGATTTATACCAAAAAATGACATATAACTAATCCAAAAAACTCATCCAACTAAAAAAACAAACAACAAAATCTTTGTGACTCTGCTGTTCACTCTCCAAAAAATTGATCCCAAGTTGCTTAAGGTAATAAAACTCAATCTCAAATCTATATAAATTCTAAATATAGAAGAAAACAATATTCATGAGTATTAAAACATCGTAGGCTTTCCGGATAATCTATTCCCAATGCACATCCATCTAAATAAAAGAAACATAAATATCAAGTTTGAGATAAAATATATAAAAGTATGGTTTTATATAAGATTACTCAAAATCTATTTACAAACCATTTCCCTTATTCTTATCCAAAACTAGATTCATTCAACTAGTGTGCCAAATGAATTTTTATGTGGAATGTTATGTTAACATTTTCACATTTGTAAAAAGAGGATAAAATACATTCATTCGAAATCCATTTTCAAAAACCTTCCTAAACCATCCCACCACATTCCACAAAAAAAATAAACAAGAATTCATAATATTAGTCACAAAACAAGGGGAATTTAAATACACATACAAGGATCATACTTATCACGATAAGAAACTGATAGAAAATAGAAATGGGGGAACCTAAGAGATCAGGAATAATCTATAACCCACCAATAAATAAGACCTCATCCCTATTGACATGTCAAACATGATGAAATAAAAATTCCCAATATGATCTACCATCCATTCTCAGGATGGTTGATGGAAATTACATTAACAGAAAATCCAATATATCCACCTACTATGGGCCACTGGTGAGTCCCATATCCTACCAATGTTGCAATCATTCTTAAAATATTCACTATATATGATAGGTTCCCATGTCTCAAGTATCTAAAGGGGAGAGCCTATCAATTTCAGCTGAGCATCCAATCACAACATATATATATTGATAATCCACAACAAACATCATCCCAATTCACTCCAATGACCGATTTCATGCCATTAATCAAAAAGAACATAATGATTCCAAACCGAGGAACTATTATAATGGATCAAAAAGATTCTAAAATAAATAAATCCCATCAATTATATACATAAAATCATGGAATGAGAAATATCCTCATGAGGTTTTAATAAAAATCTATTTCACAATTTTTCACTAAATTTCCAAATGAGCCTTTTAGAGTTTGTAAAAACCAATATTTATCAAAGGTAAAAAAATCACTATTAATAAAGGGGTGTAAACACATGATTTCCACAACAACAAAATAATAAAATTATCTTATAACATTTTCATCCCACATTAAAAACAAATCCTTTTTTCTATGAAGGTACCAACTAGCCCACAATTCATTCTCACACAAAAAAAAGATTTTTCAAATGCCAACTACACATTTCACATTAATTCAAACCATTGAAAACTCTTTCAAGAGACCCTAAATCATCATTTCACAAGAAAAATGTTTATTATCATTTCAAAACCATTCTTTACATACCAAAATAGGTCACAAAATCTAACTGGTATTGTTATCAAACACATGGTGTGAAATATTCTACATGAAAATTGTATTTATCACATATCAAGGAATAAAACACCACTTTCCACACCAAATAATCAAAACAAGGATCATAAGAATATTGATTATTAAAAATATTTGAGTAAATAATGAAATGAATGAATCATTAATTTAAACTGAATTTTCAATGTGAAACCTGCCTCAAATCCATGGAGGAATGAAAACAGACAACCAAAAACTCTCACTGTGGTTTCCAAAACCTTATATCTATAAAGACAATCCCTAATAGAAAAAAACCCCATAAAAACCTATGGAAAACATAAACCTGGGTCTAGAATGACCAGGGGAGAATATATAATCAAGATAAAATGAGAGGATAAGGAAAAGTAAAGAGATGATAGGAGTAAATTGAATGATTTGATAAAGAATCACTATCCTTTGGATAGAAATATTCTGAAAACTGACCCAAAATGATGGAAAATGAAGTTGGGAACCCTGTGGTTGATAGCCAACAGAAAGGGCTTCAAATGGGAAGTTTAATCACAAATATTATATTTTTAGAGTGAATGTTATTAAGACCATATTTGGCTAAATGGATTTCTAGCATGTATTTGTAAAGTGTGCGTATATCGTGAAAGGGCCACTAGAATCTACCTTCAACTTCGCATGGTTAGGTTAGACGGTTTTTGCAAACCGTTTTCAACCGTGCAGCCTAAAAAATTGGATAAAACCCCAAAATGACACCCAAACAGTAGGGAACCCCACCCAATTATTCTTGATTGATTTAAACACGAAAAATTTTACACTGTGGGAGTCAAAAACCCTCCAGCACAACACTTTATCCCACGAAAAACCAAGGAGAAACAAGAGTGAAATATTATAAATAAGAAACAATTCAGAAATCAACCTCCTTCACACCAAGGACCTAAGAAAAAGACTATGATTCCAAACAAACTGGACCACAAAAGAAAACATGATAAAATCGGTATAACAATTCTCCTCTCCATTAAATATTTCCCCCCCATAGAGCCATAAAACCTTACATCTGATTGATCAATGCCTAAGGATTCCACATCAACATCATCCAACCTCCTCAACTAAGGAAAATTCATAAACAAAAAATGGGATGTACAAATATTTTTGAAAACAAAAAAACTCAAAACCTCTTCCTGAGAATCAATGGAATGGTGAATCCGCCATATCCACAACCAATCTGACAATAAGTCCATTAGGCCTTCAACAAAGAAACCCAACGCTCATAAATACCAATGAGGAAACTGCGAATTAAAAAAAAATAAAAATAAATCTACTTCTCTTGAACAAACACAAAACCATTGTAAAAATAGATCACCAGCTGAGGGGAGGCCCGAATAGACTCCCCACCAATAGAAAATGACTAGTACTAAACTAATTCTTATGAGGAAATGCCACGAGCCTCGCGGTGGGTCTCCCAACCATTAATAAACAGTGATCAATTGTTAATTCAAAATTATATAAGATAAGGCCTCCCCCACATAGGCCTACCAAAACTAATTTGCAGCAACCTACCAACCCATGCTAAAAGAATAATAACAGGAACATTTAAACATCTCTCTTATGAATGGAGGGGACAAGAACTGGGCCAACACATTATACAATGATAAAAAATCTTAGGCACTCATTTTAGGGAAGGAAGAGGACCAATGCATGGAAAAATGAATCCAAAACTGATAACTACCCAACACCTGACTATTTTGAATGGAAAAAAATGAGACCATACCCGAATATAGTGGGTGGTACACACAATGACAGTAATAAATAATATTCAATTAAATATGAATATTTATAGGACATACATGAGGGGTATTCCCACTATGCTCTTCGAAACCAAGGGTCATTTTTAATTTAATAATAACCCACAATATGAATAATGAAATTTCCTCCCCAAAATAGTAGAGGAACAAACTTATCAAGATTTTAAACTTCTGGGAATCCTGACAATGTGCTAGCTTCACTCCAGGACCTATGGCTGGAGCTCTGATTTGTGAAGCATCTACTTCCTAGCTATTCATAGCTGCTAATTTCTAACTGAAACCCCTTAATCTAATGACACATAAACCTCCTAAGTATAAACAAAGGACAAAGACACTTTGTGAAACTCACTTCCTCAATCAACAAATATTTACCCAAACAGGGACTAAGGATACACACCTACATTCCCTCTCACCCCAAATGAGGTGTAGAATGAATAAGGAACATGGTGAAACACCCCAAACATCACTAAATACAACCTATATAACCAAGAGATTTGTTATAATAGGAAGACACTTTAAATCACACTAAAAAAACGATCTTTTACCACAATAAGTTGAGGTATCATCTGAAGAGGTGGAATTAATATTTGAAATGAATTCTTAGGTTGATCAACTAGAAATCATGCTAGTGGAGAACTATGTATAGCCATATCAAAATATCCAACACATCTTCAGAGACCTCAAAAATCGATCCACCAATAAGATCCCATATCCAGACACAACAAGAGTATCACCTCAAGATCACGATGAATAATACTCAAAAAACACTTCGATTAATTGGAAAACTAAGAAACACACCAATCATATTATAAAAACAACCCAATTTTTCAACTCAAAAAACTTTTGAAAAACAAACTAACATGGTGTATTTTCACATTCATCGAGGGTGCTTCATCAACTCTCACTCACATGAACATTTATGTTCCACGACGGGCACCAAATCACCATTCCATACCGGGAATCCATCCCCATTCCATGTAAAACCATGGGTTTCGGCACCCATGAAAACACCAAAAGAAAAAATGAGTATTTTGCAAGACAAATAATTCAACCCATTTCAAAAATCACATACCATCTAATGGAACACTACCCACCATGTCAAAAACCATTTTCATAATTATCAAAAAATTTCTAGCACCACAACAAACTACACTTAATGAAGAATCAATTTATTAAAAACAAACTCCATTTAAAAAATTCAGCAAGGTATCATTTTTCAATCCGATAGCCACTATGGCCAAACCCATATTTTAGAAAAATATCAACCACTCAAAACTGATTTCTAAAACAAATTCATCATATTCAAACACTTTTCAAAATCCCCAAACATCCCATTTGAAACACATCTTCAGAATCACCATAAAATAATACATTATTTGAAAACAATTTATTTCATCAAACCACATGTTTAGATTAGGGAAAATATAATCCCGTTAAATCATTTTCACATTATCCCAAAGATATGTTTAATAAAAACCCGAATTTCCTGAAACATTCTCATATTAAATTTCGAAAACCCATTGACTAGTATTCAGAATACAACCATTCCTTTAAAACCCATTTTCACAAATCTCACACAAATATTTTGAAAACAAATTCAAAAATCATGAATGTTCTAAGAGACCCATAAAAGAGATCTAGTTTCAGTGGAAGATTTTCCATATAGTTTGCAGCCATATTTTGAACACATCACCAACACAATGTGCCTTATTAAGACCCTTACCTATCTCCACATGGCTTGCTTGGCCTTATGAGATCATGAAAACCATTTGTCCAACTCCCCTTGTCAAATCCTAATCATGAAACCACACATAAAAACCAAGAAACAATGAAAACCTGACATCACATTGAAACTAAAGGATCAAAATGAGAATTAGTTTGTGATGATCTTCCCACACCTACCCTTCAAGTACCGATACTCACAATCCATATACCTTGTCAAACCCAAATAAAAAAGGGTGCTCTGAGAAGCATGGACTGATAAGAACCATCCTACTCTGATACCGTTTATTCAGGATCCAGCCTAGGTTGACCCCGAACAGGACAACCATACCAATCATTGGAATGGACTGAAGGGAATTCCTGATCCCTTCGGGCTAGAAAATAGTGTTGGGAATCATTAAATTAGGAAAGTTAATGATAATGTACTATCATAAAAAAGTAAAAAATAGTTGAATGGAACATACATCCCAACATACATCTATATAAAATTTGACTGAACAAGATTTATAAAAAAACTAAAAATCAAATCAACTAAAAAACTCAACCAACTAAACATTAAATCCTAATAAATCATTGTGAACCTATTGATCACTCTATAAAAAATGATCCCAAGTCTCTTGAGGATATAATACTCAAATAGAAACAAACACAAGGCCTAAAAATAAAAGAAAAATATATGAGTGAGTATTAAAAAATAGTATTCTATCTCGATAATCTATTCCAAATGATCATCCATTAAAATAAAAGAAATTTCAATTTCAATTATCAGATAAAATATATAAAATTATGGTTTTCTACAAGATTACTCAAAAACAAAGTATAAGCCATTTCACTTATTCATTTCCAAAACTAGATTCATTCAGTGGGTGTGATAATAAACTTTTTAAGGGGAAAGTGATGTTAACATTTTCAGATTTTTACAAAGATTATAAGACACTTTGATTTGAAATACATTTTCATAAGCATTATTAGAACCTTCCCACCACATTAGGAGAAAAACAATACACAATAATTCATAATAGTAATATCACAACTGGGGAAATGTAAATACACATACCAATTTCATACTTATCACTACAGGCAACTGAATGTCAATACACATGGGTGAACCATGGATTTAAAGAATAATAAAGAATACACCAATAAATGATACCTCATCCCCATTGACATGTCACACATGAAGAAATCAAAATGCACAATACACTCAACCATCCTTTCTCAGGTAGGCCGAGGGAAAATCCCTCAGTAATAAACCCAATATATCCACCTACTATGGGCCACTAGTCAGTACCATACCTGAATAGTGCAGTAATCACTCTTAGAATATTCTCTCAATATCCCGGGTTCCCATATCTCATGTATCTAATGGTTTGAGCCAATTTATTCCTTTTTAGAATCTAATTTCAACATATATATAATGATAATCCACAACATACATCACCTTGAGTCACTCTAAGGACGAATCTCATGCCATCAATCAAAAATAACATAAAGAGTCCAACATGAGGAACTCTTATAATGGATCATAAGGATTATTCAATAAGGACATCCCATCCATTATATACATATAATAATGTCATGAGAAATATCCCCAGGAGGTTTTCATTATAAACTATTTCACCATTTTTCACAATGTTTCTTAATGGACATTTAAGCATTTCACAAAACCAAAATTTATCAAAGGTACAAAATTCACTTTTCATAAATGGGTTTATACACACTATATACACATAAAACATTGAAAAAATATCTTAAAACATTTCTATCCAACATTGAAACCAAACCCAGTTTTCTATGAAAGTGCCCATCAGGGCCTAATTTATTGTCATACAACCAAATGATTTTTCCAAATCCAACTTCAAATTTCACATGAATTAGAAAAATTGAAAACTATTTCCAGAAATCTTAAATGAAAATTTAACATTACAAATAATTATTAACATTTCCAAAACATCCATTACATACCAAAAATTACTCACAAAATCAAACCTGGAATTTCCTGAAACACATGGTGTTCAATATTCATCATGAAAATTCTATTTATCACATATCAAGGTATAAAACACCACCTTGCACACCAAATAATGGAACCAAGAATCATAAATAAATATTTATTAATTAGATGTTTGGTGATATTACTTAAATTAAATAATCTTAAATTAAAAATGCAACTCCCTGGGAAATCCTACCTCAAATCCATGGTGGAATGGAAATACACACTCGAAAACACTTGGTGTGGGTTCTAAAACCCAAGATCATCAAAGAACAGACATAATAGAACAATATCCACATCAAAAATCAGTGGAAAACATAACACTGGGTCTAAAATGACTATTGGATAATATATAACCAAGCTAAAATGAGATGATAAGGAAAAGGGATGAGAGTCAAAGTGGAAATTGATGGATTTCATAAAAGATCACTAACCTTTTTGTGAAAAAATCAACCAAAACCTGACCCACAATGATGGATAATGAAGTGGGGAGCCCTAAATTCTATAGAAAATAGTTAGGGATTTAAAGGATAATTTTAATCACTCAAATCATATTTTTATAGTAAATGTTATTAAGCCCATAAAAGGTTGTACAGTTTTGCTATATGGTTTGGAAAACTATTCAAGGGATACTTGAAATAATCTAAAACTTCAAATGGTTTGGATGAAATATTTGGGAAAACTATTCTCAAACTGTGCATCATGATAAATTGGATAAAAATCCTCAAATGAAACCCAAACACTAGGGAACTCCACCCAATGATTCTTGAATGATTTAAACACAAAAAAGGTTACATTGTGGGTGTCTGAAACTCTCCAACACACCACATTATCCAAACACAAAACATGGATAAACGAGATGGAAATATTTCACAATGGAATCACTTCAAAACTAAACCCCTTTATAACCATGACCTGAGAAAATGACCAGGATTCCCAACAAACCAGACCATATACCAAAACATTAAAAACTCGTTGTGACACTTATCGTTATCATCTCATGATATATCTATATAACATTTCCTAAATAGAGGCTATATAATTCCAAGGAAAAAAATAAAAAATAAACTCACACATATATAAAAAAAGATCATGAAACACAAATAATGTAATCATAGAATAACATGAGGAAAATAATTCGGTTTCCTTAACAACTCATTATCATACAATTATATTTAATCTAGATAAAGGAATTTGATGATATTACAAGAGGATTGATAATATCACCAAAGATTAATTAACATGTGAGAGAGGAATCTGTTTTATGTAATCAACTTAGTATTATTATCATCATAAATCGGCCAAAAAATATATCTCATCAAAAGAACACATTTTTAGTGAACCATAAAAATATATATACATGAAAAATACATTTAGAATATCATTTTATCCATTTGATAAAAATGTGAAACATATCCATTAATCTTAATATCAATTTATGTAATAATATCCAAATTGTTGATAAATTAATTTTTTTAAATAACAACATACAAATTATAATAATTCATCCAAGAAAATAATATCCATGGTTTTGGGAAAAGTTTTTTATATGGTAAATGTTAAAACAGTTATTCATTTGAAACGTTTTTTATAAAGTAAAAACTAAATATTTGGGGAAAATATAATGATTACTATTTAAACCATTGAAAAAATTAAAATATGGATAAAAATGGATTTAAATAATTATTTTATCATAGCTAAAAATTTTCAATAAATAATTTTAATTAACACTAGCATGGAAGAAAAAGGCCACCACACATAGAGTAAATGATGATAAGTTTTCCTAAAAAACATTTTCTCGGCCATTTAACATACCAAATACGGTGAAATGGTAATATTTTTGGAAAATTATAGTGATAAATACATGAGAAAAAAATTAATTTTGTTTAATGGTTAATAACCACATAATTTTTCCATAAAAAACTTTTTATATAAAATCCCAAAAAGAAATGAGATTATAAATTAATCCCCTTATCACACTAATAGGTTCTGAATCGTAAAACAAAGGAAAAAAATAACATAAAATGAAACATAAAATTAGATTAATATAATTATACTCATGATATATAATATCAATGGAGAATTTTATAAACCACATGAAGGAAAAAAGTTATGGAAATGGTGCATGTCTTATAGAAACTAAAGTGCGACAAGAAACCCTTACCTCAAGTCTCATCTTACATAATACTTATAAAAAATAGTATTTAATAAATATATATCTATTATAAATATATTATAGAACCATTATAATATATAATATATTATTTATCATTCCATTGTAGTCTCAAATTATCCTTCCATCTATAATTTATTCATGAAAATGAACAATCACATGAAAATTTGATTATTTTCCATCCAGGTTTCAATTCGATGGTTATAAAACAGGAGCCATAGTCTTGGTTTAATTATATAAATAATATTAATAATGAATTAAGTACTATATTTTTCATTTATATAAATTTTTATAATATTTAATATAATGCAGTGATGAAAAATGAATTACATCACACAGTGATGGAAAATCAATTATGTCACTTTGTAGAGACAGTAGTATGTAGATACACACCAGTGAAATTTCCACATTTCTATAGATGTAAATAAAGATAAGTATATAACAATTCACTATTATATAATAATTATTATATAAAAATTTGATATATACTCTTTACATTTTTCCTTATTATCATCCATGTAATATAGAAATTAAACAAATTAGCATTGATTCGTGGAGTTTGTAGTCCACATGCATGTGTGAGTGGTGGTATCATTTTCCAATGGATAGAAAAGTATTAAGGTAGATATTATCATACCATTAAAGAAGTATAATTCTTTTATAAATACCATATATAAACACTAATTCAATCACAATAACCAACCGTTAAATATTTTAATGGAAAATGAATCATATGACAATGTGGAGGCAGTAGTCCACACGTGGTCATGAAAAAAATTCATTTACATTTTTAGAGAAAGGAGGTAGAAAATTTAATTACCTGAAAATTTATAAATGGAATTAAAATCAGAATGAATGAATTATTTATTATTTTATGTAGTTATAGAAAATAAATGCACTATATTTCTATTATTATTTGAGAAAATTATAAAATATAGCCATAACTGTCTGGTGGGAATGAGATATAATTAATAGTCATAATAATTGATAATAAAGATGATATATAGCTACTATTAATATTATTATTTATAAATTTATATGCTAAATTCCAATTGAAAAAGATAGAATAAGTGATGACATCATCCAGTAGATTCATTCCCTTTAAACACAATTTATCAGAGATTATAAGAGCAACAGCTATACTATAATTTTCCATTATCTAAGCCATATATGGGATTCAATAATCTATACTGAATATAAAAAATTTATAAATTAATTTAAATCCTATCAAAATCATGTCCCAAACCTTGTTTGTCAAAACACCACAAGAGTGTCCACCATCGTAATCCTTTCCCCTAGGTTGCACGTTTGTTTAATAAGGGTTATGATTCTATACCCCAGAAGTATAAATTACAACATAATATTTTTAATAAAATAATTATTTTCTTTATCTAATTCCATTGTTACATTATATATATATATATATATGTGTGTGTGTGTGCTTAAAAATTGAGTTTGATAAAAATTTGATTTAGATATGAAGAAACTAAAATTTTATTTTCGAAAAACAAATAGTTTCAATTAAAATATTATTCATGGTAAATAAATGATTATTTGAAATATATTTTTTATTCATAAAACATTCTTATTAAATAGTATATCATAAATATAAAAGATAATATAATTTAACGAATTTCAAAGTAATTTTTACAAGGGTAGGAAAGTGGTTTTTATCGTAAAGACATGTATTTTCTATTAAATGATATTTTATTTAAAATAATAAATTATCATATCAGGAAAATCATTTTTGTAAAAAAAATATAATAATTTTCAAACAAACACATATAAATTTGTCAATGGTGATGTTTTCATAATATTCCTAGATAGTTGAAACTTTGGTTAAAATTAAATACATCGTAAATAGACAATATGTATTATGAGATCATAATAGCAAAATTTTATGTAATAAAAAATATAAAGGGGATACATGAAAAAAAATCTAATTAATATATTTTTCCTTGATGTAATTTTAATAATTTTACAATCTTTTAATGAATCCTCCAAATGTATTTTCCATTTTAATTTCTTTAAATCAATTATATATGAACATTAATTAACTCCATGTCACAAATGCTAATATTTTAAGGATTGAAGTTATTGTAATAATAGAATATTGAATACTAGTTCTAGTTATTAGAATCCATGGGAAAAATTGTTGAAAGTGTTGAGTTTTGATTATTTTATCCAAGAGATTTCATACCCTATGTTTAGAAATTAATAAATAATTTTCCACTATTTTACTCTAAACACCCACCCAACCCCTTATTCGTATTCACTAAAAACCTGTCGATTAAAAAAATATTACCCTTATCCCCTTATAAGGCCCTACTAAGGGTGTTAAAATCTCGTAAGAACCTCCTCCCATATTTTTAGAAGCACCCACTCAAGATACAAGATTCTATCTTCTTCCTTTTTTATTTTTTCTATTCCCTTCACTTATCCTTTTGATTTAAAATTAGTCACATATTAATATGTTTATACAAATCCATTTATATAATTAAAATTACCATGTAATTATGAAAAACCTTACACTCTCATTTAAACCTTCTATGAACCTTCTTGTACATCCATTATGCTCCCAATATTATTTTTCAATTTTCCTTGACAAGGAGTTTTATTGTGAATACTCATCGTAATTTCCACTGTAGGGTATTCACCTATATATACGTATTCTTAATTAATTGGTTAATTCCATCTATATACCATAAAATACATAATAATTGGATTAAATTTTATGAAATATGTTTAAATGATGTATGACATATGTTGTACAAAAGTACATGTACATAATATAATTATTATGGTCAAGAGAAGAATTATATATCCCAATAATGATTTGGGTAATTTGTTGATTTTGTGGGAAACCATATATGGTTCATAGGTGGTTATCCAAATTTCACTATGTTAAAATGTTTTGGAGGTTATCCTCGACATATTTTTATGATTTTCAATTTGATGTTGTTTCCATAATCCTATAATAACATGATTTTCATTTTATTCTATTCAGAAATGTTCATGATTATTATTATAAACTATATATTAATCCTCTTGACTCATATGAACTAGTTTTCTATGTTTCATTTTTTTATTATTCTCTTATTGAGATTTAAATCTCACCCCATAATTTTATGCATCCCCAGGTGATCCTGTGTAATTTTAGAAGACAAATGGAAGTTCATAGGCATTTGATGTGATATTTATATAGTTTTTTCATATCCTTATTTCATTTTATAGGGATAGAAATCTAGATACACGATGTAATTAGTAATCTTAATCATTTATTATTTTATTATGATTTACTTTATTTAAAAAATCTAACATAATATTATTAAAATACATCGGTTGTCATAGGTTGTATCCATGCTATGTCTAGTAATTTTTATGGATTTTTGTTATAAAACCTTAGTAAAATTGTTATGGATAAAAATATAAAGAGGAAAATATTCCATAATAATGGTAATGTTTAGAATTATTTTTTTCCATGAATCAAAATCCATGTATATATACCAATGGTAGATTTGGAATAATTATAGATGTACATATTACATATAACCCAAAAATGGATCTTTGTGTGTTATCTTTATCAATACTATTTGCATGAAAAATGGGTCTTCATTCACACCTAGGTTTAAACTCCCAATGAATACATATTAGTAAACTCAATATATATTTACGAACTTGTATGAATGGAAAAAAATGCATAAGAAATTTTTTGTTAGTAAATATATCAAGGATAATATGGATTGAAACCTAGAAATTTATTAGATAAGTAATATTTTTTAGTAATGATTTATTGATTCAATGTTCATAGTGTCTCATTAATTTCATTAGTATTTTAAAAAATTTCATCCTTATGTTCTCCATTATTTTACTCGATGAATAGAAATAGATGGAATTGATTTGACAACTATCATGGTGGAAAATTTTGATACATCCCAAATGTGTTTCCTATCCTAATACGAGGATTAAAAAACATTATGAAAATTCATAATAACTTATCTCATTTTTTGAATAGAAACTAGAATCTGGTAGAAAGACAAAATCCCCATATGAAAGGGAATGTATTAATTGGGACCTTTATGTGACATACACCTTTAACATTCAAGGGATATTCTATTCTCATAATCACTAATTAGTTGATAAACATCATTGAAAAGAAATTCTCAGTACATAATTTCTTTGATTAAGAGAGGGTTTTGTTGACTATTTATAACATGAAGGGAGAAGTTGATCAATAATGTATTCAACCAGTAATATAAATCAAAATTACGAAAAAGTGATAGAGTGAAATAAATTTAGAAAAATGATTTTTGATAAATATTTTCCTCTCAATATTTATCTTAAAATTGATATGGAGTTCCATAGACTCATGAAATAGAAAGATTAATAAATCTGGGAATATTTAATATTCTATTGGCTTTATCATTAGAACCCAATGTAATGTTACCACCTCCTTTACTTGGATATTACTGAATCTATGAATAGATTTGGTGATTCAAGACATTGATATCTATGATAAAATTTTCATATGATCCATCACATTCCAAAATGGAGATCTATGAATCTCAATATTCTCACGAGCCTGAATATAGGAAGTGTAGAATAGAGTTTTATTCTTGCCAATCAATGGAGAAAAATCACAGTGGTATTAAATTACAACATCCCACTTTTCAAAAGTCCATGAAAAATAATCCCATGAAATTTCCTATTAGAGATTAAGAAATTATTTAGGATTACTGAGGAGGGACACCAATCTAAAAAATGTTGATAAATAATCCCCCAATGTGATAGAAGAATGGAATGTTTTAATTAAGAAAAATCATGTTATCGAATGTTTCAACTACAAGAAATAAGGAATCTATGAAAAATAATTCATTATGAATGGGTTACTGAATATAACTATTTACAAAAACTCAAGAGCCTAGAGGGTATTCTAAATAAAAATCCATTATTACCATTGAGGTGGGTCTTGATAATGGAACGGTCATAGGTATGTTGGTTATTCATTATGGAATAACGAATTTTATATTTGATTATGGTTCAATGAATTATAATACATCACAAATGTTTTTTTATAAATATTCAAACACAATCTCACACATATAATTAGAGAAATACGTGAAAATGAAAAACGAGGAAAATTATTTCATTCCATTTATATAACATGTCCCATATCAATATTTTTAGGTAATTTTTTATAATGAATATTTTGATATTCCCTTTATTCTAATTCTATTATATTATAAGTATGGATTGGAATTTCTTATAAAGTTACAATATAAATTAAATAGATAATTAAATTACCCTCCATATTGTGAATATACCTATGATTCTAGACAAGTGTATAGTGGCTGATGGATTTCCATTGGAACCATCATCTTAAGATTGGGTATTATAGACTTTTGAGTAAGCTCATTTAGGCCAATGATTGCGGCTAAATAGAAGACTATCCTTGATGAAATTCCCACAGTAAGGGACTATGTAAATGTGTCTCTCGACAAATTACAACATCTTACTCCAAATCGAGGCATTTATTTATAAATCAGAATTCTACCCATATATTTCCCAATATCTATGACTCCATATAAAATGGCTACTGTTGAACATAGATTGTTTAATAAGAATGTATAGTATAATCTAGATAAAAGTTTTATAGTCTAATTGATTTATTATGGGGTCCACTGATCCTTTTTCCCAAAGAATAATAATGGGTCAATGCACCTCTACATATACTATCATGAGTGCAACAAGATCATGTTAAAGAATAAGTATCATCCCTCAGGGATTGTTCACTTATTAAATCTATATATAGAGACCAGTACTTATATAAGGTGAATCTTTGGTCAGGATATTATCATGTAATTTTAAAGAAGGGGATATCCCCAATATTTCTTTTCATATAAGTTATGAGAAATATGCGTTCAATGTGATTCCTGTTGGACTCATTAATATTATTGTAATATTCATGGATATAATTAATTATGTCTTTAAGGATTACCATGAAAAAATGATGGTATTCTATATATATGATATTCTTATGAACTCCCAAATCAAGGAGGAATATGAGGATAATTTTAACAAAATAGTAAATCCTTTATATTCAAAAAATTTATATGTCAAGTATAGTAACTGTGAGTTTTATGTAGAGCATGTTAACTTCCAGGGATATTTTATCATTGAGTAAGATATGTATGTAGATCTTTCAAAGAATGAATAAATTAAAGGATGACCCAATACAATATATATGACATAAATCCAAAGATTCATTGGATTATTTAGGTAATATCACTAATTTATGAGGAACTTTTTATTATCATAATGTCAACTTTCCAGTCATAATATAAAATTGAGTTATGTTTTTTTATAATTTTGAATGTAATGATAGAAATAAAGTGTTAATGGAGAGGATAATTAATATAGCTGCTATAACATTATAGACATGTAGGGAATATTTTTTTATCTATATTAATTCATTTAAAAAAGACATAGGTTTTATTATCATGAAATATGAAAATTTAATATCTTTTTTCTCCTAATAATTAAATATCCATGACAATAACTACTAAACACTTGATCTGCAATTAGCTATAATGATATTCATATTGATGATTTTGTAACATTATCTCTTTTTGGAGAAGTGTGACACATATACAGATCAATAATTCCTTACGTATATATTCCCACAGAAGGAAGTTAATAGGTTAAAACATAGGTGGTTAGAATTGATCTTGGATTATGAAAATTTAATCCTTTTCCACCTGGTGAATAAGAATAAAGATGATGTTTATCTTTGTAAAAGGGATCTTTTACCCCTATATATGATGAGAATTGAAATGGATAAAAACTAGATATAGATTCAAATGATGGAAACCAGAATCATAAAACTGAGTTTACCCTATCATTCTCAAATATCTTCTTAACCGTCCTTTTTTGAGGATAATGGAGGCTAAAAATTATGATAAAGAGATATAGAAATAGGCAGTAAATATATTAGATTCCAACATTTCTAATGATGGTGTTATAATGTTTTAATCTCATATATGTTTCCTATAAAAACATAAATTTATGAGAGAAATTGTGGATGATGCTGATATCTCGTCCATACATATTAATCTAGGAAGAACTATGATGTATAAATATCTGATGAAAAACGTCTGATGGGATAACATGAAGAAAAAAGTTATAAATTTTGTATCTTTATACATGATATTCCAACATATCAATGTAGAATGATATAAGTAAAAGGGTATGATAAAATAATGTCTCATGCCTATTTGTAAATGGGAAAACATAACAATGTATTTCATCATTGGACTCCCAAATACAACTAATGTCAATAATTGTTTTTATTGTAGTCATGCACGGTACAATGTAAATAAATTTCATTTTTATAATGGAGAATTTATATGTTAAAAAAATACTATTATATACATATGATAAGTTGTAATGCTACATGAATAACCTCTGTCCATTGTATATGGTCAAGATTCGTGTAACAGCTTATGGTTCTGAAGAATAATTCAAAATAATTTGATGAAAGTAGAGTTTCATTACTTCTTATCACCCCCAAATAAATGATTAGTCTGAGATATCCATTCAACAAAAAATGATGTTCTAATATCATGATTTATGGATATCAATGGATATGGTTATCAACCAACCCCTATGGGTTTTATCATATAAAAATAGTTCCCATTATAGAATTCAAATGTCACCTTATAAGGCACTGTTTGGGAAGATGTGACAGACTCTAACATACAAGGATGATGTTGTGAAGATAATGTTGATTATACATAATCTTATACAAAATATAGTAGGGAAGGTTCAAATAATTCAATGATTTTTTAAATCCACTCAAATTTCAAAAAACAATTTATGTAGTGAATCATCAACATGACCTACAATCTGAGGTTTTTGATATGGTGTTCCTTAATATTTTATCTTAGATGAATTTCATGAGGTTTGGGAATATGGGAAAGCTTATTCATAGTTATAATATCCAATTTTATGTCCTTTCATGAATCATAGCTTTGGCCTATCAACTACAACTACCATAAAACATATCTAATGTACATGATGTAGCAACCATATATTTTATGGTATATTTATTTTAAAATAAATTTAATTTCATTTATATCTTGTGATACATGCAACACTCTGATTAAAAAAATTGTGAAGTATATATTCAAATTTTATTTTTAATCTTATAGTTACTTGTAAGTTATTGGATTAGTGCATATGAATATAGAAAAATAAATTATGAAAAATGTATTGTTCCCACATTTATAAAATGAATTCATTATGTTTCAATTTTTTGTAAATGAAAATAAAATTCATTTGAAATTAAATGTAATGTTTCTCTAAAAACCAGTTTTTTATGCATGAAATGTTTGATTATCTTAATTAATTAAAAAAAATTATTATTTCTGAATAATTTTAATGAAATATATATATTATATACTAAATAAAATGTTTTAAAATTAATAAATTATTTTTCTAATCAGTTAATATTAAAATATATAATGTCTAATTGTTAAATATGTATTTGTTTCCAAAAATACTTTTCTTCGGGTTTTGTATAATTATGTTAAAATGAATATTTTATATTTATTGAAATTAAATAATGAAAATTGGATTCGATATTTTTATATGAATTATAAATTTTTCTATGTGGTACACTTTTCATTTTGGTCATACTGAATAGTAACCCTAGTAACTTTATTCACCTTGATATGGGTGAAAGAATGTAAAATCTATTGGTTTAGGCTTAAATATTCCATTGACACTTTCCATTGTCTAATTAGATTAGTGAAATTATACCATACCCACCTAGTTCTAAAATATATGTACATTTGGGGTTATATACATTTGATTATGATATTTACATTAACTTAAAGAAATAATAAATATGAAATATCACTCTCCAGAATATAATATCTCTAAAATTATTAGATAAGGTAATGAATAGGACTAGTTTTGTTCTAAAAAATAATCTAAAATTTAAATTATCTTTTTTACATTTCAATTTATTACTATTTTTAGTTGTAAAATAATTTCCATAAATGCTTGGCAATGTCGATATTGTATTTATTCAAATAATAGAGATGTAAAATGAATGATTTTATAAATATTATAATTAATTCAATATGGGTTAATTATTGTGATCCATGAATTGTTTCTATTAAATTGGCATAATAGATATTTTTTAAATGTTAATATTGATATTAAATTTCTTTCATTTTATATTTAAAATAAAATTACGGTAATAGATCTTTAAATAATATTAATAATACTATATGAAAAATAAATTTTTATTATGATATTGAAAAATAAAAAAAATGTTAATGATTCAAAACAGGATAATAAATGGTCTAAAATATCATCCATTTGTCATTTATTATACAATTTTAACCATATATGTAAAATTACAACACTTTAATATTAAATAGTAATTTCCACAAATAAGGTTAAAATTGGTCAACTAAGGGGTTAAATGAAAATATAAGGGTTGAAATGAAACAAAAAACCTTTATAAAATAACTTTTGTTATTATATTTATAAATAAAAATTTTTTATTTAATTATATGTCAATTTGGAGGAATTTTTTTTGAATGTCTTAATTATATTTTAACTTTTTTGGAATTCCATGTTTCTCCTTTCCCAATCTAATAAAATGACACCACTTATCCCTTTTATATACCGCACACATCACCATATACATTTACCAAAAACATATGATATCACCTTAAAAGTTAATTATCCATGTTTTATAGTTTTTTATCTACATAATGTTCCAACCCTATAGTTATTAAGATATAAAGGAGTTCTTTCAAAGGTATTCCCAATCAATTTCTTTTTTTACTTCATATTTTACCTCCTCTAATTGTATGGAATTGATAAAAGAAATAATAAATTGAATGTCTCGAATATTCTATAATGTTTTTAGGATTTTTAATCCACTATTATCCACCCCCATTACCTCAAAATAAAAAACCATAACTTTGCTTGTGGAAATGTGTTGGCTACCACATACAAGAAGCAATGTGACTCATTTTTTCCCTTTTACATAGATGTCAATAATGATTTTTTTAATAAATACATATTTTATATATGATATAATAATGATTTTTGGAATGGTGGACTATTATTTAACATTCTATAATTTCATTAATTCTAATGGGAAAATAATATTCATCCGTACAAACAACCTACAATTTCAATAAACTGTCCAATACATTTGTCTATATATATCAATTATTAACGACCCAAAATACCTATAATGAATTTTTTTAATATTTAAATTATGCTTAAAAATTATTATATAATGTAACCATGATAAATGTAAATGTAATATAATTTATGAATGAAAATTCACATAAAAAACAAAATTATCAACACCTGGGAAATGATGAATATCATAATGATTTCTTAATGAATCAGTTTTGAAGTGAAATAACTAAATTGTATATAATATTATAATCAAAAAATATTTCATTCAATGGAAATATAATTAATTTAAATTAATTATTCATGTTTACAAAATGAATTTTAATCAATTCAATTTTCAGGAAATGGGTTTACGTTACAATCGAATTATTTATCGAAAATTTTTGGGATTACATTTCAGTTGTTAAAAATTAATTATCTATATCTCAATAATATCATGAATTTTTTTCTAAATTTTTTATCTTATTATAATAATTTTTTTACTTTAATTTTAATTGTGTTGTGTACTTGAGAGATTTAAAATACGTTTTTAATGGAAAATGACCATATTTCTCCCATCACTCAAAAATCATTTTTATTCCATGTCCAGAATTTCATTCAAATATATTAATGATTTCTTTCATTTTTTATTGTGAAATATTAAATTAGTTTTTAAAAAATTTTGTATCTTTTATGATAATCCTTAAATTTAATATTCTTGTTTTTTTCATAATGAGTTTGTTTTTTCTTTTTTGAAAAAATCGTAAAGGGAATCCTTTTCTAACATACCAAACATGAACAAAATTTTCAACCATTTTGAACACTCCTAAAAATGAATATTACATAATAATTTTTAAGATTATTTTTTAAAAAAACATATTCAATAATATATTGAAAATTTTTATTTTTAAAATATTATATTTCAGAGTTGAAAGTTAATTTCCCTTATGAAGTTGTTCATAGAACTTTTATTGGGATTTTTCATATATAATTAAATCTTGTTTATTTTATTATTCCTTAATTGGTATATAATCCAATTATAATATCTTTATTATTTATCTAGATGGATTATGGTTATGATTATGAAATTTTAATTAAATCAGTTTTATTTTCAATGTGTTATGTTATGATAAATTATTTTGATCTTATAGAATACATATGAACTAATTGATGATTATGGGGATAGTGGGACCTGATATATTATTTTTTTAATGGTTGGGGCCGATGCCTCAATTTATTATTTAAATCAAAGACCTCTTTTTATACTGGGTAGAGGGTGACCAATTACATAGCCCGAAGGCCCAAGGCCATGTGGCCTGAATACAAGGCTTGAAAGCCCATTTTTTTGGCCCAAAGGACCCCTCGTTGAACAGTACTGCTACAGTACCCACACTACTACAGTACCTGCTAATGTACAGCCTCCGCTACAGTACCTTCTATAGTCCCTCTGCCACTAAAATGCCACCTCTGCTACAGTTCTCCCACTACTATAGTACTGCTACAGTGCTCTTCTGCAGTACTCGGAAATTCACCCCTGCCTGGATTTGATCCTGGGTCTTTTTGGATTCCAAGAAGGAGCCTGTACCACTAGGGTACAAGATCGTTGGCATGTGGGTCCTGATATATATATATACCTCTAATTGAATGGATAATGTGTAATGTTTATGAGCTCAAATTATATGTTGGAGGTAATCCAAATCTCAAAAAAAGGGTACACATGAGGTTATCCCAATCCCATAGTTGGAACACATAATGTTATCCAAATCATAACATGTTATGAATATCATGGTGTCTATCCTTATCAAAAGATTTATAATGTTATGATTATGAAACCCATTGTGACATTTTTTATGACATGATCTTATGTGAATGTTATTTTCCCAGGACGATTGATCATTTATCCCTTAATGATTTTTGTATTATGAACATGCATGATTATTCTATATTAAGATAATGATCTATGATATACAGGTTGTGGTTTTCAAATATCATGCCCATTTTATCATACCCTTATGATCATGATATTCTTATGTGGTCTTTAATATCTCCCATTTTACACTTATCGAGTATTTTTGTTCACCATTTATATTACATTCCCTAAGTTGTGAATAATGGTTTTAAGAATGGTGTGTCTAATATGGTTTCCAGTTAGGTATAACCTAGTGGGTGAAAAAGAGGATATTTTAATGATGTAGTTGTATATGTATCCTATTTTAAGGGTACATTAAACATATATGATTATATAATGGATTGTAATAATGTGTAATGAATATTCATCTAATAACATATGTAGTTATGTATGAAAATTATGGGTCACTATAGTAGGTATCAAATTATGTTTTAGTGAACATTTTGATATTAGTATTATGGAAATATGGTAAAAACCATCAAGATATGTCTATATATAGGATAACATCATAATTTTTTGGTAATGATGATTTTGTGTGGTTATTCAATAAATGCATCCATATTTTATAAATTAAGTAGAAGTGGTTTAAAAATAGTTTCATATTGGGTTAAAACCCTAAAAACTATTGGTCATGTATATATTGGTCATCATTTTGGAGAATAGTGTGTGATCCCTTACTAAGTACTTGGTTTATCACTCCTACGAGATATTCTTATGTTAATTCACCTTTTTTTTTCGTGAACCATAATGACAGACTTCAATAGGTGATGATCATGGATGACCTAGGTTAAACATATTGATTCATGAATTTAAAAGATTTCGTCTTGATTGAGACCTCCAAAAAATTACATTTAATGATTATGTGGTTCAACACTATGATTATAGTTTCAAGTTCTATGTTTTTTGGTATTATTCAATGGTTTGAACCTAAAAGAACCATTTTATTGTTGAATGTGATTGTTAATGCTATGATAATCATCTGATGAAACCTTGTTTTATGGGAGATGGAATAACAATTCTATATGTTATTTTTACACAACTTTCTCGAGATATTAATCTTGATGATATTCCAAATATGAAATGGAGTGAAAACTTCTTTCTTTGATTCCTTTCTGAAGAAAAATTGAATTTTTTTAGTCGATCTATTGATCGACTTCATTATGGGCTTTGGATAAGTACCATTAAAAATTTATTTTCTATGTTACATTATTTGGATCTTGAAAAAATCATTTTCCTTGTCATTTGTTTGGAAATATAACAAAATCAATGGTGGAATGCCATCAAGAATTCATGGAAACGAGAAAAAATTACTATATAGAGAGGAATAAGTTTATAAGGATATTTTAGAATATTTAATTTATTTATATTCTTTATATGAAATTGAATAAGAAATTCATGTTGCTGGGAAAGAAGGATGATGAATCCATTTAATATTATCTAGAAAATTTTACAAGTCTTGTGAGGTATTATTATAGTTGTATCAATAAAAAATAAGTTTATATTGATCAATTATTCAATAGGTTAAATGTTTGTCCTTCATATGGGACATTAGTAACCATGAAGAAATAATTTTATGTTCTTCAAAAGTAGAAATTTTAATTCGAGTTAGCCATCAATATAATTATTCTGATATGAAAATAAGGGTGGAATTAAAAATAAATTCTAAAAATAAAAACCAAATAGGGATAAAGGTTATTCATCCATTAGGCTCAAAATGTATAAGGAGACATGGATGAAATTATCATAAGGGGACTTATAAATTCTATATATGTGGAAGGGAAGTTCATTCGGAAATAAAATTTCAATGTTATATAAATATTTTAGGATGTTATGGTGGATAATCACCATAGAATGAACCACCCCCACTCTAGTGTTTCAAATAAAATAATTATGGGAATTATGCTAACTTGTTCTCAAATAAGAAAGTTAGTGATAATGATAGACGATAGTGACCACTTAAGATGATGGACAAAAATTAATATCCTAATATCACTATGGATGATGAGGTCTATGATAATGACATGGTAAAAAGAACACATACCACCAAAACTATAATTTTTAATGTATTATTTGATTCTAGATCTACCCACAATTTTATATCTGAATAATAATATAACATTATCAAAATAAAAACTCAATAATTTGATACTAAATTATTATTGAAAACCGGTATATTAATGATGATCACTTTTAATTTATATGAATCTTATCTTATTAAATTTTTAGGAATATACTTCCTTCAATTATTTTATTCTCCCGTTATTTGTATTTTATGTCATATTAATAGTGGTTGGGATTTATTTTCTAAAATCCTAAAATCAATTTTCATGCAATAGAATTCACATTTGGTTGTTTTAACTACAATATGACCATCTAGAAGCTCGATAATATATTGTAACATCTAATTGAAATAAAATCCAATATATGGGTACTTATTCCAATTAAAATGTGGTGTTTATCTCAAATAGTTGCAGAGAATCTTATCATCGATGTTATCCCTAGTGTTTGAGACATTAATGATGAATTTTTTAAACTGTACCCTTGTATTCCAACAAATATTGATATTTATTTTTAAAAAGATTTCAACCATGGTTATAAAACTATTTTACAAAGGAGATCAATACTAGTCTATTATTAACCCTTATTCTAGATATCATTAATTAGGGGTCAAGAAAGATGATATACATTAGATATGTTTTCAAAAAATTTCTGAAAACTATGAATTTATAGTGAATCTATTTGGTCATTCTAATTATACAACTATATTCCTTCGTTTAATTAATAGAGAATTTAGGTATTACCTTAATAATTTTTTGGTAATCATTATAGATGATATTCCTTTATTTTAGAAGAGTAAGGAAGAGATGAATTTCTATTTAGGATTTTATTAAAATCCCTAATAAAGGGTATTAAATATGAAAAATTTACCAAGTGATAATTTTTTATACATAATGATTAATTTTTGAATTGTATATTCCCATATAAAGGTATATTTGTTGTTATATCGAAGTTTGAACTTATTGGACACTGGACCATACCAACCACTATGAATTGAATCCAATTTTGTCATTTTTTATTGGATATTTTTAATAGTTTGTGAAACTTTTATCGAAGATATATTATCCACTCTACAAGTTAACTTATAAAAGAATCATGTTTCATTTAACACATGAATGAAATAAATATTTCCTAGAACTAAATAGAAGGATAATTTGTGCACAAATGGTTACATAAACCAATAGTGGAGAAGGGTTTGTGATCTAATGTGTGGAATCGATGAAGGGACTGATATGTTCCCTCATCCAGGATGATATGGTGGGGCTTCTTCACCATACTAATTTATGGTCCATGAGAATATTTACCTGACTTATGATTTGAAGTTAGATGTACTAATTTATGTATTATAGATATAGAGTCATTGTATTTATAGGGAAATGTTTAATATATAAACTGATGATGCTTTTTTATGTATATATTAACTCAAAAATAGAGGAATATGTTCCATAGAAGATGGTTGGAGTTGATTGAATATTATGACTGCTCAATAAATTATCACTATTTGAATGAAAACAAGGTGGTAGATGCTATTAGACAAAAGGATCATGCAATATTTTCTATGATTTGGTTTAAAACAGATCCAAAATTTATAGATTTAAATATTATGGATCAATAAATTATGATCTAATGGGAGCGGTATTATATTTTTCAAATGAGTGGTCAACCATATATACATGTGTGGATTAAAGAGGCACATAAGGAAAATGTGGAAATGTAGTAGAAGGTCGGAAATATTCTTGAGTTCAGAATTAATGTTAAGGTAATGATAAGGTTCAAGAATGGTTTTTGTGTTCCTTCCATACAAAATTTTATGGAGTTATTAGATGTGGCTCATAGTTCAACCCTCTCTATTCATCTTGTTAATATTAAGATGCATAGAGATCTAAAATATTATTTCTATTTGGACAAAATGTAGAGAGATATTGAAGAGTATGAATCATGCTATTTGGATTTTTAGAATATTATGGATGATAGATATATGTCAAATGGGGCATTGTAAAATTACCTATAAAATAATGGAAATGGGAAATCACGACTATGGATTTTTTCATCAGACAACCCAAAAAATCTAATTTCCACAATTATATTTTGATTCTAGTCAATCACCTTATGAGGTAAGAACATTTCATTTCTATATGATAATATTTACCCTTTCATCATACTGAAAAAATAAAAAATAAATATGTTTTATGGTTTCATGGATTACTACATTCTAATATATATGATATGGATCCATGTTTTACCTCAATGTTATGGTGTCTTTAGTTTAATTTTGATGTAGAGTTGACTTTTAAAACTCCTGATCATCCTCATATTGATAGTCAGTGTAAAGAAACTATTTAAACACAAGAAGATATTTTTTGATCTTGTTCTTTTGATTTAAAAGGTTGTTGGGATCAACAAATCCCCCTTGTAAGGTTTTCATAAAATAATAGGTTTCACTCAATAATTATTATATATACACATGATGGAATTTATAAAATAAAATACATAACACAAATTATCTAGGATGAATATGGATAATAAAATACATTTGGACCTAATGTAGTTGATAAAATGGTAGTGAATGTCAGAACCATTCCACAACATATAAATGCAGATTAGAGTGGACAAAATATTTATACTAAAAATCATCAGCAAAATATGGTTTTTATATTAGTGAGATGTAATTTTAATGATTTTATACAAATAAAAGGTTATGGAACTTATATAGTAAATTTAATGGATCCCTAGGTATAATATCCACTATAGTATTATTAACTGATAAATGGATGATATCTTATTTCTTGGCACTTCCACCCAACCTCTCTCAATTTCACGTTGTGTTCCATATATATCTCCTAAGGAAGTACATACTTGATCCATTAGATTCACTAAAATATTAGGTCATACCCATAGAAATTGATCATTAATATGAAGATAAAATATTAAAATTTATTGATAATATAGGTAAATTTCAATAGAAAAAGAATAATCACCTAGTTATGGTTCTCTGATGGAATCATGAATTTCAAAGAACCTACCTGGGAACCTTAGGATGTGATGAAACAAATATATCCTCATTTTTTATCATTGAATATAATTTAAAGGGGTATATATTTTTTACATTGGGAATAATGTTCCTCCAGGATATTTTATCATATATTCCTTTTTAAATAAATTTATTTTCTTCAATAACTCAATACATGAAACATTGACTTTAAATGAACAACGATATACTATTAAAATAATAATATTTAATATGGATGTTATCGCCAAGTTGTTGGATTAGAGAGAATGAATATGACTAACTAAATTCTAAATAATTTATTTTCTAATAATGTAAAAATTGAAATAATTGGTTTTAAATTGTTTAAAAATGTAAATAAAAATCATTTGAAAGTAGAAGTGTTTTTTTCAGAAAAAACAATTTGTATTGGTGAATTGTGTTTTTTTGAGAATATATAAAATGAAAAACTATAGGAGAATGAATTTAATGATTATTAAATATAAATTTTTTAATAAAATAATTTTAAATTCGTGTTATATTTTTCCAAGGCAGGAGATAATAATATATATCCTATTTTGTGCTTAAAATATTATTTTCCTAAAAAATTATTTTCATCGTGTTTTGCACAATTATTATAAAATTTATTTATTCCACATACATAAATTGAATATTGAAAAATATATTCCATTTTTTGAATCATTGGAATCAATTTCTCTAGATATGAATCTTTTATTTTTTTCATTTTGAATAGTAACCTTCAAAAAAAAATTACCAAGATATGGGTAAAAAGGGTAAAATAGGGTTGATGGTTTGTGTTCAGGATTTCTATTTCTCCTAAAACATTCCTTTATCTTATTAGAAGATTTTATTTCGTCCATTTGAATAAAATTATGGAATATATGGCCACATTGTTCCATATTTTATATATTATTAACATTGTATTAATTTAAGGATATAGTTAATTAAAATATAACTCTAATTAATATAATATATATAAAATATTAACATATAGATAAAAAGATGATACATTCAATAAAATTTATTTATTTTTGATAGAAATTATTTTTTTATCATTTTATCTTATCTTTAATTTTTAGTGATGATTTAATAACCTCATAGTCTTAAACATATTAAGTATTTTATTTATTCAATTAATTTTGAATTATTATTAAATTATATTAAAAATAATAACTGTAATGAAACTTGGTGAAATTATTATGATCAATGAATTTTAAAGAATAAATATAATATTGTATATGTGTATAATTGTTATATTTTAGTTCCACTTCTCTGATATGATTTTCAATGTCAGATTATGTAACGACCCAAAGTTTCATTAATGGAAAATCCCTCTTGATCCAGTTAAATGTTTCTTTATGAAAAATATTTTTATAAGATGTCAACTTCTTTAGTTTTACGTTAAGATTTGTGACCGTTACTTTTATAGTCGTTGAACAGTGATCATCTGAGTAGTATAAATATAAGGCTTTAACGAACCCATTTCTACTCAGACAAAGGAAGTGATGGCCTAATCCAGAAGAATTTCCCCTTACGAAGCCCATTTATCAAAGCTCGGAAAAGAGGTGGCGTCTTTGGGATTTTCCCTTGACCAAGCCCAAGATGAGCTTCATCAAGTCAATCTCGAACGTGATCGTCTACGGGAAAAGTGGAAGTTGATTGAAATTACCACTCGAGCGATGTTATCTGAGCCGCCCCAAGAGTCTGTCACCATCGCACACCTTACCCATAGGTCTTATGCGGCTATTTTAAGGGGTTATGTAACATATAAGTAGCACCATGTTCATGTACATTATTTTTGAATATAATAATGAATATAATTTCTAGTCATTTTTGACACATTGTAATTAGTTTTTAAATTACAAATGGTGTTTTTAGTTATTATTTAATTAAGAATTATATTTTATTAAATTTAAGGATTTTTGAATTAAATAATATTTTAATAAAATATTATTATTAATATTAAATTAATTTTTTATTATGTATAAATGATCTTATAATTTTATGAATGCAATTAAAATTTTTATTAAGGTTTGAAAGCCATTTCTATCAAAACCCGTGAATTTTTTTTATAAATGTTAGTTTTTATTTTAAATGTGAAAATTCACATATCTAGAAGAATAATTAGATAAAATAAATATTATTTTTGAAATCAGGACGTCAAAATTATCCAACGGTGATTTTTTCATAATTTTCTGAGACAGTCAAATTTTTGGGTAAAAATTAAATACCATTTAAATATATAATGTGTTTTATGACATCATAATGACCCAATGGTGATGTAATAAAATAACATAATCCTTATGTTCGGCCAATATGTGTTTTATCATTAAAATAATGAGGTTTTGGGTTTGTTTGACTTACTTTTCAAAGCATTAATGGAGCCCTCAAGACTTATTCATCACTTTGCCTTTTTAAATTAATTTCCATGGGAGTGTGACTCACCTCCACATAAGCAAACCTAATTTTTTAATAAGTTCGGACCTTGGCCTTGTAAAATATTATTTTCCTCTTTCTTTTTCCAGAATCCATGGGCAAATACCATGGGATGGTTTGTGGTTTTGGATTATTTTAATATAAGGGGTCCCAAACCTAAATAATAAAGAATTCTCCCACCTTTCCTATATAAACCCACCCAAGCTCCCACTTCCTCCTCACTAAAATCCCTTGGAGTTCGTCCAACCTCTGCCCTACTCTCTCGAGAATCCTCCCAAGGTGCCCCAAGCTCCCTAGAAGCCTCTCACAAGCCTCTATCTAGCCTTTGGAATCACACTTCCAAGTAAGGGTTATTTTTTCTTCCTTTCTCATTTTTGTCAATTTATTTAAGTAGTATTTACCTTTTAATTTCAATTATGAATGTTGGGGTATGGTTTTGAACCTCTCCTATACTTCCCTCTTATTTTTTGAATGATGGGAGACCCCTTTCTCTCTCATTAAATGCCTCCCATGTACACCCGTTACTATGCCGAAATTTCGAAAGAAACCTTTTTCTCCTCTTTTATATTCAAGCAATACTTTTGTATAATGAATCTAAATTCTTTTTCAATTGTTGGGACATGTATCTATATGACCTCCTTACTGTCCATTACATGTAAATATGATGAGGAAACCCTTTCCCTCTCATCAACCTTTTTTATGAATTCTTATGTCACGCCGTTACGCTGCCGAAATCACACCGATTTTCTAAGCCAATATCATTGTGTAGTGAATACCATGCCCATTTCTCCATCAAGGGTATTCACCTTTATGAATGTTTACTTATTGATTATAATGTTTCATGTATGAATTCCACACTCCTTTATCGTGGAATAAATGATTATGTTTTATGAATCCATGTTTTATGATCCATGTGGAACACTTATGCATGAAATGAAATGTTTAAGAAGGGTTCACCCTTTATAGCGCTCCAATACATTGGGTAAAGTATAGTATCATGATACTTCATGTGCAATGAGTGTTAACTCAAGCTAATTAAAGTGAAATGAGGGTTTACTCGTGCTTCAAGTGCAATGAGGGTTTACTCATGCTCCATGTGCAATGAGCCTTGGCTCATGCTAATTCAATGTTAAGTGTTGTTGCCACATTTCCATGTTATGATTATCATGATTTATCATGCCTTTATGATAATGTTACTCTTATGCTCTATTGTTGTTCTTATTGCCTAAAATTTATTGTAATCCTCATGTTATTCATTGTGTACTCCATTACTGGGCTTTATAGCTCACCCTTTCTTATGCATGTCCTCAGGTTATCCCATGCAATGCTAAGTATGAAGGAATGTAGTGGTCATGTAAAGGAAGTTTTCAATAAAGATGTTGTATTTCATGTTTAAAGTTTTAATGTAATGATCCTAAGCCCCAAAGACACTAAACCTCTCGATCTTCTTTGTTTTATCAAGTGAAGTTTTATGTAATAAAGCATGTTTAAGTTGTAATAAAAAGAAGGGTTGTCATAGTTGGTATTAGAGGATAGGTTTAGTTATTTTTGGGATTAGGAAACCCTAGTAAATCCTTAGATACAAGAATAAATATAATAAAAACATCCCTAAGTTTAGGTAAATACTAAGTAAGTGGTTTATCAAACAAATACATCCCTGTCTGGATACGAGCAGGTAGAGGCGGCTCTGGCATAGATGTATCCTAGGGGTAAAACCTGAAAACACCGCATTGAGCTAGAATCGAATGGGAACTGGTGCACGACAACGAGCCTTGCTGCACTCTTGGTTACGACACTCCCGGGGGATATGTTTTGATAAATTCACAATCTTATTATGAACCCTTATTAAGGGAAAAATTCCCCTAAGAATATATGTTAGAAGGAAGATCATGAAAAGCCTGGATTGAATCCTATAGACTCATGAGTTAAAGAGATTAAAGTTTATTTATATGTCATCAACTTTTGCCTTTGGATTAACCTTTATGTGTTACCCCTAACTTTCCTTTTATTCCAGCCAATGGCCGGTAATAGGAGAACTCGGGCTAACAACCGTTGTGAAGATAAGTGTGATGATTGTACTTATGAGATACCCAATCCAATGGGAGCGGGAATCGCGAACTTTGTCACACTTCTCTCTCAGCTAACTCAAGTTTTGAATAGAAACACTGGTCAAGAGGAACGTTCAACCCCCCCTAAGAAAGAACAAGTCGCTATTTAAAGCTTCATGAGACAAAGGCCTCCTACTTTTAGTGGATCATCCGATCCCACGATCGCTGAACAATGGATCAACTCCCTTGAAAAGATCTTCTCTATCCTTCAATGTTCTGAAAAAGAGAAGGTTCTCCTGGAAGCTTATCGTATGGAGGGTGAAGCTGATCAATGGTGGACGTTGATAAAAAATATGAAGCCTGAGGAGGAGATCGAGGCTTTGGAATGGAAGGAATTCCGGAAGCCGTTTTTCGATAAATATTTTCCGCGCACCCTCCGTCTTAAGATGGAAAGGGACTTCCTTTCCCTCAAGCAGAAAAATGATGAATCTGTGGGAGCGTACGAGGAAAACTTCACAAGGCTTGCACGATACGCTTCTAGCTTTGTCGTTACCCCCAAATTCAAGGTTGACCGCTTCTTTGGTGGGATGAAGCCAAGCTTGCGGAAAGCATTAGCGATCCGTGACTTCGACAGCTATGAGGAAATTGTCCGATGTGCCCTCAAGGTTGAAATGGAGATCGGAGAATCACAGGGGTATCATGGGGACAAGAAGCGTAAGGTGGACTTCAATGCTGGTGGTCCGATGGATAAATCCAACGGTGCTAAGAAGTTCCAACACCCCACTTGCCAAAAGTGTGGAAAGAAGCACCCTGAAAATTGCCTTAGGGGGACAAGAAAATGCTTCATGTGTGGAAGAGAAGGGCACCTAGCTGTTAACTGTCAGCAAGAAGGACCCGCGACTACGACAGAGGAGGGGAACGCTCTGTTCGAACCTCAACGCGTTGTTCAATTATACAAATGCAAAGAACTGGGTCATTTTGAAAATCAGTGCCCTAATCCAAGGGTTATCGGAGGCAACCAGCAACCTCCAAGACAGCAAGGAAGAACTTTTGCCATCACTTCTGCCGAAGTGAACCCCAACAACGAAGTGGTGACAGTTACGCTAGTTATTCATTCAAGAATAGAGAACGTACATTTTGATTCAGGTTCTACGCATTCTTTTATATCTCAAAAGTTTAGTAGAACAATCCCTACACCACAACAAATCATGGAAGTAAAGATGTCGGTGAGTACGGAAAATGGGGCAATCATTGCATCCCATGAGTATAAGACCTCCCCTATTATAATCTGTGGATTGAATTTTTCGGAGAACCTCATCATACTCCCTCTGGTGGAATTTGATGAAATTCTTGGCATGGATTGACTTTCCTTATATAGAGCCAACATAAATTGTCGGGAGTGGGAAATCACACTCCATATGGAGAATCGACCCCCGATTCTTTACATGTGTCAGGAGGAAGATGAATCTCCTTTAGCTCCATCATCTCAAGAATGGATATTACTGCCTTATGAGCACGCAAATCTGGCCCATATGATTGAGTCCAAGGAAGGAACCACCCTTGAATAAATGCCTATTGTGAGGGAATTCGCTGAAGTATTTCCCGAGGAACTTCATGGTCTTCCTCCAAGAAGAGACGTTGAGTTCTCAAATGAACTTATACCTAGGGCGCTACCAATATCCAAACTCCATATAGAATGGCTTTTGTTGAGCTTGAAGAGCTGAAGAAACAACTACAGGAGAATCTGGATAAAGGGTTTATATGCCCAAGTGCATCACCATGGGGTGCACCAGTCCTCTTCGTCAAGAAGAAGGATGGGTCAATGCGGCTTTGCATCGATTAACGTGAACTTAAAAAAAATCATGATAAAGAACAAGTATCCTCTCCCAAGAATCGATGACTTGTTTGATCAGCTGCGTGGAGCACAATACTTCTCCAAGGTGGACTTGCGGTCGGGATATTATCAAGTAAGGGTGAAGAAGGAAGATATCCCCAAGACTTCTTTTCGTACAAGGTACGGGCACTATGAATTCATATTAATGCCGTTCGGACACACCAATGCTCCAGCAATATTCATGGACTTGATTAATAGAGTCTTTAGAGATTACCTAGACAAATTTGTGGTAGTCTTTATAGATGATATTCTAATATACTCCAAAACCAAGGAAGACCATGAGGAGCATTTAAGAACTGTACTGGAGACTTTGCGCAAGGAGAGGCTCTATGCCAAGTACAACAAGTGTGAGTTCTGGTTGAAGGAGGTCTCATTCTTGGGCCATATCATCACATGCAATGGGATATCTGTGGACCCCTCCAAAACAGATGCAACTGAGGGATGGCTGAGGCCAACATCGGTAACTGATATCCGTAGCTTCTTGGGGTTAGCTGGATATTATCGACGTTTTGTGAGGAATTTATCACGATTGTCCAACCCTCTTACCAAACTAACTCGAAAGGGAGTAAAGTTTTCTTGGAGTGATGAATGCGAAGAAATCTTCAAGGAGTTGAAAAGGATGCTTATCACTGCACCCGTGCTCACTTTACCCACAAGTGGGGAAATTTTTGTGGTATTCAGTGATGCATCAAAGAAGGGATTAGGATGTGTGCTAATGCAGAATGATAAAGTGATATCCTATGCCTCAAGGAAGTTGAAAATCCTTGAGCGAAACTATCCAACGCATGATCTGGAGTTGGCGGCGGTGATCTTTGCCTTGAAAATCTGGCGGCATTATCTCTATGGAGAGAAATGTGAGATATATAATGACCACAAGAGTCTTAAATATATATTCACACAGAAAGAGCTTAATATGCGCCAGAGAATATGGATAGAGCTCATCAAGGATTATGAATGTTCAATACATTGCCACCCTGGGAGAGCGAACAAGGTGGCGGATGCCCTATGTAGAAAGGATCCAGTTATTCTATCAATGATGAGAATTGAGAAGGATCCAATCTTCTTAGACTTGATGAATATGGATGTGGGAATCATAAAGAAGGGAACATAACCAATCCTTTCACAAATTATTGCTCAACCATATCTTTTGGAAAGGATAAAGGATGCACAAAAGGATGATACAGGAATCCAAGATAAAGTGGAAGCTATCAAAAAGGGAAAATCCTCAGAGTTTAATGATAATGAAGAAGGAATTGTGCGGTTTGGGAAAAGACTATGTGGTCCATCAAGTCCGAAGCTGAAGAAGGAACATTTGGATGATGCAAATAGTTAAAATTTATCTATTCACCTAGGGAGCACAATGATGTATTGAGATCTCCGAGAAAACTTTTGGTGGGATAATATGAATAAGGAGATCGCTGAATAAACATCAAAGTGCCTGGTGTGTCAGCAAGTAAAGGCAGAGAGGCAGAATCTAAGGGGATGATGCAACCATTTCCCATACTAGAATGGAAATGGGAGAACATCGCCATGGACTTTGTCACTGTACATCCAAGGACATCCCAAGGAAACAATTCAATCTGGATTGTTGTGGATCGTCTTACAAAGACTGCACACTTCATTGCTATTCGAGAGGATTTCTCTTTGGATCAACTGGCACAGATATATATCGGGGATGTGGTACGGTTTCATGGAGTACCACTCTCTATTGTTTCTGACCGAGATCCAAGATTCACCTCTAAGTTTTGGAAGAGTCTTCAACAAGATCTAAATACTGAACTGAACTTCAGTACGGCCTATCATCCTCAAACTGATGGCCAATCCAAGCGGACTATCCAAACACTTGAGGATATGTTGAGAGCGTTCTCAATGGACATTAAAGGAGGATGGGATCAACATCTTCCTCTAGTTGAGTTCTCTTATAATAATAGTTTCTACTCGAGCATCCAAATGGCACCATATGAATCCCTATATGGGAAAAGGTGTAAAACACCAGCATGTTGGGATAAGGTCGGTGAACGTAAGCTGCTTGGACCAGAAATGGTCGAAGAAATGGTGGAGAAGGTGAAAACCATTAAGCAGCATATCAAGGTAGCCCAAAGTCGACAGAAGGGTTATGCAGATAATCGTCGATGAGACCTTGAGTTTAAAGTCAGAGACATGGTGTTTTTACGCATATCTCCATGGAAGAAGGTCATGAGGTTTGGAAAGAAAGGGAAGTTAAGTCCAAGGTACATCTGCCCCTTCGAGATTCTTGATCGTGTTGGGGCTGTGGCCTATCGACTAGCACTTCTACCTACTATGGCCAAGGTGCATGATGTCTTCCATGTATCCCTCTTAAGGAAGTACATACCAGACCATTCACATGTACTCTCTTCCGAGGTGGTACAATTAGAAGACGATCTTTCTTATGAGGAGCAACCAGTGATGATCTTAGATCATAGAGAAAAAGTTCTACGAAATAAGACAATGCCCCTCATCAAGGTGTTGTGGAGAAACCACAAGTTTGAAGAAGCAACTTGGGAGTCGGAGGATATGATGAAGCTAAGTTACCCACATTTGTTTTAGTGTGGGAAAAGGAAAATTTCGAGGGAGAAATTTCTTAAGGGGGGAATATTGTAATGACCCAAAGCTTCATTAATGGAAAATCCCTCTTGATCCAGTTAAATGTTTCTTTATGGAAAATGTTTTTATAAGATGTCAACTTCTTTAGTTTTACGTTAAGATTTTTGACCGTTACTTTTATAGCCGTTGAACAGTGATCATCTGAGTAGTATAAATATAAGTCTTTAATGAACCCATTTCTACTCAGATAAAGGAAGCAATGGCCTCATCCAGTAGAATTTCCCCTTACAAAGCCCATTTGTCGGAGCTCGGAAAAGAGGTGGCGTCTTTGGGATTTTCCCTTGACCAAGCCCATGCTGAGCTTCATCAATTCAAGATCGAACGTGATCATCTACGGGAAAAGTGGAAGTTGATTGAAATTACCACTCGAGCGATGTTATCCGAGCCGCCCCAAGAGTCTGTCACCATCGCACACCTTACCCTTAGGTCTTATGCAGCTATTTTAAGGGGTTATGTAACAAATAAGTAGCACCATGTTCATGTACATTATTTTTGTATATAATAATGAATATAATTTCTAGTCATTTTTGACACATTGTAATTAGTTTTTAAAGTACAAATGGTGTTTTTAGTTATTATTTAATTAAGAATTTTATTTTATTAAATTAAATGATTTTTGAATTAAATAATATTTTAATAAAATATTATTATTAATATTAAATTAATTTTTTATTAAGTATAAATGATCTTAAAATTTGATGAATGCAATTTAAATTTTTATTAAGGTTTGAAAGCCATTTCTGTCAAACCCGTGAATTTTTTTTATAAATGTCGGTTTTTATTTTAAATGTGAAAATTCACATATTTAGAAAATTATTTAGATAAAATAAATATTATTTTAGGAATCAGGACGTCGAAATTATCCAACGGTGATTTTTTCATAATTTTCTGAGACAGTCAAATTTTTGGGTAAAAATTAAATACCATTTAAATATATAATGTGTTTTATGACAACATAATGACACAATGGTGATGTAATAAAATAACCTTATCCTTATGTTCGGCCAATATGTGTTTTATCATTAAAATAATGAGGTTTTGGGTTTGTTTGACTTACTTTTCAAAGCATTAATGGAGCCCTCAAGACTTATTCAACACTTTGCCTTTTTAAATTAATTTCCATGGGAGTGTGACTCACCTCCACATAAGCAACACTAATTTTTTAATAAGTTCGGACCTTGGACTTGTAAAATATTGTTTTCGTCTTTCCTTTTCCAGAAACCATGGGCAAATACCATGGGATGGTTTGTGGTTTGGATTATTTTAATATAAGGAGTCCCAAACCAAAATAGTAAAGAATTCTCTCACCTTTCCTATATAAACCCACTCAAGCTCCCACTTCCTCCTCACTAAAATCCTTTGTAGTTCGTCCAAACTCTATCATACTCTCTCTAGAATCCTCCCAAGGTGCCCCAAGCTCCCAAGAAGCCTCTCACAATCCTCTCTCTAGCCTTTGTAAGCACACTTCCAAGTAAGGGTTTTTTTTCTTCCTTTCTAATTTTTGTCAATTTTCTTTAAGTTGTATTTCCATTTTAATTTTAATTATGAATGTTGGGGTATAGTTTTTCACCTTTCCTATACTTTCCTCTTATTGTTTGAATGATGGGAGACCCCTTTCTCTCTCATTAAATTCCTCCCATGTACACCCGTTACTATGCCGAAATTTCGAAAGAAACCTTTTTCTCCTCTTTTATATTCAAGCAATACTTTTGTATCATGAATCTAAATTCCTTTTCAATTGTTGGGAAATGTATCTATATGACCTCCTTACTGTCCATTACATGTAAATATGATTAGGAACCCCTTTCTCTCTCATCAACCTTTTTTATGAATTCTTATGTCACGCCGTTACGCAGCAGAAATCACACCGATTTTCTAAGCCAATATCATTGTGTAGTGAATACCATGCCCATTTCTCCATCAAGGGTATTCACCATTACGCACTTTTACATATTTATTATAATGTTTCATGTATGAATTACACATTCCTTTATCGTGGAATAAATGATTATGTTTTATGAATCCATGTTTGATGATCCATGTGGCACACTTATGCATGAAATGAAATGTTTAAGAAGGGTGCGCCCTTTATATCGCTCCAATGCATTGGGTAAAGTATAGTATCATGATACGTTATGTGCAATGAGTGTTGACTCATGCTAATTCCAGTGCAACGAGGGTTTACTCGTGCTTCAAGTGCAATTAGGGTTTACTCATGCTCCATGTTCAACGAGCCTTGGCTCATGCTAATTCAATGTTAAGTGTTGTTGCCACATTTCCATGTTATGATTATCATGCTTTATCATGGCTTTATGTTCATGTCACTATTGTGCTCTATTGATTTTCCTATTGCCTAACATGTATTTTAATCCTCATGTTATTAATTGTGTACTCCCTTACTGGGCTTTATAGCTCACCCTTTTCTTATGCATGTCCTCAGGTTATCCCATGCAATGCTAAGTATGAAGGAATGTAGTGGTCATGTAAAGGAAGTTTTCAATAAAGATGTTGTATTTAAAGTTTAAAGTTTTTATGTAATGATCCTAATCCCCAAAGACACTAAACCTCTCGATCTTCTTTGTTGTATGAAGTGATGTTTTATGTAGTAAAGCATGTTTAAGTTGTAATAAAAAGCAGGGTTGTCATAGATTATATGTATATTTCCAAAAATGACATTTATATTATTTTATGATAATAATATTCTGTTAAATTATTTTAATATCATAGAAATCATGAATGATGACAAGTATGATATAAAATAGTGTAAAACTTTATAAATTTGTAATTAATGAGTATATTGTTACAATATATGTAAAATTGTTACCCTTTAATATAAAAAACCTTACAACTTTTAAGATTGAAATTGGTTAACCAAGTGGTTAAAAAATTTAAGGTAGAAAATTAAATAAAAATAAATTTAACATTAAATTTCCAATGATTTTTAGAAAATATCTTCTTTCATTTTTTATCTCTATACTGTTTTAATATTTTTCCTTGTGAATTAAATAATTATATTCTTCTCTTGCTAGTAATTCTAGGTTTATACTCTCACTCCCTTATAAACTGAAAACCATTACACCTTTTATTTACAGCAGATTTAGCCATTTAGATTGACCAAAAACTGCCTAGATATACTCAATACGTGATTATCCATATTATATAGGTTTTTATCTTAAAAAAACTAATTCTAGGTTGGTTAAAAGAATATCTAATGTGTCTATTTCAAATAAGATGTAATTTCCTTAATAAATTACTTATGTTTTTTTTATCTTTACTATAAATATAAATAATTTTTTTTCAGATAAAGTAATAAACCAAATATCATAAATATAATTAAATTTTATTATGATTATGAATCCCCCACTATCCACCCTTTATCCCATTTTATAAAAAATTATAACCTCACTTGGGTGTATGTTAAGACTTCCACCTCCAAAAACTGATGTCATTAGTTTTTCTTTGCATTGTACATGGATAGTAATAAGGATAGATCTAAAGAATATATATGATATAAAAAAATTATTCTATAAATATGAACTTTTATTTACCTTTTTATCATTTAATTTGTTGAAACGTAAAAAAATGCCCACATATAGGTATGACCTACCATCTCTATAAACAATGTAATTCATTTTTCTGTTTGAATAATTAATGGAGGACTCTAGATATATATATATATATATAATGAGTTTATATGATATTTATATATTTATTTTAATTCATTTTTTATGGAATCATGATCAGAATAAAATTACTGGAATTATCGAATTGAATTTCTCATGAAAAATGAAATAGCTCACACCCAGAAAAGATAATTACGGTAAGGAATTATTAATGAATGGGTATTGAAATGTAAACAGTGGATCATATATGATATTTTAAATATTAACATATATAATTAGTAATATTATAAAAAATTTATATTAATTATAAACAATTTTAATACATTTTTATCAAGCCTAACTTGAGGTATGATATTTTCATTGAAATGTATATCTTTACTACGATTGTTTATAATTAAGAATATAAGAATTAAATTTAATGTTATATCTCTCATGAATATCATTAATTTTATTCTGTATTTTTTTCTGATATATTTTTTCCTTTTATTTCCTTCAAATTATAAACCAAATTAACAAAAAAAAAGATGTTTGTGGGGAGAAATAACTTTTTTTCTCACCAATAAAAAATACATTCTCATCCACGTATATATTTTCAATAAAATAATTTCTAGAATTTTTTAGCATTATCAAATGAATTTTTAAATCCATTTTTAAGAATGATTTATTTTATTAAAAATGAAAAAAATAATATTTTTTTCCATTTTCCAAATGAGGTATTTTTGATCTTTTTCCAAAAAATGTTAAGTGAATATTTGTTTTATAATACACAACATGATTGAAATCCTTATTGTCTTTAAAACTAAATTATATAACGATTCATATAATGTATTAAAATTTTAATTTTAATTTTAACAAATATTCCTTCATTAATATTTGGTAAATATTTATTATTTAAATAAGTTATTTCAATATAGAAATATAAGGCCCTGACGTTATAAAAACACATAATCATATGATAAGTCTATAATTTTAATTTAATTCACATTAATGATATTTCATTGTTTATAACTTTTTATAATTTGTATATAACTATTACATAACAAAATAATTTATAAAAGTAAATACTTATACTCAATATCCATTTATCTTATAAAATAAAAAACTTTTAAAAGGCATGGATTCGTTCCATATATAAACATCATATCATTTTCATGATCCCATATTTGACACAATTCACCCTTAAAATCTATGAAACCTATTTCAAGCATAGGATTAGCATAATGATCTCAGTAAGGGATAGACAAATAAGGAAATTTTCTTCCCTTTGAACACATGTTGACCATGAATACTTTATCATCATGTTATATTATTCTCCTTTATGAAGTAGTTAATACTTTTCACAGAATATAATATCACTATATACCATTTGGTAATGAAAAGATTACCATAAAATCCAACGAAATCACATTAAAAATATACAGGTAACATCGAACATAATCATACTAAAATGGAATAACCATATGATTAAGTTCCATACATATCACTAAATATAATATACATACGACCGACTTCAATACCAAATGAAATATAGTTTATAACATGACCACCCACCCTTAGTATATCATAAAACCACCCATATCTGGTTTCTCACATAACCACCCATTTTTGGTTTATCACCTAACAACCCATAAAATTTATATGTACCGTTATATAGTTATACCACATAAAAGACACTAATTATTAACATTTCACTCATAAAATTTGAGCTCATATGGAATCATTACAATATATTGATATAATAAAACCATTAGTAAAACCATTTTATATAAAAAAATAACTAAAAAGAGAATATGGTTTTTATTTTTCTTTTGAAAATATTTTTTCTTGTAAAGGAATCCAAATACCAAAATTGTCATGATAGCAGAAAACTTGTTGTGGCTACGTACATTTAAATACAACCCTTTCATCACATTGTAAAGAAGGTAAAAGGATTAGTATGAAAATATTCTTTTTGAAAACCATTGAATGAAATTAAAATTCAATGTGGTTGATTATACACATTATAATATATGGTGGTGTTTAACATCAAAATATGCCTCAAAGAAAAGAGATTGAGATGAAGTCCCTTACCTTAATTTTTATTACTCGCATATGTTCCTTGTTCTTACTGAATAATAAGCATAAGATAATTTATAATTGTTTGAGAACCTTTTTATTTTTTATTATTTCTTTTATATCACCTGATACCATGTTATACAAATTATATAATTCTTTAAATTTAAATCAGACATTTTTTCGATATTCAGAACCTGAGTCGAAAATGAAAATGGTTTGATTCCACTATTCCATGAGGTCATATGTACCACAACTCTAAATTAAAATTAATTACATAATAATTATTTTTATACATAATTTATTCTTTTAAAATCAATCCATTCATTTATGATATAAAAATGAACAATGTTGTACTCGTGGGGACAGTATGCCTTACATACACATGAGTAACATTTCCATTTTTTGTTTAGAGTTATATAAAAAAAGAAAGATTTTATTATATATTTATATAATGATAATAATTTAATTAAAATCATAAAAATAATTTAAATATAAATTTATATATCATAAAAGTTATGTGTTATATAAAATCATTTCACTTAGCTTCGTGGAGGTGATAATTCACACGTATGCACGAATAACATTATCATTTTAATATGCATAGAAAGTAAGAAGATAATTCAAATTTTATTAATTTAAAATGATAAATATGTCATTAATATAATATATAAACATTTATTCCATCAATATAACAAGTCTTGATAGATAGTAATGAACAACAATCTACATTGGTTTGTGAGGCGATAGTCCGCCGTACAGACGAACGAAATCTTTATTTCCCATTTGATGAAATTAGAGATGGATTTAGGTGATGATATTAAAATAAAAAATAATTGTATAATAAGAATTTAGTAGTTATTATTTCATCGTAAATGAAGGATATTTAAAGTATGTGTAGGAAAAAATAAAATAGAAACACTTAAAAAAATGATACTTGTTCATCAGTTGATCGCCTTCGAAAAAATCCTTCACACCTCTAAAGAGGGTGTGCGGCCTAAACTAATGCCTCAGGAATGTGTTTAGGGATTCAAGGAAATAGTTGGGAAGATATTTGATAAATCAAAAGGCTTTGGGAGTGTCAGTGTTAGAGAAGAGTGGTGACCTTTTTATATGGCAGGGGACATACACCCATGGAAACCCATAAAATATTAAATTAATATAAATTATATTTCAATTAAAAAAGGTCCCAAAATCATTATTTTTTAGATAATATTATATTGGGTATATTAAATATCAAAAAATTAAAATTATACAAGTTGTTAATATTTTTTAATCCTTATTTTTTAACCCTTATTTTACTCTTGTTAATATTATCATGATAACATGTTATTTACAATTTTTGGGTTAATTTAATTACTATAACATGTTAAAATATCAATAAAAGTTTCATTTATAACATATTCAGACTTATACTAACCATTTGGAAGAATATTATATTTCTATAAATTTTATAACATTTAATAAACTATTTTATATTTTAAAATTCCATGACTGACAAATCTAACACTATTTATTTGTTGCCTTTTAAAAAATATCATAATATTAAGATAAGCTTGAAGAAACCCCTTAAATCATTTCCAACATCTCCAATATATCACTAAAATTATTTTTTGACATCAATTATGTTAAATAATATTTATTTTAATATTTATAAAATTATTTAGTTGATTCTTTCATTAATTAATAAATTACAACATCATCATTGTGTCAAAATTAAATTAAATTATTTAATCTATAAAAGTTTAAATAAATTATCCTTATGTAGGTAATATTATTTATATATCCAATTATTTTTTATATTCTAATATATCCTCTATATAATTCCAAAATAAAATATTTTACTTTTTTGGAAAAAAATGTCACAAAAATGGCAATTCATTGAATATAATTTTATAAAAGCGTTAATGTCTTCCAAGGGGATCAAAGTTGTCCTAAAATCGTCCCAAGGTTGATCCAGGTTGGAATAAACACAAATAATTATGTTAGGCCATGTGTTATGGTAGTTTTATATTATTATAATATTATTTTTACCGTTAATTAGCTGATTGACCTTTAACAGGGGTAATTACATTAATTACAAATGTTACTATTCATATTATCCAAAAATAAAAGGGAAATATTTATATAATTTGGGCCATTGAATACAAAATCTGAAATCCATTTTTTTCAATTCAGACAACATAATCAGAAAATATTATCTAAAAATTAATCCTCATAGTCAATATTAGAAAATTAGTAGTAAAAACCATAAAAGTATTGACTTGTTTTTATATCAAATTTCAATGTGAAATTACATAAAATGACAAAAAATTACATTAAATTATAAAAATATAATCTTAATATTATTTAAAACCAATTCAAATGATAATTTATCAATACAAAAAAAAACGAAAATACAGTTTTGAATTACTATGCAGTATTTTTCATTATTCATTAAAATATGATTTTTATCATAAAAATACAAAAAATTCAAGAAAAGTTATTTTTACATATCATTTCCAAATAAAATTTTTATTTTTTTAAATAGAGCATATAATAGTGAAAAACTATATTTAAAAATGGCTCACCATTAAAAGGTGGTAAAAATACCTTTTGAAAATAGTAGAGTAATTTATTCTTAGAATTGGATTTATTATCATATTAGGCCTCTGAAATTTATTTTATTAATTTAAAAACATTTAAAAAATATGTATAAACATAATATAGTAAGTTGTATTCACTCCATTCAATAAAACAGTAAGCCATTAACATCCATTTAAAATAAAAATTTTAATAATGTTTTTTTTTCAGCATAACTTAGTCTTGTGAGCAATGTAAAATTTAGGAGAAACTCATTGACGCATGTTTGGAATGTTATCGAACATACCACCACATTAAGGTTAAATTTCTATTTGTTTTATAATTTTTAAGATATATGAAAAATCATTTTTCTAGAAATACATGGGATATTAAATTATTCCCCCTTTTGGAAATTGCGTCCTCAAAATTTTATTTACTTATAAAATAAGCGGGGGTATTTCTCCCTTATAGAATTTTAAGATTCCCATGTTTTCTCTTCAACCATCTAGTTTTTCCATAAATCCTTGACCAGAAAAATCACCTTATTCCACAAAACTTTCCCTCTACGACCAAGATTCTAGACTAGATGTTCCTCTTAAAAAGATTCTCTTCTAATTGAACTACTTATGGACTCAAAACATGAGATGACTATAGAATATACTTTAATAAAATTTATACTAGAAAAACATTTTGGACATATGATAAACTCATAGGTAAATAAACACCATATGCAAGTGATCCAATTTTTGTTCAATATTTCAGAGAGTCCAATGAATCGTGGACTCGACTTCCACTTCATACCTAAATTGTCCACACTTTTACATTCCTAAAAATTGGGAAAGTCATGATCACCTACCTCAAATGAAAGATCCTTACTATGGTTATTAGAAATACAATTTTTCCACTCTATGATGTCTTATGTTATATTTGAATCAACTGATCTTTCTTTTTCAATTCCTCTTCAATTTCCGGTCCCATAAACTTCCTTTAACCAACTTTATCCCCAAAGATAGATTATGACAATGTGTTCCCTAAAATTCTTCAAATGGTTCCATCTGTATACAAGAATGAAAACTATAACTATAATAATTCTCAATCAATGAATGATGTTTATTCAAACATCCTTGGTAATCCATTAAATAAGCACATAGAAGATTCTTTAAAATCTTAACTATTTTTTATGGCTTTCCATCCGATTAAGGAAGAAAAACTATACTTATATTTAATTTAGTACATAAAAAATTATATTGGACATTCAAAAATTTATATGTGAACCTATGATTAAGATCAGATATAATGTGGAGTGTAAATCCATTTAACCTAACTATATCATTAATATAAAATTTAAAATGTGGATCTAGAGATAGAATATCTTAAATTGGAATAAATTGAGAAGATTTTTTCAATCGAACAATAATAACTGAGATCACATTATTACCATAATAATTCTATGGTAATCCCACTATGAAATCCATGGATATATTGTCCCATTTCCACTATGGTACTAGAAAATGTTGAATAAATCCTTTTGGTAACTTATGTTCTTCGTTAACCTATTGAAAAATAAATCTTATGGTAAATCCAAAAATATCTCTTTTTATTCCATCCCATCAGTAACACTCTTGAAGTTATATGTATATCATTGTGCTACCAGGATTAACTAAAAACAGAGAACTATGAGCTTCACATAACAAATATTTCATCAACTATAAATCACAAATAACACATAATATCTTCTTAAACATCAAAACATTGCTGTTATTGATGTTAAATTCAGGTAAATTAACTTTAGGAACCAATTATACCTTTTTCTACAACTCGCTATCTTCCTTCTATGCTTGCATAATTCTGTCTGAAAAAGATGATTTTAATGACACTAGAAACAAAATATTGAAATTTCCCATACCAAAAACATTAACACCAATGTTCATCAAATAATTAATCAAAGGGTAACATTCCAAACATAACATTGCTAATGTTGCATTAGTTTTCTGACTCAAAGCATCAGCCACCTTATTTTCTTTTCTTTGATGGTATTGAATCATGCAATAATAATATTAGATTAATTCCAACCAAATTTTATGTCTCATGCTCAATTATTTCTGATTGAACATATACTTCAAACTGTTGTGATCAGCATATATTTCACAGATTACACAATACAAATTTTTCCTCTACACTTTTCATAAAAAAAATAGCTAAATCCAAATCATGTGTAGGGTAATTTAAATAATCTGGTTTCAACTGATGTGAATAATAACCAATTATCGGATCATTGTTCATTAGGAAACAACCATGTCCTTTAGTTGACAAACCACTACAGATAAAAAATTCATTATTCCTAGAAGGAAGGTCCAAAACTGAAACATTTACCAACCTTCCAATCTATTACAGAAAACAATCATCACGATTATTTTTCCTGATGAACATAACTCTCGTACACGTTAACATAGTAAGTGGGATACATAACTGAGAAATGTTTTCAACCAACCATCAGTAATAACCTATTATTCCAAGAAAACTATGAATCTCTATGATATTGGTAGGACATGGACACTCTTCATCAACTTTGTTAATATGGGTAAATATTTATTCTATCTTTAGAAACAATATGAAAATGAGATGAATTTTTTTCATACAAAATTCACTAACACAAAACTTTTCCTATAGTTTATTTTCATTGATCGTTTGAAAAAATTTCCTTATGTGAGATTCATGTTCCTATTGAATTTTAGAAATACCAAAACCTCCTCGATAAACATAACCACAATATGATCCAAAAATTGGTGAAATAATCCACTCATGATATTACTAAATACAAAAGTTGCATTAGATAAACTAAAGAGAATAAATAAAAACTCATAATAACCATGTCATATTTCGAATTAAATCTTTGGAATGTCATCCTTTTTCACCTTTAGTTGATGGTACCTGAACCTCAAATCAATCTTCAAAAAACACTAAGCTCATTAGAGATAATTAAACAAATCATTGATATGAGGAAAATGATACTTGTTCTTAATAGTGATGTTCATCAGGAATCTATAATCAATAAAAAGTCTCATATAACCATATTTGTTTTATGAAAATAATACTCTATCATTTCATGGTAAAGTACTAGGACAAATAATACCTTTATCAAGCAACTTTTTAAAATAGTTTTTCAATTCCAGAAGTTCTGCATTATTAATTCGATAAGGGTGGTTATAAATATGCTTAGTATCAAGAAATAAATGAATATTAAATTCAACATCCTGATCAAGAACAATATTATGAAATCCATCAGAAAAAAACTCTATAAATTAATTCTCTACTAGAATGTCACTAATCGAAACTATTTCTTTCTCATCAAAAACATGATCTCGATAACATTCACATCCGTATTTAATAAATTTCTCATCTTATTCGTATGTTATCAAGGGTATGAAATTATTGAATAAAACATGTTTTTATTTTCAATCTATATTTTCATGATAAACTGAAATCCAATACTTACCTAAAATTATATAAAATTTCACTAGGGGAATTTCAATAAGATTTTTAGGAATAATAATCCTATCAATGATAATAGAAAGTCTCCTATAAATATCATTTTCATTATTAAGTACAACAAGGGTTTTCTCCAATTTTTCAATATCACATTTGTGTGGTAATATTTCCAATTTAATTTCAAGGCTCTTACAAATTAAAGAATGTAAATATACATTGTAAATTAGAGTATTTACAGAATTTTAAAAAATAAGAAACACACCTGACACCACTTCATTTTATGGTCCCTCATAAACCATAGTAGTATGAAATTATTTATCCACAACCTTATGCTATATATCTTTCTATTTTCCACCCTAGGTAATCAACTTTGGACACATATTGGAATAATTTCCCAACTCATCACAACTGAAACATCTTACCACTATTTCATCATTGCCTACATGGTCATCTTATTTAATGTTATTAGAAATATGACAAGTATTACCACATCAGAATAACTTCTCATAATTTGAAAGAACTTATCCATGATTCTTTTTAACACACTTATCACATGATAAAAATGTAGTTTATATTCATCCAGACTTCTTTGAAAAATTATTTCCCATTTTCTACCAACCAGATAGCTCTATTTTCTTTCTCTAATAGAACAAATTATCATCAGATATCTCCATTTTTACCATATAAACTCATCGTACAATTTTATCATAGCTTATGAAATCAGATGAAGATAATTCCCTTAAATATTTCGGTTTTTATCCTAAGTATAACTAATATATATTTCTATCAATATACTGGATAAAATTTGCGATGTATCTTGGAAAATGAGGGAATGGTTCTTCATTTACAACCACAAAATCTTCCTCCATTTTTCTAAATTCCAAGAATAGATTTTCTATCCTAAATCGAACAAACATTGGAAAATATTTCTCAAAGAATATGTATTAAATTCTTCCAATTCCATGGAATCAATCTCTACACCTCCTATGATATTTTTAACCTTTTACCACCACTAAATAATACCTTCAAAATGATAAATAACAAGACTATACTAATGATTATATGAACACCGCACTACATCAAAAATCATTAAATTGATTTAATCCACCCTTTACCTTGCACATTGTTAGATGATTTTCTATTTGATGGGGGATGATGCCTCTTGAAATGCTCCACTACAAACATATTCTTCTATGGTTGATCTCTTTTATGAACAAAAAAACCATTTATCTACTATGTCAACTAACCCATGACAATAAAAACTATTTAGTTTTGATTCTAATCTTCTCAGGATGCTGATCGGGGAGGTTTTTTTTTTCCTTTGTATTCCTTATCAACATAGTTTCCCTATTTCCTCAACAAAAAGAAATTCTAAACAAATATATCAAAGACTAAGAAACATGGAAATCTTAAAATTCTATATCATCTACATTTAACTAAAATTAAAAAAATTAATTATGGATATTTTATTAATGATATTATAACTCATAAATTTATCTAGACTGACCTCTACTACCAAGTATAAGGCCCTGACCTTAAACATTACCTAGTCTTGAGATAAGTTAATAATTTGAAATTATTTCACATTGGGGATCTTTTTAGGTTTACATCATTAAATAATTAGTCTATAACTACTCTATAATAGCATAAATATTAAAACATAGATACTTCTATTCACTATACATTTTTCTCATTAAACACTAAAAGCATGGTTTCGTTTCATGTTTAAACATCATTACTTTTACTTTCTCCCATACATGACTCTATTCACCATTTAATCCAGTGAAAAACTTTTCAAACATTAGGTGAGCATAAAAATATCTGTAATGGATACACGAATAATGAAAACTGCGATCCTTGAAAAAACATATAAACAATTAATACATTAAGAGAATGTAATACTTTTCTCCATTATAATGTAGAAAATACTCTTCAGAGAATATAAACTCACTACATACAATTTTTTTATAAAAATATTAAAATAAAACCCAAATAAATCACATATAACATTTCTAGGTAACTTGGGACATATTCATAGATAAATAAAATAATCATACGGTTGAATTCTACACATATACCTAAATGGAATAGCCATATGGATGACTTCCATGCCCAATACATTGGAGGTTATAATTTAAACAATCACCCTTAGTTTATAACAAAACCACCCATATTTGGTTCGTCATATGGCTGCCCATATTTGTTTTATCATATAAGCACCTTTAAAAAGTTTAAGTTCCAAAATATAATCATAACACATAAAAGATTTCAATTATCAACATTTCACCGATAAAATTTTAAATCACAATGAATCAATACAATAAATTGATATAATCAAACCATTATTATAACAATTATCTATACCAAATTATCTAAAAATGTAAAAAAGAATTTATTTTAATTTGAATAAAATTTTGGCTTGTAGAGTAATCAAAATAGTTAAATGGTCATGGTGGAAGTGAATTTGTTGTCACCGCATACTTTAAAAAATCATTCTTTATATTTTTTGTAATGATGTTAAAATTATTTGTATAATAAGAATACCATTAAAAAGCATTGAATGAAATTAAAATTCAAAGGGGTTGATGTAACACCGCAAATGTTTCTAAAAATAAATATAAATTCATGGAACTTTATTTTAAGTAGATATTTTTAACTAGCCTTTAAAATATAACCTTTCCCCTTCAATGTTTTGAATTTCAAGAAACTGTCATCTACAATTGTGTTCAGTATGTTATTTGGAGTCTATTGAAACCAACTTGTTTTTTTTGTGAATAGTAACATACCCTTATGAATAATAAAATGAAAATTAATATGACCCTAATGAATAGTAAATTTTATTAATATTTTATTTTCTTAAGGATTTAAGATAATAGCATCTTGGTTAATTTTTCATTGTGATATAGAAGCAGTTATAGAATTGGAATTGTTAATTTTGAACTAAGCATTATTTTATTTTAAAATTAAATAAATAATATTTAGAATTTTTTTTTCAAAAAATTGACTTCATTTTTGAATTATACACGTCGATAAATCATTAGGGTGAATTTGGAGAATTTTTTCTGAAACAATTGATTATTCAGTGAATAGTAAAAAATACAGTTTTTAGTTTTGGTGTTTTAATGACATCATTAATGATGTAATAATGATGTCATAAATCTGGTAGACATGTGTATAGTTAAATAAGCTATGATATTTCCCATGTGGCTTATACTATGGGAATATACCATGGGAGAGCCCATGGTTTTGCAAATACCACTCCTGAGGTGTCCCTTGAAAACTATTAAAATAATCCCTCACTTTTCCTATAAATACCAACTCATCCGTTCATTTAATTCATTCCAAATTCTCCCTAAACGAAGGTCTGGCCTCCTTACCTTCATAATAGTCCTCCCATGGTTTCCTCCATCCTCCAAGGTCCCAACCATCATGTTATAAGGGTTACTCTAGAAAGTAAGAAAATTCTAAATTTCATTATTTTTTCCTTTCATGTTCTCTTTTATGCGGTATAACTTTAAATTTTCCATACCATGTTCTTATTTCCTTCTTAATATTGATCTATTATGTATTATGATTTATTTATGGATGGGTGAACCTTTTCCCCTCTCTTCTTAATGTTTTATAAAACCCTGTCGCATAGCCGTTGGGTTGCCGAATTGTTGTAAGAGATTTCTCACTTATTCTTTTATTTTGAGTTCCTTCCTTATTCTTTCTACATATATCGATACACAAGAGGCATGAAAACTCTATTAATCATGTATATTCTGTATTTCATCATTTTTATGGATAATTACTCATCATCATTCTTCTCCTTTCCCACGTATTTAAGGAATATAAATGTTGCCCATTATATGTCGAATTACCGACATCTTGGACGATGTGATTTAAATTTCCATTATTTCTTTCATGTATGGTCGTGAAACCATTTTTATGGTTGAACCAGGTTATAATATACATATTATGAATTATAAATGGTTCTGGAATTCTTTTTTAATCATGGTTTTAATTTATAAAACAAAATGAGGTCGTTATTTTCAACGAACCACTATAATGATCTAAACGAACATCATTATGGTTTTAACTTATGAATCATCCTCATATTAAACACCAAAATGATAAATGGTGTAATTTATATTATTTTATACATTTAAATACTAATCCATTCCAATTCTAGAGTTCCACTTCCAAACAACAAGAACATCCACCATGAACCAATCATAAAAATCATGTAAAGAACTCACCCAAAAATAGTACAACGAGGTAAATACTAACAATTAAAGGGTGAAATGATGTTATGAAATGATAATATAAGATATTATAAACATGAAAATGTTTCTATAAAATAATAAGAACACTCTTTTAACCATTATAACATATTTTTAAACAATTTTGAAGTAAGACAGACCCGAGGTAAGGGAATTCTTAACCCGATTTCCATTCTTTGGGTTACCTTTCTACTTCATTATTTATGTGCTATTTAAATTGTTTTTTTATGGTTGAGGTTTATATTATCTTTTATTATGTGTATTTATAGTATATATACATAATCCATCCACTCTATTATGCCCCTTTTCAATTTTATGATATTTATAATGGGCTTTTCATTGAAAATCTTCTTTTTAAATTCGGTTTTACGAAATTCCAAAGTAATGCTTTTATAGAATTATTCATGATTTATGATTATGTTTTGGTTATTGGGAATTACTTATGATGAATGGTGGGACCAATATCTCCGTCCAATTCATTGGGTATGAGTAAGTTGTAGGTCGGCCGTATGGTTAATCAAAGTGTAATTGCGATGGTTACACAAAGTAATGTAGCTGTGAGGGTTAAAAATTATAAGGTATCCAAGAATGGTTACAATATTTTGTAAGTAATTCCCCAAGATACCTTTATGATTATATTAATGTTCCCATGTTTTGTGTAGATTTTGTGTAAATCTCATGTTACACAAAGTAAGTATATATGGGTGACAATCATGTCTTTTGAAAATGTTTTCATATGTTACGAGTATTCATGGACTACTGTGCTCTTTCCATCTTTTTCATCCATTACTGAGATTTTTTCCTCATCACAAGTTTTTAAATGATTTTCGTAGGTTAATGGATGTATAATACATGGATGGAAGCCATTTTTAATGTTGAATAATTTTCAAGGAGTCTTGTTTTATGTTTTATTTTTTTATTTTTTTTTAAAAATGGAAACTGTTTTTATGGTATTCACTCTGTAATAATGGGTAATGTTATGAAAGTATTTCCCTAATTCTATAATTCTATAAAAATGAAAATATCTTCAATGTAAAATGAAGTGTTTTCTTGACTAAATTCCAGATTATATATGTAATAAGTGCAGGTCCTTATAGTTTGTATCAAAGGATAGTTTAGTTATCTTTAGGGGTTAGGGTGATGTTAATAGAATACCATAAATTATTTTCACTCTATGTGTAATTTGAAATGTTTTAGCATTTAAGGATTTCCATTTTTCTTCATCTAAGACATCATTTATCAAAATGGTTGTCCATAGAGGGAACAAGGATGCTGAAGAGGAGAGGCACCGACAGAATGACATCCTTCTGGAACTACAGCCCGAAATGGTAGGGATTGGAACCGTGCAGTTTGTGATAGTAATGGCTCAGATTACCAAGGCAATAAATGGTGGTGGAATCCATGAAAGAGAACCAATAGAGGTACCACAACATAACAAGACAGTAGTGGAAAATTTTATGAGACAACATCTTCATGCATTCAATGGATCGTCAGACCCAGTAGCAGTTGAAGGATGATTAATGCCCTTGAAAATATATTCGATGTTATGGGATGTTCAGACAATCAAAAGTTAAGTCTTTCCATTTATAATTTTGAAGGTGAAGCTGATCAGTGGTGGTAAATGGTAAGTAATATCAGGCGTATATAGGATTTTTATGCCTTAGAGTGGGATGAATTTAAAAGTCTTTTCCTTGAAAAATATTTTCCTAAAGTTGTGCGACATAGAACTGAGAAGACATTCCTTTAATTGAAACAAAAGGAAGAAGATTCAGTGGCCATTTATAAAGCAAACATCACCCGACTGGTGAGGTATGCCCCAAATCTTATTCGGGATCTTGATAGCAAAATCAACCACTTTTACTCAAGATTGAAGCCAAGTTATCGATGTTCATTGGCCTCCCGTGAATTAAAAAGTTATGATAAAGTTGTATGATGTGTTGAGAGGGTAGAGATAGAGTTTTCTTAGGATCACATGCATTTTGGAAACAAAGAGAAGAAGAGGTTTAGTTAGAAATAAATGGGTAATAATCAACCCAAGAAATTTGATGGTAAAAAAATCCAATTTCTATTTTGTGAATAGTGTGGAAAGAATCACCCTGGGGAATTTCATAGAGAAACTGAAAAGTGTTTTAAATGTGGTAAGTTTAGATATATGTAACAAGATTGCAATGAAAATGACCCTAAGACTAATTCAGAAAAGAAGACTGTAAAGTGTTTTAAATGTGATGAGATGGGTCATTATGCAAATGCCTGCCCAAAGAGAGATCCGAATGATGCAAAGAAGCCATACTATAAAGAGAATGGTGTGGTGAGATCCATTAAGACTATATCAGCACATGCCAGGCCATCTAATGAAGTTGTATCAAGTACTTTGTCTGTTCACTTAGATTTTGGTAAAGTTTTTTTTTGATTCAGGGTCTATACATTCCTTTATCTCTGCGGAATTTTCTAGTAATTTGGAAATATCACCTCAACAAATGAGACATGAACATGTTGTTAAAACACGAGGGGGAAATGTTATAGCAAATAGGAATTATAAGAATCATTCTATTGTGGTCTGTGGAAATACATTACTTGAAAACCTTTTGTTTTACCCAAATTTGTGTCTAATGTAATTCTAGGAATGGACTGGCTTTCTAATTATCTGGATAAAATTGGCTGTTGAGCTAAATAAGTTGTTTTTCAGAAAGAGTTTCTGTTTGTATACAAGAATGAACCCATACAATTGATAACATATCAGGAAGGTGAGAAACTATTGAAAGATGTAAAATAATGTTATTTTCTCATATTGTTGAAAACAAGGGAGCTATTCAAATTAATGATGTTCCACTAGTAAATGAATACCATTATTTTTTTCCTGATGAGTTACCTGGTGTCATAACTGATCGAGAAGTCGAATTAACAATTGAATTAGTTCCTAAGGCTATGCCAATTTCAATACCCAAATATCGTATGGCTCCAATAGAACTTCCTGAATTGAAAAATCCATTTGTAGGATTTTCTTGAAAAAGGCTTCATTCATCCTAGCACTTCACCATGGGGAGCCCCTATATTGTTTGTCACAAATAAATATGGTTAAATGAGACTTTTCATTGATTATAGAGCTTTGATTAACATCACTGTTAAAAACATGTATCCTTTGCCTCATATCGATGACTTGTTGGATCAGCAATAGGGAGATCAGTACTTTTCTAAGATTTAATTGAGATTAGGATACCATCAGCTGAAGGTGAAGGAAGATGACATCCGTAAAATAGCCTTTCATACTAGATATGGGCATTATGAATTTTTTGGTATGCCTTTTGGATTAACTAATTCACCTGTTGTATTAATTAATCTTAGGAATATAGTATTTCATGAGTTCTTGGATAAGTTTGTGGTTGTATTTATTGATGAAATTCTGGTATTTTCTATAAATAAATAGGAGCATGAAAAACATCTAAGGGTTGTTTCGAAAACTTTAAAATAAAATATACTATATGGAAAATTCAGAAAGTGTGATTTTTGGTTGCAACATATTTCTTTTCTTGCACACATTGTAAATAATAATGGAATAACAATTGATCCTTCCAAAACAAAAGTAGTTGATGAACAGACAATACCAACAAATGTTACAGATATTCGTAGTTTTCATGGGTTATCAGGTTATTACAGATGGTTTGTTAAGAACTTTTCATGGTTACCTTTCCCGGTAACTAAGTTAACACAGAAAGGGGTTAAATTTGTTTAGACAGAAGATTGTGATGTTTATTTTCATGAACTAAATAAGTGATTGTTGAATGCTCTATTTTTGGCCTTAAATTCTTGAAATTGTGAGTTTGTCATCTACAGTGATGCTTCTTTGAAGGGGCTTGGTTGTGTTTTGATGAAGAATAATCAGTTAATTGCCAATGCTTCTAGACAACATAAAACTCGTGAGCTAAATTACTCCACACATGATATTGAATTGGTAGCTGTGGTTTTTACTTTCAAAATATGGAGGCATCATTTATATGGAACCAAATGTCAAATATATACTAACCAAAAAAGTCTGAAGTATATATTCACTCAGAAGGAATTAAACATGAGGCAGAGAAGATGGACTGAACTGATAAAGGATAATGATTTCACAGTCAATTACCATCCTGGGAAAGAAAACAAAGAGGCAGATGCCTTGAGTTTGAAAAATCATGCATCATTAACCATGTTAAGTTTGGAACATGATCCCTTGATCAATGATTTGTTGAATTTTGGCTTAGAATTTGTTGGTGTCGGGAATACCTCTATTTTGATTCAGGTTTTAGTGCAGTCTTTATTGTTAGAAAATAATTAAGAATGCGCAGAAGGATGTCTGTGAGCTATAAGAAAATAAAGAATTGGTTAAAATGGGAATGTTTCCAGAATTTAACCTTGATAATGATTCTGTTTTATGATTTGGAAAAAGGTTGTGTGTGCCTTGTGATTCTCAGTTGGAGAAAGATTTGTTGTGTGAAGCTCATAGTTATCCATTTTCTATTCATCCGGGAAGTACTAAGATGTATAGGGACCTTCAGGAGTATTATTGGTGGAATGGAATAAAACAAGATATTGCTTATTTTCCATGAAATTTTTCACGTGTCAATAGGTTAAAGTAGAAAGGAATTTACCAAAGGGGATGCTTCAGCCTTTTCTAGTGCCGGAGTGGAAATGTGAGAATGTATCCATGGACTATGTAGTGTGACTACCAAAGACTTCTCGAGGTAACAATGTGATTTGGGTTATTGATGATCAGATAACAATGTCTGCACATTTTCGTTCTACTCTAGATACAATGACATTGGGTCAGCTTTCTTGATTGTACCTCAAGGAGATTTTTAGGTTACACGAAGTTACTCTTTCCATTATATCTTACTAAGATCCCAGATTCACTTCTATCTTTTGGAAGGGACTTTAGATGTCATTGGGCACAGAGTTAAATTTTAGTACATCTTTTCATCCTCAATCAGATGGGTAGTTAGAGTGAACGATTCAAATTTTGGAGGATATTCTTCGATCTTGTTCAATAGTCTATCAAGGAAGTTGGTATCAACATGTTTCTTTAGTTGAGTTTTCATATAATGATAGTTTTCATTCCATTACTATGATGGAACCTTTTGAGGCCTTGTATGGGAAGCACTGTTGGACTCCCACGTTTTGGGATGAAGTCGGTGAAAGAAAGATTATGGGGCCAAAATTAGTAGAAGAAGTGACTGACAAAGTGATGATGATCCATCAGCACATGAGGACAGCTCAGAGTATGAGGAAAAGTTAAGCAGATAATAGAAGTAAAGACTTTTCATTTGAGGTAGGTGACCATGTTTTCCTTAAAATATCTCCTTGGGAAAGTGTGATTTGTTTCGGTAAGAAAGGGAAGCTAAGTACACGGTTCATTGGCCCTTTTGAAATTTTGGAGAAAGTTGGAACAAATTCATACCGCATAGCTTTGCCTCTGTGTTTGTTCCAGGTACACAATGCTTTCCATGTTTTGATGTTGATGAATTATGTGCCAGATTCATCACATGTCTTGAGCCCATGAGAAGTTCATCTGGAAGAGAACCTTTCTTATAAAGAGAACCCAGATCAGATTCTTGATCGTAGGGAACATGTATTTCCGAATAAGGTAATCCACCAGGTAGAGGTTTTGCGGAGAAACCACATGGTTGAAGAAGCAACATGGGATTCTGAAAATGATGTGAGGAAAATATAGCCTCTGTTCTTTAATAAGTAATTGAAATTGAGAGGACGCAATTTCGAGAAGGTGGGGATAATGTAACACCCCAATTTTTTCTAAAAATATATATAAATGCATGGATCTTTGTTTAAGTAGATATTTTTAACTAGCCTTTAAAACATAAGTTTTCCTCCACTTCTATGTTTGGAATTTCAAGAAACTGTCATCTACAATTGTGTTCTGTATGTTGTTTGGAGTCTATTGAAACCAACTTTTTTATAGTGAATAGTAACATAAACATATGAATAGTAATATGAATTGTAATATGACCCTAATGAATAGTAAATTTTATTAATATTTTATTTTCTTAAGACATTATGTTAATAACATTTTGGTTAATTTTTCATTGTGATATAGAAGCAGTTACAGAATTGGAATTGTAAATTTTTTAATTAAGTATAATTTTATTTAAAAAATAAATTATATAATATTTAGAAAATTATTTTCAAAAAAATGGACTTCATTTTTCAATTCTACGCGTTGTTAAATGGTTAGGGTGAATTTTGAAAAATTATCTGAAACAGTTGATTATTCGGTGAATAGAAAAAAATTTGTTTTTAGTTTCTGTGTGTTAATGGCATTAATAATGATGTAATAATGATTTCATGAATCTGGTCGGCCTGTGTATAGTTAAATAATATGTGAGGTGTACCATGTGGCTTACACCATGGGAAAATACCATGGGTAAGCCCATGGTTTTGCAAATACCACTCATGAGGTGTCCCTTGAAAATTATTAAAATAATCCCGTACTTTTCCTATAAATACCAACTCTTCCCTTCATCTAATTCATTCCCAATTCTCCCTCAAAGAATCTATGGCGTCCTTACCTTCATATTTGTCCTCCCAGGGTCTCCTCACACCCCCAAGGTCCCATCCTTCATGTTCTAAGGGTTCCTCTACAAGGTAAGAAAATTCTCAATTTCATTCTTATTCCTTTTGAGTTCTCTTTTATGTGGTATAACATTCATGTTTCCATACCATGTTCTTATTTTATTCTTATTCTCAATCTATTATGTATTATGATTCATTTCTATATGGGTGGTCGTTGTACCCTCTCTTCTTAATGTTTTCTAAAAGCATGTCGCATAGCCGTTGGGAGGCTGAATTTTTGTAAGAGATTTCTCACTTATTCTTTTATTTTGACTTCCTTCCTTATTATTTGTCCATATCTCCTTACCCAAGAGGTATGAAATCTCCATAAATCATGTATATTATGGATTTTATCATTTTTGTGAGAAATTACTCTTCATTAATCTTCTCCTCTCCCACATATTTAGGTAATAAATACATTTTCCGTTATGCGTCGAATTACAGACATCATGGATGATGTGATTTCAATTTCCATTATTTCTTTAAATTCTGGTCATGAAACCATTTTTATGGTTGAACCAGGTTATAATATATGTATTATGTATCATCAATGGTTCTGTAATTCTTTTGTAATCATGGTTTTAATTTAAAATACAAAATGAGGTCGTTATTATCAAAAAACCACTAAAATAATTTAAACGAACATCATTAATGTTTTAACATATGAATCATCCTCATATTAAACATAAAAACGATAAATGGAATAATTTATGTTACTGTATATATTAAAATACTAATCGATTCCAATTCCGGAGATCCAATTCCAAAAAAACAACAACTTCCACCATTAACCAAAAATACAAATCATGTGAAGAACTCACCCAAAAACAGTGCAAGGAGCAAAATACTAACAACTAAAGGGTAAAATGATGTTATGAAATGATAATATAAGATATTATAATCATTAAAATGTTTTTTTAAAATACTAATAAAACTATTTTAACCATTATAACATAAGTTTAAACTTGTTTTAAGTAAGACAGACCCGAGTTAATGGAATTCTTAACCTGATTTCCATTCTTTGGGTTAACATTATACTTCATTATTTATGTGCTATTTAAATAGTTTTTGTGATGGGTTATGTTTATATAATGTCTTATAATGTGTATTTACAGTATATATACATACTCCATACACTCTATTATGTCTCTTTTCAATTGTATGATATTTATAAGGGGCATTTCTTTAATAATATAATTTTTAGATTCGGTTTTACGAAATTCCAAAGTAATGTTTTTATTGAGTTATTCATGTTGTATGATTTTGTTTTCGTTCATGAGAATAATTTATGATAAAGGGTGGGATATATATATCCCTCAAATGAATTGGGTTTGAGTATGTTTGAGGTCGGCCATTTTGTTACTCCAAGTTTAATTGTGATGGTTACACAGAGTAAGGTAGCCGTGAGGGTTACAAATTATAAGGTAGCCAAGAATGGTTACAAGATTATATATGTAATTCCCCAAGATACTTTTATGATTATATCTATGTTCCCATGTTTTTAGTGGTTTTTGATTAAATCTCACGTTATACAAAGTATGTATATAAGGGTGACACATATGTCTTTTGAAAATATTTTCATACGTTACGAGTATTCATGGACTAATGTGATCTTTCCTTCTTTTTCATCCCTTTCTGAGCATTTGTGCTCATACGAAGTTATTAAATGATACTCACAGTTTAATGGATGTGTAATACTAGTATGGAAGAAATTTTAAACATTAAATAATTTTCAAGGAGTTTTGTTTTATGTTTTAATGTTTTAATTTTTTTTAAAATGAAAACTGTTTTTATGGTATCCACTCTGTAATATTGTGTAATTTTATGAATGTATTGTCCTAATTCTATAAAGATCTAAACTTGAAATGATATTCAATTTAAAAGTAATTGTTTTCTTGAATAAACTCAAGATTACTTATTTAATAAAGCCGTGTCCTTATAGTTTATTATACACCATATAAAATATGGTGGTGTATAACACCAAAATATGCCTTCATGAAAGGTGATTGAGAAGAAGTCCATTAACTTAAGATCGAACCGTCACATATGTTCCTTTTTCTTCATGAGTAATTAAATTAAGTTAATTTATATTTGATTGAGAACATTTTTCATGTTTAATATTTCTTTAATATTTCTTATTAACATGTTATAAAAATTACATAATTATTTAAGTTAAAATAGGATGTGTTATCGATATTCAGTACTTGAGTAAAACATGAACATGGTTTTATGTCACTAGGAAATGTGGGTATAAGTAAATCATCTCCACTATAAAATTTATTACATAATAATAATTTTTATACATAAATTATACTTATCAAATCAAACCATTCATTTATGATATGAAAAATGAACAACATTATAATCATTGAGATAGTAAGTCGTACGTACTCATGGGTAATGTTTCCATTTTTCATTGATCAATATTGAAATATGGTAATTATTATTTAATATTTCAAGCTTGGTAATAATATAATTTAAATAATAATAATCATTTAAATATACATAAATATGTCATAAAATTGTGGTGGTGATTAATAACGATTCACATCGCTTTGTGGAGGTGATAATTCACAAGAACGGACGAATGATGTTATCATTTTTATATTCTTGGAATGTAAGAAAATGATTGAAATATATTTCTATTTAAATGATAAATATTTTATTAATATCATATATAAAAAATGACTCAATCATTATAACTATTCTTAATAGATATCAATGATAAAATAACTATATCGTTTCATGTGGTGGTAGACCGCTGTACACACGAATGAAATGTTCATTTCCAATTTATGAAATTGAAGAGAGATTTTGGTGAAGATATTATAATTATAACATCAAAATATATTGGTGACATTGTATTTATATTCTCATCTTGGATGAGGGAGATTTAAAGGAAGTGGAAGAATAAATAAAATAGAAACTCTTAAAAAATGATGCCTCTTCTTTAGTTGATGACTTTTTGAGAACACCTTGACACCTATAAAGAGTTTTTTATGCCTAAAATAAGGTATCAATAATTTTTGAATGGATTATAGGAAAGGGGTTTGTTAGATATTGTATAAATATTAAAATATTTGGATGTGTTAGTATTATAAAATAGAGGGTTCCTTTTTATAGGAGATGGGAGGGGCACCCTTGGAAACTCTTGATATATTAAATTAATATATATTTTATTTCCATTCTAAATGGTCCCGAAATTATTTATTTATAAGATATTATGATTTTGGGATGAATAAAAATCTTCACATTAAAATTAGAAATGTTTTAAATACGTTATAATCATTATCTTTTTTGTTGGCAACCTTATTTTGTCCTTTTTAATTTTATCATGTTATCATTTTATTTACATTTGGTGGGTTTGTTAAATTAATATAATGTGTCAAACTATCAAAAAAAGTGTCATTAATGATATTATAGTACTTATCGTAACTATTTGAAGGAATTTGTTCTTTATAAAAAATTTATAACATTTAATAAACTATTTTATATTTTAAAATTCCAACAGTGTCAATTCTGACAGTAATCAGTAGTTGACTTTTAACAAATATCATAATAACGAGATAAGTTCAATAAAACTACATTTAGTCAAAAAAACATGTAAAATAAATCAATAAAATTATTGATGACATAAATTATGTCAAATAATATTTATTTAAATACTTCTAAAATCATTTAGTTGATTATGCCATTAACTAGTAAATTATCACATCATCTTTGTGTCATAAATAATTTAAATTATTTAATTTCAAAAAAAATATAAATAAATTATCGTTATGTAGGTAATATTTATATATTTACAATGAATATTTATAGTCTAATATATCCCATGTATAATTCCATGTTTAAATACATTACTTTTCAAATAAATGTGTACAAGAAGATGACTATTCATTTAATATAACATTTTTAAAGCATTAAAGTCATCCATGTTGCTCCAAGTTGTCATAAAATTAACCCAAGGATTTTTATAGTCTAATAAAACTAATAAAATTAAATAATTACAAGTGTTTTGGTATTTTCATATTTTATAATATTATATTTACATTTAGTTACCTCACTTATCTTTAACCGTGGTAATAAAATTAAGTAACAAAGATCACCTTCATAACATCCAAAAATAAAAGAGATCAATTTTAATAATTAGAAAATATTTTTTAATAATATGGAATCCATTTTTTCAAATTCAAAATACATAATTGATAGATATTAATTAAAAATAATCCTTGTTGTCAAAACTATAAAATGGGGTTATAAAAGTAAAACCCTTAATAATATTGGCATGTGTTTATATCAAATTTCAATGTGAAATTACTTCCATTGACAATAATATGATTAAATTATCAAACCAAAATCAAAATATTATCTAAAATAAATTCAAATAATAATCTAACAATTCAAATAAATTATATGAAAAGGCAACATTGAATTAAAATGCAGAATTTTTTACTATTTATTAAAATATTAACTTTATCAGAAAAATACCAAAATTTCAACAAAAGTAAATTTTGGTATCTCACTTTACCAAACAATAATTTTATTTTTTCAAATATAAAACATAAATGTGACAAAAACAATAATTAAAAATGTATTCTCCAACAAAAGGTGGGAAAACTAACTTTTAAAAATGTTCGAGTATTTTATTATTAAAATGGGGTTTATTCTCATTTAAGCCGTTTATTTTTTTTGATAAATGTAAAAATATTTATCAAATATGATTAAATAAATTATAGTTAGTTCTTTTTATTCCTTCTAATACCACAGAAAAGTGTTAACTACCATTTAAAATAATAATATTAATAATATATTATATTTAGGTATAACTCAATATTTTGTGGAACATAATATTTCTAATAAACACATTGATGCATGTTGAGTACACTATCAAACATAACACCATTTTGAAATAAAATTACTATCAATTCCATAAAAATTAAAAAATATAAAATACTCTAATTCTATAAATACCTGGGATGTTAGAGAAATGGTTATTTTCCTCATGAATTGTTCCAATAACCTTTTAATTTTATTTTTCATCTAAGAGCAAATCAGTTTATTTTTATTTTACTTTCCTGGAGATATGATAAAATTAATCAATATTTATTATTTATCTAGAGGTTTTAAGGTAATGATGTCGAAATAAAAATTAAATTCATTCTCTCTTACATTGTTTTAGTTATGATGAATGTTTTTATGATATTATGGCATAGGAATGAATGAATTTATTTTTATGTAATTGGTGGGCCTAATTTTTTTCCCTCCAATGAATTGGGTAGAGATTAATGTTTATTAGATAATTGGGATTCTGATAGGTTTCCCCAATACAGAAAAAGAGTTCACATGGGTGTTTTTCCCAAAACTAATGAATATATTTTATAGGAGGTTACCCATGATGATGCTGGTACATAGGAGTTTATCCCATGCCTAACATGTTAATAATATCTCAGAGAGTATCCCAGGGATAATATTTTTATGATTATGTTTATAAAAAACATTATGAAAGTCTTTTATTATAAGATATTATGTAAATGTTATGTTATCTTAGTTCATCATCTTTAATTAGTTTGTGATTCATGTCTTATGAACTTAAAAGATTTATTCAATGACTATAGAATATAATCTATGATCAATATAATATTTTTTTCAAATACTAATCCTATGTTGTCATACCATTATCCTAATTTTAAACATAAGTAACTATTAACAGCTTCGTTGTTCACCTCTACTGATGATATATGCTCACTCTTTCCTGTGATTCATTTCCCCAAGTTATGAATATTGGTTTTATGTATGATATGTTAAAGACGGATGATAATTTTGATTTTATATATGGGAGATGGTGAAAAGGTTTTATAATATGGCTATTTATATAACCACAATTAAAAATATAGTGAATAAATACTATTCAATCATGGATCATGAAGTTATGTAATGAATATTCATATAATATGTTTCATTATTTATGTACAAAACTATGTGTCCATATACATGACATATACTATGTATCCATCTGATTGAAGCACATACGAAAATCCCTCGTATTTATTTAATCCAAAGACGGTAACATTCTTGAATGACCTTTCATATAAGGGGAAAAGAGTTATCATCATAGATCACAATTAAAATTATATAAAAAATAAGATAACTCACCTAATAAATTATTATGGTGGAACCAAAATATTAAGGAGGAAACATGAAAATAAGACAAGGTAATGAAATTGAAATACCCCATCATTTTTCTATGTAAAAAATCAAACTTCAATGGTTATATTTCTGGATGGGTAGAATGTAATAAATAATAAATTTATGAATGAAATTCCCATATGAAAGAGTAAATTACTTATCATGTAATGTTTTTGTAGAAAACACATGCACTATATTGAATTTTTTATTTTTGAAAATTATATGATATATTAACAATTTTATGATTAGGTTAAAATACTTGATGAATCATAACATTATATAATATAGTTTTTCTATAGTAGCCATTATAGTCAATATAAATTTAGGGCTATGATAATGTCTATTTGAAAAATATAGATGAATCAATAAACATGATAAGTAAGAGTGATCACAATATAACCAATTTATCAAACCTCATGAGAGAGATATTATAAGGACCCGAACTTTAACGTTACATAATCTAGATATTTAAACTAGATCTCACTTATTTACATTCCCGAAGATATTTTTGGTTTCGATTTTTAGAATGTTAGGACATTACTCATACATATACATCCCCATAGATAAAAATGGGGTACCATTAAAACTATATCCATTTCATCCAAATAATAAAATTTTCACACAAAACAACAACATGATTTCTCTGAAAAAAAATTATATCATTTAACATGACTTACTTAATTCTCATAAATATCTTTACAAACTATGAAAAAATTAAAAACATGGAATTTACATAAGATTCTCACTATAGGATAAAAAATAAGGAAAGAAACCATTAGTCCATGAATAATTATAAACTTATGAATTCATTTTGAAAAATAAATACTTCTCACTCATACATATTTACATTCTGAAACATGAGATTTTCATAAAATATTAATGAACATATATAAAACCATAAAGTTATCTTGTGTAATTACTTAATTATATTGTAACCCTCACATTTAACTTATGACTTGTAACACCCAAGGCTACCTGACAATGTAACACTCACAACTACCTTATAGTGTAATCATCACAGTTACACATGTTCCAAAGGATTCAGGGATGATAGTTAATCCACAGGAACGATCTAAAATCATTGTAGAACGTTCTTAAAATGTACCAAAGGATTCATCATCCTTTTACTTCAAATAAAGATATTCACTCTCTATCTTTGTTAAATGAATACATGGAATGTTTTTACTAAAAAATATCACCTTAGAATCATCCCATTACATTGATTAAATTTTTTCATATTTCAATTTATTCTTGATTATATTCCACAATTGATCCCACCCACCTTTATAATAATAAATATATAATACAAGTTTTTCATGTCTCTGGTATTGATAAAGAAAAAATATTTTCTCGACGGTGTTAATCAGTAACTCAACCACTTGGGGATTAGAAGATCCACTAAAATAAGTTCGATGTTTCCTCATGGAATTTTCATTACAACATTGTTCTCTCCTATGATTATTTTTAAACTATTTATGATTCAATGGTTGTAAATTTTGAGTGATCATAAGAGGAAGATTCACCATTCCATCTACCATAACATTTAGTTTGTCATGTGGAAACTCATTAAATTTTACATCACAATCAAATTAACATCTTTCATTCATAACAATTTACTAAAATTAAATATAATATTCGGAGAAAAAATTATTATAGTGGAAAACAACTTAATAAAAAAATAATTTAAAGAATGTCTAAACCATAGAATAATCGTCTATGACTACATTGGTTTAACATCACAAATTCATCACCTTAACCAAAAGATTATGATTTTATCCCATACTTAGACGTATCCTTAATGTATTCATACATTTTTTTATAACCATAATCTCTATAAAATAACTAACACCTACTCTAATGAAAAACATAACAACATGATATTTTTATACATAAATATCACATATAATTTTATGAATAATAAATAAAAAAATAGATCCATTCCATAACCGTAAAGGTTTAATATCATTGGAGATAATATATACAATATGATTATTTTATGAGTGATATTAAGAATATTTTTTAAATATATTATATTAGATAAACCTTCAAAGTAATATCCTACTAAAAACTTCTTCTTAATATATAGATGGGAAATATAAAAAAATGGTGAGATCAGTTGCTCGTTAATGATAAACATTAGTGATATCAGTGAATAATCATATGAATGAATAACATAAAAATAATGGTATCATATCATGACCATAACATTAAATGTTCATACCCAATCTATTAAATATCATAAACATGAGTTATATACTAAATCATTTTCATTTAAAAAGGTTAATTAAAAGAATAATAACTTATCTTAACTCAATCATGATCTGTAAGTGCAAGAAATAAATTTGCATGGTGTAATATATTGTATAAAAACCATTTAATAGGTAAAGAATGGTTACCAATTCAATAAGATTATCCATAAAGACATCTTTTGTATATTGTAATAAGAAGATCAACTTGTTTCTCCAATAGATCAATAATATCGACATGTTTCTTTTATCGGATCAAGCGCATCGACTTGTTTCCCCTAACTAACTTGTGATATTTAATACTTTACCTAATTAATTGGAGGAATAAAAAGTTCCCACCGATCAAATAATTAAAAAAATAAATATTTGTGTCACAATATCATAAAACATTTAATATATTATAAACCATGACATGAAATGTGTTCCATAAACATTTTTATTATAGCACAACCTGTGGAAAATAAATTGGTTTCACAAACCCTTCATATCATCATAATAAAAATGAAACAGACTAATAAAGAGTAAGTATAGTATCTTCAAATCATGACCATAGTAAATCATAACTATATTTTAGAGTTTATATCATATATTAATTGAGATACCATTAAAATAATATTAAATCCTTCTTGAGTAAAATGACTAATCTGATTTGAAAATCTATTTTTAAAATATAAAACTATTCATAAAATAAAGAAAACATTTTCTATCAAAATAACCATGTAAACATGTAAATTAATCATCAAGTATTGGATGAATCCTAGTGATGGAAAATTTTACTAATTACGTATACTATAAAAAACATCCCTTCAATTCATTTTTCATAAAATTCTATTTGTGCCTCATTTAAAAAATGATTAAAATATTCCATTAATACGATGTTGTAAAAATTCAAAAATGGGTAAATATGACTATAAAAATTATAGGATAATAGTTAAAAATTTCTTTAAAATTTTTTTAAAAAATAAATATATGGACATTTGTCCAATGATGTATCAAGATAATCAACTTATTTCTAATATCAGATCATAGAGTTTAGCTTTTTCCCATAATTGGTCATCCACATAAACGTTTTTCTCAAAACAATGTCATGAGATGTAATATATAACCCAATTATATATATGGAGTTATAGGTCCGACATATCACAAAACAAAAAACAAAAATTTGTGTTCCATTAGATCTTTAAACATTTCTTTAATCATAAACCCTAGAAATTGGTTTCTAGAAACACTTCAACCTACCATAACCTATTGAAAAGAAATGGGTTTCATAAAAACTTCATCTTTTCATCATAAACATAAACCATCTTCATAAAGAATAAGGGTGATAAATATTCTATTTAGCCATACTAAAGATACTTTTAATCAAGTTAAATTATCATTGGTGAATATATATACCATTAAAAGACCATTAAAAAATTTTGGAGAAAAATTCCCTTTCAAATTCAAAGATCACATTTTTAAATGTAAAATTATAAAATAAATAAAGATATCATTTTATCAGAGATGAACATTATAATATTATAAAGGAATATTGCATGAAATGTGGAATTATTATGGAATGTAATTACATTCATTATAAATAATATAAAAACATTCATTTCATGCTTTTTTAACAATGTCATGGATTACCTCATTTCAAGAAAAAAAGATTCCTTTCACACCATTTTTTAAAATTTATAACATCTGTAAAAACTTGTTAAAAATAACAGGATAATTTAAAATATTTCTGGATAAAAGTTTTTAATAACATTTATATTGAATTTAAATATCAAATAATCATCCAAATGTGTTAATAAATTTATACAATCATGAATATTGATGTGATTGTGAAATTAAGCACTTATCACTTTGGTATGATTTGAAATTTATTCTACATGAAACAAATAATTATAGATGGATATTTAAATACAATAATTTTCACGATAGTAATTATAAAATAAATTAATGGGAAAAATATATACCACACAAAATAAATAGGTGATAAATAAGTCATGTGTCCAAATGAAATAAGAGTGAGACAAAAATACATTATCTCAATTATTTTCTTTCCTTATTCATGTTAATACATTGTGTATAATTAATAAGTAATTATTAGAAATTTAAAATATATATATTCATATATATCATAATATATATTATTTATTTATGACATCATATCACCTGTTTAATAATAATTTTTTTATTAATATCATTGGTCTGGGTGATAATTACTTCATTTTCCGAGCATGTTTTGTTCAATAAATCCATGTTCATATAACATTACCATTGGTAAATAATTTCATTAATTTTTTATAATTAATATTTATTAATTATATACATATTTATAATCATTCATAAAATTTAGAGATTGAAAAATGAATTGCATCATTCATGCAGATTGTAGGCCACACATATGCATGAACGTTGCTTCTAGTTTTTGGATGATGGAATAAAAGAAATTGAAATAGTAATTAATCATTATATAATAGTTATGATATCATATATATCGTATATATTCATAAAATGAATCCATATTACTCTCCAAGTAAAATTAAAATGAAAAAAATCACATCACATCGTAGAGATTGTATTCCATACATAGGCACCACTAGTGTTATCGTTTCCCAATGGAATGGATAGTAAGAAGTGATAAATGGTAATATTATTACATAAGTATAATTATTTCAAAAATATAATATATAATAATTAGACCAACCATAATAACCAACCATGAATAATGGTGATGATAAATGAATGGTATCGCTATATGGATATTGTAAGCCTTACTTATGCACGAGCGATAATTTCACTTCTTGTTTGATGAGGAAGAAATTTTATAATGGTGTCTCAAAAATCCTTATGAAATTTAATAATAATTAATATAGTTAATATGTTATTTAATTATCAAAACTGATGATTTATATGTGGTAAATAAGACTATAAAATAAGGTGATCGGTTTAGGTGATTAACACTTCTAGGAATGTACTCTTTAAGATATCATCTTAAGGACAATAGAGTTTGAATTTTTACAATAAAATAAGACATATAATATTGGGAATTATTCTTAAAATAAAATTTTATTTATTGTTTTCAATCTATAATTAAAAAAGTAATGTAATTAATTGATGTAATTGGTTTTATTTTATAAATTATATGTGGGAACGTTTTGAATTTATCAAAATATTAAATTATATTAAATTAATTCCCCAGGAATATACCTCAAAATGGAATGTTTATGTAATATAAAGTGGTATAATATTTTAATTCATTAAACTAATATAATTTATATAATTTTTTTGTAATTTTAATCCTTATCATTTTGATGAACCCTTATTTAACCATTTTTAATTTTAACTACAGCAACCCATTCCTCGACATTAAAGGGTTATAATATTTTAAAAATAATGTGAAGATTGGATCATAAATGGTGAATTTATGAAATTTTGGACAATTTTATAATCAACCTCTCATATTTTATGATTTTAATTATTTATAAATAATTTAATAAAATATCATCTTTTTAAAATATCATTATTCTCAGTTTTAAATGTATGTATTTAATTTAACAATATATACATCAAAAAACTGTAAATTAGAATATAATGATTTAAAATATTCTTGATATAACTTATATATCTAAAAAATATTTCTGCCGCATAATCTCATCAAAATTATCCCTTTTTTAAAATATTTAAAAAACACATTTTTTATTAATTGATGAAATAGAACATTGGTGTTGTGTATGAAATTAATTCCAATATGTATATAATAAATATTAAAAACAATTTTATTACATGTAATAAATTTTATTTAGATCAAAATAGAAACATATATTCATTAACAACACATTCTTGTCCATATGTGGACACATAAGATATATTAAAAAAAGTGCAATATTTTTTATCATTCATTAATTTAAATAAATAAAAGTCATTTTCATGGAAATCTATCCAGCAAACAACTCAATTTCAATTATAAGGTGTTAAGGGTAATATTAAATTGATACAATAAAAATTGAAATGAAATATTATGGCCTTATCACTTATTTGTAACCAACATTAACCCGATTTACCCTTTACCGAGGTGATAATTTTTTTAAAAATTACTATTCATATTGAAAAAATAAATAAAATGGGCCAAATTTTGAAATATGAGTATAATGATTCTAAATAATTTATTCATTTCATATAATTCAGTACCTATAAAAGAAAAATATTAATGTATGTTCACAAATTTAAATAAAAACATTTTTTAGAAATAAATAACATTTTTAAGCCTAAAAATAGAATTTTTATTTTCCTATACCTAGAATACTAATTATTGAATTTTTTAAACATTTATAAATTTAAATAATATATAAAATTAATTAAATAATTCAAAAATATGGATATATTTAATTTATTATGATAGAAAAATATATTACATGTGTACAAAAAAAATTTAAGGCAAATATTTCTCTAATCTATGAAATGATTTAAATTTTCAATTTCAATAAATTAGTATCCAATGAATTAATTTTATACATATATATCCATTAATTTCTATAATTCATGTAGACCTATAAATACCCAATAATACAATGTCTATGTGATAATCACTTTATAAAAAAATTAATTATATATTGTGGTTCGTTTAAACTCTATATATTGTTTAACGTAGACTATTGATTAAAATAGTTTATTAAAGATAATTATTTAATAAAACCAATGTGGTTTTATAATAGATAATTTTGAAACTATATAATAAACCATTAAAATTATCATTATATCATAACCCATCAAAAATAAATGGGTTTCATAAATATCACATCATCACATAATCATAAAACATTTATACAAAGGAAATTGATGGTATCATAAGACCATTCATTATCTCACTGTAGATTAATAATCCCATGGTAAAAAAATAATATTATTTCAGTTGAAGGAATAATAATATCACATCTCCATTGAAACATAAAAAACACATAATGAATATTGAAATAGATGAAACAAACCTTTAAAAGGTCATTCAAACCTTTATTAAAACACATGAGAAAATTTTATTTTAACAAAAAATATCATATAATATTGAGAAATTAATTTTCCTAAAAAAAAATTTATTAAATTTTAAATTAATATTCAATGAAAATAATAGTCAACATAGTGGGAAATATCATATTTGTGGTAAATGTTAATACAATGATTTATTTCACAATTATTTAAAAAAAATATATATAACCATTTACAAAAACATTTTGAAAATTATATTATTAAAAATTGAAAAGAAATTAAAATATTTTTGAAAAGGACTTGGTAAAAAAATGCATAATAAAAATGATCCCTTTTGAATTAATTTTTATTCACATTGACATGGAAGAAAATATTTTTAACTAATGGGAAAATAAGGTCGCATTTTCATAAAAAAATGTTCTCCATTATTTTAATAACCAAATCGATTAAAAATTTTCAGTTAAATGATTCTTACAAAAATAACCATATGATAATAAATAATGGGTTTTAATGTATAATATTCATATTTTTATCTCAATTGAAATATAAATATAAATAATCTCGAAAACAAATGAGATTTTTTCATATATCCCTTACATATTTTGTAACTATTGATTCGTAATACACATGAAATATAAACCATAAAATTAAACATTAAATCCAATAAATATAATTAGATTCATTATATATCATATAAAATGGTATAATATACCCCTATATGAAAGAATCAAGTGGGGAATATGGATTATGTCTAATAGAAAGAAATGAGATTAGAAATCATTACCTCATATCTCCTCTAACTTCACAGACATTCATAACTCCTATATAATAAAAATATATTTTTGATAAATATATTATATAATTATATTCATACATAACCTACAATTTTTAATTCCTTTATAATTTCTAATTACCTATTTTTTAATAATTTCTTAATTAAAATGAACAATCGTGTAAAAATAGGTCAATTTTAGATACATGTTTTGGTTTGATGGTTCTGATATATGAACATTTTTCATAGTTTTATTACATTGAACATCATAAGCACAAAAAATGTAAATTATTTATTCATTATTGACACTTCAATAAAAAATAAAATAAAGTGTTGTTGAGGAAATTACTTGCATCACTTCATTGAGATGGTTAATCATACCTACGCAAAAGTGATGCGTCCACTTTTTTGATGGATGTAATGATGGAAAGGTAGATAATAATAAATTTTTACCAAATAATTTTTTCACATAAATAACATATATATATTCTCTAAATATATCCTTATTACCTCTTGTGTATAATTCAAATGAAAATCGATTCACATTTCTTCATGGAGGTGGCAGTCCGCAAGTATTCTTGAGGAACATTTTCATTTTCCAATATAATAAAAGGTAAAATTGTATATATGATATTATAATTCAAAAATAATTATTATATCATAAATATCATATATAAAAAATAAATTCATCTCAATATCCAACCATTAATTTCGGTGGTGGAAAATGAAACATATCATAACATGGTGGCAGTAATTAACACTTACGAACAAGTGATGCATTCATTACAAATTTCATGTAAAGGTGGTGGAAATTTTTGTCCCATAAATATAATAACTTTTCATTATATTTATTATACTTGATTAATTATATTATTATTGATAAAATATATTCATAGGATGTATAAATAGAATTCACCTTGAAAAATATCAGTAAGAACATAATACACTTCTTTGAGAATCCTCTTTTTAATCACTTCTTAAGGTCCCTTGTATTTGTATTTTTTTAGAGAATAAACTGTGGTACATGACAATGTAATTTTATATGTTTTTGGATTATAGTTATTATAATGAACCTCTGTTTTTTTAGATAATATGGGAGTGGGGTTCCTTTTTATAAGTGAGGGGAGTGACACACTTGTGATTATTAGAAATATTAATATATAATATTCACTCTCACGATAAAGGGCATATAATTTATATCATGTTATAATATTGGATGATATAAGATATAAATATATTCATTGAATATGATTTAGACATTTTTATGCTATTTTAACCCTTGTCACTTTTTTTAATCCATCCGTAACCCCTTTTAACCTATATCATGATAATATATTTTTTATGCAATTACTATTCATTGTGATTTGAATCTATGTGAAGAATAATAAATTATATTAATTAAATTTATTACAAATATTGAATCTATTTCACATGAATCAATTTCTAGATGTGGTGGAAATTCCTTTCAAATGATTGTGTAAAAATCAATAACAATCTATTTAGATAAATTAATTTTTAAGTGAAAAACTAAATTTATTATTATTACAATCATAATAAAAACAAATAGATGAATTTTAATATATTTAATTAAATATATTATCAAAAATTATTTATAAGAGTTTTTAACAATATTGATTAATTTAATTTATGGAGATAAAAACACATTGTGTACAAGAAAAATTGTTATTTTAGAAAAACTTATCTTTATTTTCCTACAAATGATAGTATTTTAATTTATAACTAATTGAAAATAAAATACATTAACTATTACCACTATTAGAAAATAAATTTTTTAAATTTATTCCATCATATTAATATATGTGAATCTAATGGATCTTTGATAAATATATCATTTAATAATAATATTTCAGTAGTATGTTATGGCCCATTCGATCTCAGAATTATGTGTAAATCAAGATATGAAAAAAATAAAATGTATTTAATGAGAAATATATCATAAAATATTTAGTTGTTAAAAATCATCCATGTAATTACCCATCAATAATTATTGGATTAGATTAAGAAAGCTCAACACGGTTAGAATCCCTTTCCTAATAGGAAGGAAGATATTTGGAATGGAAAATTAAAGGGGTTTAAAATTGATGGTGATTGATTTTTATGGTTTGGTAAGAGGATATTTGTTACATTAATACTGGATGTTATAATTTTTCTAGTAGAGAGGGCTCATAACTGTAAACTTTTTATACATCCAAGATGCCTCAAGATGAATTGTGACGTCAATGAGAGTAACTTATCAGTGAATATGAAGTGTGGTGTTTTATATTATATTAGAATATTCATATTATAACATTAATTTATCGATAAAAGACAAATTCCCAAAGTGGATATGAATCCATTACCTATACCTAAGTGTAACATGTATAATATTACTATGGATTTCATTAATGTACTTCCTATAAAAACTATGGTGCCTAATGTCATTAGAGTCATTTGTAATCATCTTCCAATGTAAGATCATTTCCATGAAATTTGAGATGATTTTACTCTGCATCACCTTTTGAGATTTCATATAATTTAATTTTTTAGAATTCATTAGACTCCCTTTTCTATAGTTTTTGTATTGTAACCCATGTTCGACTTCAGAATTTGGGTGGAGTCTCTTTAATAAATTAAATTAAGAACATGATAAAAGAATAACCTATCACCTATGATAGTATGGGTAGCTTGAAAATATAATCAAAACAATATATAATATTCTACAGTCAATAAAATTTTAGTTTCAATGATTATGGGATTGATATTTACCTTTTGTAGGGTCTATATAAAATAGAATTTACCAATCCATATTTATTATGGAACCACATAAATCCTTTTGTGAAACTTGATGTCAGACTCAGACATGGTGGGATGGATTTTGGTAGAGGAAGTTTTTTGGTCCAAAACATTTTTACAAGAAATCGGAGATATTCAAATTCATATATAAGTATTTTATGGGATCTTATACAACATTTAAAATATATGTTAACAATGGGAATAGATACCTTGAGTTACATGTGGTGGACTATGTATTTCATAAGTTATATCCATGAATATGGGTCGATATATTTTAAAAGAACGGTGAATTTAGTTCATGTAATATTTTTCCTTTTGAAATATTTGTTGGTATTGGAGATATAGAATATCCTTTATTAGTCATACGAAACGTATCTCATGTTCAAAATGTCTTCAATATATCACTTATAAAGATGTGTTTTCTAAAACCTTCCTACGATTTAAGAATGGATCTTGATTATTTTGAACATTAATTATCATATAACTTTGATAAATTTGATATTCCTGATCTATGATAGAATGTTTTAAAAAATCTGACAACATTACTGATGAATGTAATTAGAAGGAATCGTCAACTACATGATGAAACATTGGGGTTTTAGAACACACTGAGAAATGATTATTCACATCTTTTATGGATTATATTATAATTTTGCGGAAAATTATTAAAAGGGTATATAATGTAATATGTGAGAAATTTATAGTAAGGATTAACATGTTTTAAAAAAAATTAATTCATTAAAAGTCTTTATCCAAATTCACTAAGACATCTATAAATGGTAGTTAAATATCAATAAAAATAAATTATTAAAGTTTAATTTATATATATCTTTGATTATATTTCCCAAAACACATCATAGACATAATATGAAGATTATAAATAAAAAAATATAACTCATATATTCAACATCTTGATAAAATTTATTTTTTAGTAGATTGATTTGGATGAATATATAGGATGTAAGAGTAAATATGGATATTAGTATTTATGAAAATTGGTTGATATGTCCATTGGACATGATAACCATCTTCCAACAAGGACATCAGTAATTTAGACTATTGGGAATTATGGACATTTATTATATAACTATTAAAAATGGTAGTTTGGATTACTGTATGTTAAGGTTAATAATAGGGGTCAATTATAAAAAATGGGGTAAAAAATGAACTCAATAAGTAGTAAAATCCCTTGTCATGTTAAATTTTTCAATATTGGGATGGATAAAAAAACATTGTGGTTCTCCCTTGACGAATCCCAATAAGAACATTAACAATAGAGGATGGAGCGAAATCATCTATTAGAGAAGATCTGGTTACAGAAGATCTCTAAAAAATTATAATTGGTTAAAATATCCCATAAAATTGAAACCATTTAATACATTACCTTTTGGTAATATACTATTTCAATAATTGGTTATAAATCTATAATTCATGTAGTGTTAAACTATAAATTCATTTATAAATGAAAGTGTGTTTACTCTGATGACCCAATTTCAATTAAATGTAATATCCCTATATTAAAGGTAAAATATACTTCATTAGATCATGAATTTGGAAAAATAAATTTCATAAGTATTAGGATATCAATCTTTTCCATGGAGTAAATTTTCAAAATATTTATAAGAATATTAGAATACGGTATAAAATTATGAAATTCATTGAAATACATGAAATATGAATTCACGTATCTATAATAATTCACAATTGAAATAAGGTGGAAATATTTAACAATTTTTTACAATGATAATTATATTATATAAACAATAGTGGTAATGGGGTTCCATGGGTGCAGTGGAACACTAAATATATTGGAGAAATAAAAATGATCACTAATTTAATCATTTCAATTTAAATCACTACACATATAAATACCCTCCCCCACATCACATATCTCACAAAAAAATTCTATGTTCCCTCTTCATATCTCTCTTAATGATTCTTTCCTATATTCTTAAAATTTTTCATGATATTTTTTCTAGGTTCAATGGATCAGCTCTAGGCTAGGACACCCAGTAAAAGTAAGGCTTTATATTACACAAACACCATTTCTAGTTTTATTTATTTTATTATTACATAATTATACATTCTATTAAATATTTGTTTATTCTTGTCTACCCATGTTACATATAATCCACTGGTCAATTATCGATGATTGAATATTGAAATCCCTATTATATTTCCCATTCATTAGTTGTTACAATGCTGATCTAACTGCTGTATCTCTCTCTATCCCTTTTCAATTCCAATTTTCATTTCTACAATTTTATCCTTCTTAATTATCAGGTTATTATTTATGTATTATCTTGATTTCATAAAAAAATTATCCTTATTTCATTTTATTAATGTGATTACCCATCCCACTCATATAATTCCCCATTCATAACATGTTACTATGATTGAAAAATTTTATTGGCATAAAAAATAATATATATTTTATATATTAATAAGTTTTTGGTATTCCAAGAAATTAAATCCCAGAATTGGGTTTCAATTCTAAAACATAATCACCTAGGGGTAATGAAAATAAAAAATTCTGATTGGGTATTATATCGCTCTTTATATGGTGCAGAAAAAATTGGTTTAATTTAGAACCACATTACAAAATCCTAGGGGATATGTTACTGATGATTCATGTTCTCATTATAATTGTATGGAATGGTTATATTATATTCATTCATTCAAATTTATCTCTTTATTCATCATAAATAACCTCATGGTTGGAGACAATGATAAAGTCCAAGAGCCACACCACAAATAACAGACATATACTCATGTGGAAGAGACCCAATATTGGGATAAATAATAGGAATCTAACTTGGAATACCTTTACTAGTGACTATGTTAGCTATAGAATGACCTTCTATGAAAATATTCCTTACCTCCATCCCATCCCCAATAATCATATTTCCCTTACTGATATAATAAGATAAATCCCAAGGAATGATCCCATTGCCTCTCAAATCACCCACAAAAATCATGGAATTTAATCCCACTATAGATAAATTGATATTAAAAAAACTATAAATTGTGTGTCTATTTTGACGTTACCATATTTCAGACCAATAGAACTACCCAAACCATAAATGTTACAAAATCCCAAGAGTGTTTACCCACTGTCATCAAGATCCAGGAAAAATCACTTCATTTGTATATGCATGATGTAACACTCAATATTAATCTTAAAAAATAAGTTGGTTGGATTATAATAAATCCATCAACCCAGAACATCCATGAATCACCCCTTATAAAGAATTAAATTATGAGGAAGTATTCCTCTAATGGATTCTATGGACCCCACCAATAATTAAAGGGACAAACTCAGCCATGAATACCATTAATCTAACATGAAAACCCATAAGATAAAAATATACCTCTTCCTTTTATTTGATTCTAGGTTCCAATTGAATCCAAAATAACTAAATCAAACACCATTCCATGAGCATTGATACCATTCACATGCCCATCATCCCCTTTAAACCAACTGATGATAAAATATTACAATGATTATCTCAGTATTGTGATCCCTATCCTCTATCCAACAATATCCTACAGAAAATGATCCAATTCAAACCTAAATATGATATATTATGTAGGATCCTTGATTAGATTCATTTAGCACCGAAAACATGAGTAAATGTAAATACCACTCCTTTAAACATTACCATACATGGGGATGGCTCAGTGCCTCAAACTCTAGACTAGAAAGATCATTTTAGATGACATATCTATGGACTAATGCTTATCATCCCACCCATCAATCCCATGCTCATCATGAACTGTTGAATTTAACTCTTTGGAAATAAATAAATATATTATCAAGTCAATGTGAACACATTTATTGAGCTCATAAACCAAATTTATATTTTCAAAAACCATCTATTACTCAACAAAAAATGAAATTTAAATGAAAATAGTGTACAAGATCACCTCTATAACAAATATATATTGGATTGGACATCCCAAAGAAAATATATACTCTCCCATCCAGTTATCCCTCCAAAAAATAACATCACCACATCCCCCGTCTATAAATCTTTATCTTTTTGAATTTCTTGCTCTAGAATTATAGAAATCATGAGACAATAGGATCTCCTAGAGTGCTTAGCCAATCCTATCTAATCATATCCATATTTAAATTTCATACACCTCTCCCAAATAGACATACCATCCATAATATCCAATAAGACACTTTCCTTCTTGATTTTTATTGTCTCTAAGATAATATAAGAATTAATACTACCCTAATCAATACGTTAATTTATCCTTAACTAGGCTTCAAAACTACATTAGGCTTCACAATTGGCATCCCATGTAATATCCATCGTGATTTATTCAAGCGATCTGAATGATTATTTTTTATACCTAATAAAAGATAGAATATTTATAGAAATTGAAGATAAATAATTTTTAATCATTGTTATCCTCCATATGAATTATAGAATCATATTCATCCAGTTACAAATGTGGCTAGTTATCCAGTTAATGACAGTTTCAATGAAAATTTTGATGATATTCCCTTATAAGATAAGATAACCAAGATTTTACATTATAAAGAACTATATTTGAGTAATCGGTTTCCATTGAATATGGTTACATTAGATATATGAATTTTATTTCAAGATAAAAACAAAACTTTCCCCCAGTTGATTTGTTGACCGGTCCACCCTCCAAAAGCCTCCATCAATCTGTTGAAACCATTGATCAATGTTTTTCCACCATTAATAAATATTAACATTCCTTATGAAAACATGATATTGTAGATGATAACATAAAATTATCTATTCTTATAGGTCAAGATAATCTCAAGATTTATTAGTACTTGATAACGAAGAATCCATATTGTTCACTTGATATGGGATCTTTGTTTGAAAATTATGAATCCATAAATATTAAATATATGAGTCAATGAAATTCACATCTATATCATAATTAAATTTGTGACTATGAAAATCTTTTAATAATATATATAGTCCATTATTCTATATATAAAATTCTTGAGTCATAGTTTCCTTTGAGTAATTATATCATTTATTTCTATGCTATTCATTATTGAATATTATTTTTTGTATTAAATATGATTATTTATATTGTGAATTAATGAATTAGAATTCTATTTTATGAATGGGGGGAATTGTATATCCCATTAGGGAACTAGTAGGTCTCATTAGACCACTAATTTTGGGTAGTAGAAGTGTCAATTCCTTTTATATAAAATGAATTGCCACAAGTTCGTGGGAATATTTTTAAAACATATAAAATTATGAATTCCCATAATTTGAATCAATATGAGATTATTTATTTTTATCTCAGTAAATATTTATTCCTTCATCTATTGATGAATTATTTTATACATATATATATATATATTATGTGGAATAATTTGTTTATCTATTTCATATATCATTATTATTCCCCATTGGATTCAATTATACACTTATCCTTATTGGGTGTTTGAGATCACCCTTTAATTTTGATTAAATTCTAAAGGGTTTATTATGAAGGAAGTTTTATGAATGTAATGGTTATACCATGGTTCTTGTTATAACTCACCGACCACATTGGATTAAAAGAAAAAAATTTACATCTTTGTAATTTGTTTTTTGGAAAATATTATCCATTTAGAAGTTCCTAGATTACTATATGAACTCTAAGAATTTTTTAGATTACTGTGTTATAATTTTATTTTTCTCAATAAAAATAGTATTGTTGAAAAACAAATTACTTTCTAACCGATGAATTTCCCATTGTGCTTATAGTTCAATCAGATTGGTTTCTAACAACCTATTTTTATTACTTTTTGGAATTTATGAGTTCAATATTTGATATGATATATCATGTATTGATTGGAATATTATATCATCCTATCATAATATTATTTAAATGGGATTAATATTTTATGTCTTTTTTAAACATTGATTAACCCCTATTAAACTATATTCACCTACTATTACTAAGATATTATAGACCAACAACTGGTATATGATAATTCATATTCATCTTTGTTTGATATATTTAACCATATATTGATTATTTTATGATTTTTAACTTTTTTAAACATATAATGGATTCCATATATCAACATGTAGATGAGTAAGGGAATTTTTATTATGGAATTTTAGAACTCCCTATTTTAACCTTAGAGAATCAGAATCATATATGATCATTAATCTATAATGGTGTGGACATTGAATATTGTCACACTAGAATGAAGAATTTAATTATCAACAATAAAATTGATCACTTTTTTATAGTTATAAAAAATTATTGTTTTTTTAAGAAAAAATTATCTAATTTTACTCAAGATAAAAATTAGCATATAAATAAACCTATAATTTTAAACACAAAATATTTACACCACGACATGAAATATGTACAATCAAATTTGTTCATGTGATATGGTCAATTGTATATTTGAAAACATTGAAATCAATCAATTTGTAACTTATAATTTTCATAAAAAATTAAGGGGTAAGTTCAACACTTACTTTAAGGATATTAATTTTTTACTAATAGAATTTATAACATATATGCCTCAGTGATTTATGATAATTTCCAATGGAATCCAATAAAAATCTGAGCGGGAAATCCAGAATTAAAGAATATATAAAATGTTATCAATATTTACATGTGGAGTGGGAATCAAAAAGGATATATACTGATGACACCATACATTCAATAAAATCTAGTCTTGACAATTTCGTTCGTTCCATAATGAAATATGTGATTATGTTAAATAGATATATTGATCAATTGAAATGAAATAAATGTTTTAGCATCACAAGAACATATTATATTTAAACAGTCATTGAACACATATCAAAATATAATACTATGAAGAAAAAATCATAGCATCATTCAGGTATTATTTATACAAAACTAAAAAATGAGAGCTCCCTGAAGTAACAAGGAAGATAAATTATATTATTTTAAATAAATTAGTTCGACATGATAATAGAAAGACCATAAAAGTAAAGGAACTGAAAAAAAAATTATAGAAACCATATATTTTGAGTGAAAGACACACTGGAATATTAGAAAAAAATTCATTTCTTTATGGAGTGAATAAAAGTTGAAATACTAAAAAGATAAAGATAAAATATACTTACTAGGAAACTAATAAAACATGGTGTGTCGATGTAGATGCTTTGTGGAATAAATCCAATGAATCAAAGGTAGATAGCTAAAAGGTAATTGGTTTCCATTCAAATACTCATTTGAATGATGTATTCTCCATGTTTGAGGTAACTAATAATACATTATCTTCGTAATATTTAATGAATAATGCTTCATTTTCATTGGATGCTAGACATTAAAATCTGTCTGATGATATAGATAATATTCCATCAATTGAAGTGATAACAATCTATATCAATTGTCTAGAAAATAGGAATTAATAGTTAACTAAATATTTAAATCATGATAAAGAAAACATTTTTAATGTGGAAGATAATATTTCTAATGTTTCATGTAATGTATGAAAAAAAATTCATAGTTGAATTCAAAAAATGTAAAAAATAATGACTTAATGAATGTGAATTGTATCCTCAAAAGAGATTTTAATTAATCATAGAGGGAAATTTCTAAGATAAATAATTTAATAAAACCATTATGTGTGTATATAATATCCTAAAATGAAACGAGTGTTATTTTACAAAAGAATTTATAAATTGAATATTTAATGATGTAGTTAGAAATAGTTCATGTGGGATGGAGGAGTTTAAGACAATATTTTTAGATCATTGAAGACAGATATAACTTTATTAATTTATGAATTTATATCCAACAGATATAATAATTTTAAATCATATTAACTAGTACCTACTAGTGAACCTTTTTGTTATAAATGTCAAAGAGGTTGACATTAGAGATGAAAATGATCTCTAAAAATACTAATCTCTCATAAATCATATTTATATTAATTTTAAAGGGATCATTGTTTTAAAATATAAATAAATTAGACAAAAATGGGTTCCTAAATTTCTTTTATCTATCCTTAAAGGAACTAAGCACATTTGGGTACCAAATTCAAACCCTAATATTTTTCAAAATGATAGTATGAGAATAAAAAGCTGAAACATATAGTAAATGAAAAAAAAATCACCAAACATGTGACTATAGGCATATATATTTTTCAAATGTAATAAAAATTGAAGGGTATATGTCTTATATTTTAGAAAATGTGAAGTGAAAATCTATAATATGGGAAAAATTTCAATTCATAGTGAAACCAAAATTTTTTATTTAATTTTTATTCATAAATGTATAAATAAATTCATTTAAATTATCCAACAAATATTGTGAAGGTTACTCCACGAATTGAGGAAATAATGAAATGTGGCAATAAAATTTTAGAAAAAGTACACACTTTGTCTACAGATATTCATGATAATGATTACACTTTAATCTTATAATACCTTAGGAATAAAAATTTAAACTTTCATAGTGTGATTGAATATTAATCTGGAATTTTTACTAGAATAATAGAACACTAAAATGTCTATAAAATAACTAGGATATCTGGGACTGTGTAAGTTATTGATCTACCAGAATGAAAATAAAATTCTTACAAAATATGTAATCCATATTGATATAGTGAGATTAATATGTCTAACATTAAAAATATTAGTTAAATCTTTATGTTTATTTCATTATATTTATTTTACATAAACCTATTAATCCCTTCATAAACTGTGAGTATCAAACATAAACACTATGTGTATATTATAGTTGATGATTACACAAGATATACATGGAATTAAATTCAAGATGTAACACTTATATGTTTTTATAAAATATTTTATCAAGATAATTTTAAATTTATAATAGCTTACATTGCACACAATAGAGATTTTAATTGAATACAAAGATTACTTTAGTTTAAAAATACCATTTTAACCTAGAAATTTGGTTAGATAGAATACATATAACTATATTTTGGAAATGTATGGTGAAGTTATTCGCTACCAATTTTTTATGAAATATATAAATCCATTATATATTTTTTTTTTTCCATTAATTAATTGATTGAATTACTATTGTTAAATTAAATTAAGGAAATATTAATGTTATATTCTTAATAAAATATTTTTTATATTTATTCTATACATATTTTTTCATAGGGTACGAATAAACCCTATTTAATGTATATAATCCAATATTTTTAAAAGTGCAATTTTACCGCCTTTTAGTGGGGAAACCCTTTTAAATTAATAATTTGACACATTAACACTATTAATATGACAAAATAAACATTTTCTTTGGAAGAGGGATATAAAAATTTACTTTGAAAGATTTATTCAATTTTTTATGGTAACTTTCAAAATTTGATTAATAGTAAAAATGCAATAAATTTTAATTAAAAATGATATTTTTTATCAAAGAAAATAATATGGTAAAATTATATTATTCAATAAAGTTGAAGGGTAAAAAGAATATATTTTTAACATTTATTATAATTTATGTAGTTTGCATTAATTTTACATTGAATTTAGATGTAAAAACACTTTAGTATTTTGTAATGTTTTTGCTTTAAAAAAATATGTTCTCTCTTTTCGACAATAAGAATAATTATCAATTAATTACAAAAACATATGTTTTCTGATTTTTGAGAATGGATTAAATATTTGAAATCATTATTTCTAAATTATGTAATTTTTTTGGGCCATATGAATAATATGTTTTTTAATTTTTATTAATATAATAAAAGGGTAAATCAGGTAATTAAGGGTAATAATAATATTATAAAATTACCCTAAAATTGTTTATAATATCATTGGATGAGTTTGGTTTGATATAAATAATCCTTGTGTTGAAATGGTATCTTTTAGAAGCCACATAGATATGATTAGGTCATGTAATTTAATTTATTTAATGAAATGTTAAATATGTATCACTCAAATTTTAATTACAAAATCATTTATTATATAAGTTTTTATAGAAGATAATTTGTATTTTAAATATTAATTTTAAATATAAAATGTTTTCATTTATCAAAGAAATTTTTTTCAAATTTTTAGTAAATAAATAATTGATTAAAAGGAATATACTTTGATGATGTAAAAATCACTTAATTGATGAGAAATCAATAATTTTTTTATTAAAATATTAACTGCTATAAACAGACCCATACACTTGAAAAAAATTTATTAGTCGAATATATATCGACCATAAATATGGTAGGGTCGAGTTAATGACCATTTAAAGACTTATGGAAGAGATTGTGACACTTATATATTTTTTTAAAATGATGTAAATGTTGTCACATTCATAATTTAATAATTATAACATTTTAAATATTAAAATTTCTAGAAGAAAAATTCTAATAAATATATACTTATGAAATATAGTAGCATTATCTTAGTCACAGTATTTTATTTTTAATTTTTATTCATGAATTAGTATACTAAATAATAACACAAAATTGATGTAGTAAATATTTTATTAATTTATATAACAAATAAATGTTATTAAAAATATTAAAAAATATATAATTTTGTATAATTAATATATCTAATTTATTTTATAGATGAAACTGACCTCATAATAATATAAAAAACATATCTTTTAAGTTAAATTGTCATATAAATATTTTTAAAAATCAATTTACTGAATATTTTCAAAATATACATTATTGATTGTTTATGAGAATAATTTTTATTAAATTATTTAAAAATCATAAAACATTTTTAAAATTATATAATAATCATTTATGTTCTAAAATGTTCAACGGTATTTTTTACAGTATATTTGACATCAAATAAGTAAATTTGACTCCCTTTTCTTATTAAAATATTTGTTACCCTAGATAAAATTAAATAAGATAACATGGTTTTAATTAAAATGAATTATGTAAAATTTACAGAAATACTTGCCAAAAATATATATGTTGATGATTTTGAAACCATATCTATTCTCATATTCTATTTTGGGTCATTTTGTGGGTTTTATGGGGTTTGATTTTATTATAAATTAATATTTTGGGAGATCAAAAAAAGTGCCCTCACCACAATTAGAAAAATGAACCTCCTCTCCCACCTATTCACTTCAGTTTAAGACTTAATTATTGTAAATACCCTACCTTTTCACTTTCTCAACTTCCCCATTTACATTACATTGGTTCTGGTCTTCTTAAAATTCCATATCTAGTTCTCTAAGGGGATATTTAGAGGAATGATGTCAATAAAGAGGTAATATCCTCAATCGATTCATTAAAACTTCATTCTTCTTATAATTTATGTTCATTGGTTATTTCAAAACAAATTAATAAATAATTATCAATTGTAAACTAAAATGTTATTATAATTATGAAACAACAATATTCCACCTTATATCCATCCTATGAAAAATGAAATCCCCACGCATTTTTACATATGGCTTACTATCTCTATGCCATGGTGTAATCTTTTTTTCACCACAACATTAATTGGATGGGTATAATGATGGAAATGTAACTATATATGAATATATAAAATTATATTTATTATGTAATATGATACACCATCCAATTGAATACTATACAACAAATAAAATAATTTTATCATCATTCGTGCATATGTATGGTGCACCATCTACACGATGCAATGTGATTCATTCAACAAAATATTAATTAAAAAATTAGTATATATATTTAAAAAAAATAAATAAATATGGTATATATTATGTTAATATTCTCTTGTAATGATATAACTATGACCTATGATGGAGAACTGGAACATATTCTACAAAACATACATAAGAAAATGAAGCAGTTAATACCTGAATAACATGGAATAATGAAATGTTGTTAACAAATAGATGATAATATGATCGTATATAATAAAATAAAAATTACTAAGATTATGAAATAAGTCAATGAAATTATTTAAATCACTATAATTGAGGTTCAGATACATACAAAGGAAATCAGACATAAGGTGTGGGAGAATTTTGCAATCTCAATATTATTCAAGATTATTTATACGTAAATTTTTTCAGGGTATTGTTATCATCCAAGTCCATGTTTCCTTATTATGAAATATTATTTCTATTATTATAAAATTTTATAAATTCAATTTTGCCTTTTGGTTAATTTATATTAAACAATATTAATGGAATCTATTGTCATTATTCGATACTAAGTACTTTTTTATCTTTTCGATAAAAAGTATGAAGGGGTCGTTTTTGTAACATATACAACATGAAAATATTTTTACATTTTCATAAATACTTATTCCCTTGAAGCATACATTACATGATTAAATTTTTATTAAAAAATAAATTCTTTTCTATTATAATTTCCCAACATTTTGAGAAAATAAATTTTTTTGAAGAATAATATATATTTTAGTCAATAATTAATATCAAGTTATTAATAAAAATTATTTTTTAACTAAAATGAAAGTATATAAATAAGTTTATGTTTATATACCTATTATTACTATGTTTTTAGTTATTTTATTATGAAATTATATTTACTAAATCAATTTGTTTTATATGGATTATGATGAAATGATGTTGCAGAAACCAATTTTATTCCTTGGGTTATGATATGAGGAATGATTTTTTTAGGAACACATAAAAATGATTTTAATTATGAGATTGGTGGGCCATATATCTCCCTCCAATACATTGGGTAAATATTTATTTCTTATGATATAGACATGTATGGAATGGGAAATTATATCTATTCAGTAATAGAGAGTTGGAACCAGGAGTGAACTCAGTTCAGTAAAAGACTTTTTCCACTTTGATGGTCATGGATATGAGCCTTTAATAATATGAAAATATTTTCTATTCTTATAGATAGGCCAAAAAATGAATTATAATTTTTTAAATTTTGTTGTTATGTTAATTGATTCTTATAAACATTTATGATTTATCCAATGGCATGAAATCCTGACATTTCATATACAGGATAAGATTTTTAAAAGTTATGGTCTTATGTCTTATGATTGTCATATGATTGATATCTCCGTTGTTTTCCCTTACTCATTATCTTATCTCACCCATTCATATGTTTCATTTCCCATGGTCATGAACAAGGGTATTAAGAATTTTTTTTCAAAAATGGGGCCTAGTAATGGTGAAATTAGAAGGTAACAATGAAGTTGTCTTATGAACCAGTTGTTTATATTTCCCAATTTCAAAAGACACTATACCTATATGGATATGTTTTGGATATATTATATTTTTGAATAAATATTCACCAACAATGAAGTAATCTCAATGTATATAAATTATGGTTCTCTATACTGGAAGTTATGTAGAATTAATTATATTTTATTAAAATTAATTTTTACTCGTGATTAAAATGTATAATACCTAGTTAGAGTCGCTATACAGAGTGATCATGGTGATGATTTTTTGTAAACTGATTTTAAAAAATCATGAAAAAATAAGAACAAATAATTTCATAGAAACAAGAAATCCACAACAGAACATTTAATTGATCAAAGTAATAGGTTCCTTCTAGAAATTACAAAATAATTTTTTTGAGAATATTTAATATCTAAATACTTTAACTATTAATCTATAAGTAAAACCTAATACACTATAAATCACTCCTTATTTTTTCTAGGATTTAAAAAACCGCTAATTAATTATAAATGGGAAGAAAAATTATTTATTGTTTTTAGAAACAAGTGGTCCATTTTAAATACTAATTAATATATAGCTAAATTAAATCCAATATTTAATGATGAAACATTTCTTGGTTCCTCCAACAGTAGTGAATAATATTTGGTACTAGTTAAAAAATAATTTTTTTTAATGAAGTGGGAAATGTCATGTGTTCTATAAGGTATCCCTATTTAAACAAAATATTTCTTAGAGTTACACATATATGATGTGGTTTTGAAACAACTCTTGTTTTTATATTATAATGAGAGTCACAAAAAATTGAGAATATTATATTAGAAATAAAACTAATGAACAAATTTCTTTGAGAATCTAGTTTAATAGACATTGTCCCATCAGTAGATAAATATAAATGTTTATATTTACCAAGAAACAAGATAATCGTATGGAAGTAACCTTCTTATAATATCATTCCTGATATAATAAAATTTATTTAAAATATAATTTCATAAAAAATAAATGTGAGATACATATATTATTATATCTGTATACCCCAGAAAAGGTAAATAAATCCCTTGGGGATATGGTTCAAATAATCAATATACAATAACAACTTAATCAGTTATAACAAAACAATGTTTGGTCCTTAGATGAGAATATGAATGATCTACTTATTATATGTGTAAAAAGATTATTCTATGAAATATGTGATTAAAATATAATTATTATTCATAATAATAAAAAATAATTTTCTAAGGGTTGTAGTAAAAAAAGTACATAGATTATGGGGAAACAAGTTATTTGGTAACATGGCTCATGTATATCTGTACACCTAGAAGCTTTGAATCTCATATAACTTTTACTCTATATAAAATGGAAGTAAATAGTGGCTTTATAAATAGATTTTTTTCAAGAGTATGTATTTTTATAACAATAACTTGTATTTTAAAATTTAAATTCTCCAAAACATGTTTTCTAAAATAAATAATCTCTTTAAGGACTTAAACAAGAAAATATAACCTAGTATGATTGATTATCCTATTTTATAATTCAAATTTTTTTATGGAATTAATAACATCAAAAATTTTATCATGATGATTATAATAGAAATTATCATTTATAAAATTTAGGCTAATAATTTTTTTTAGAATCACACAAAATAACTCATTCCGACAGTTTCTCAAAACATTTACAAGGTGTGATCTAGATAAGAAAGAAGGTTCAAATTACTATCATCCATAGCTTCTATATAATTAATAAGCCAAAATTAATAACTTTTACAAAATATTAGAATATTAAATATTTATATAAAAAATTAAATTTTTATAAAGCATCTCCTATAAGTACATTGGTTGGCACCTCTTGTAAACATGACCCTGATTAATATAGTAAAAATATTAGTCAAATTTTATTCATTAGTTTGATAGGAATAAGAAAATATATATTGTTATTTTTCCAAAAATATTTTGTTCTATGTATTCCTATATGAGATATTCTATGAAAATCCAATTGAATCCTATATTGAACTATTATATTATATCTTCAACTACCTTAAAATCATTAAAACAAGGAATATGTTTATTTATTAGGCCATTCTTTAGTTCTATATTCAGAAATAAATAACAATCATTTCTTCTCTCCACTTCCGAAGGGGAATATATAGGAACTGAATTTTTGTTATTGTATTAATGTAGATACACCACAAAACCATTGATGTTTTCTTGAATTTTACTAAAATTACAATTCCTTGTTACAACACTAGTGTTATCAATTTATCTAAACATCAATCATCTAACTCACATAAATGTTTTTTAGATATAAGACACCACTTCTATTAGAACAACACTAAAAAGGAGATATTATTCTCTAGTTTAATAGAGCTGAGTATAATCTTAATAAGATTTATAAAAAACACATGGATTATAATAAATTTAAATAAATTAAATAGATAAATTTTATATACATTGTAATTTGATTTAATGTATTCTTCTTGTTTCAAATATCTTCTGTTGTTGAATAAATGCTCAATAATTGGGGTGGAAAATTCAAAATTTATTATTGTATAAATTATTTATATAGGTAATGTGTATACATAGAACATTCAATAAACATAAGTCCAATAAAAGTAATTTACTAAAAAATAACAGAAATAGAGGTAATAAAAGATATATTTTTAGTTATTGATATTAGAAAACAAATTCTGGAGCATCAATTAACATGATGTCATTTCATTAAAAATACCCATTATAATTTCATGTAATAAAACACAAATTTTTTTTAAATATCATTATATATATATATATTACCGCATCATAAGTACATTTAAACAATTTTTCATTTCATAAAATTGGTTAAATTGTTCATTTTCATTAATAAATTTATAATATTTTGAATCAATATTTTTTATATTTTATCCTTTAATATTTTTATAATATTCTAAATATTCATTGTATGATACTCTAATATTCAAAATTGATAGAAATAATTTTTCTTTTGTTTGTATAATAGTATAAAATTTTCTTCTTTACTATATATTATAAAACTTTTAAAACATTTTTTGAAACCATCTTCAAAAGAAGAGAATAACATATATTGATTGTAAGAAAACATCTGGAAGGTTTTTCATCTGAACTCTTATCATCTGGTAAAAGTATTTATGTTTTATAATCTATTTTTAGATATGGTTCAAAATAAAATATTAAAAATTAAATATATGGTTGAAATGTGAACATTTAGTATTTTACTGATTTTTTATAACTACAATATTTTTTTCTTCTGGAATTTTTTATATAATTTTTTCTGATATGGAAAATTAAATAATTGTAAACACTTAGAAACTAATACTCCCATGCATTCATTTAATTTCAATAAATTTGTATTGTTTAATTCATTCATTTTAATAACGAAATTATCCAATATATGGTAAACCCCATCTGCTTTGTGTTAACAGGGGTCTCGTTCCTGAGCGACATCCCCCAATTTTCTATCTCGTGCAACAGTTTCTCCTCGGTGGTGGATGGGAGTGGGGGATTCCATTTTTTGTCTCTCCATAATTATATCCCCCTATACTTCTCTTCATGATTCTCTTTCTCCATGTTAATCTTCAGTGGGGCGTCTGTTCTCACTCGAGTGTTTTTTGATTTGGAATCATTATCATCATTAAAGGTGTAGAAAAGGTTGTTTTGGTCAAAGCCCTTGGACCTCCTCCCCTGATATGATATCTCATACCTTGTAATCTCTCGAAGTTGGAGGCGATGTGGTGGAAGCATAGTGGTTTAGGGTTATACAATTTGGTAATCAAACACTTTCATTTACATTCTGAGTCGGCTCTGTCCTGCCACATCGATGGTGCTGGCACTCAAATCCATGGGGCACTCTCCATACTCTGGTCTCACATTATTCTTAACCCATCAAAGGTAGATTAATAGTGTTAGAAATTAAGATATTTTTTGTGTACAGTTCAGTGGTCATTGGGGTACCTTATGCTTCCCTTCAACGATTGTGTTTTTTAATGTAAAATAAATGTAGAGTTTTTCAATGTGTTGATTTTGAGCGAGTTTATAAATTTTATGCAACATTAACGATCTTTTTATGTTATTCTATTACATTATAAATATTTCTGACTATAATATATAGTCTTGATATCTTTTATTTTGATATTTATCCCTTACTTATGTTATCCTTTTGGTTATAATTAGATATATTATTATAAGCTTTCCCATAGCTAAGTGTTTGAGTGTACACCAATACCATGTTTCTCTTCTGAAGATTATAAGGATACTTTTATCATGTGAGATTTATAAAAAAGGGCCATTGAGGAGCTCAATTATATGGATATATTTTTAGGTGATATAAAATTATATTTTTATGGTGTTAATCTATAATAATCTATAGAATTTGATATTCGGGTACAAAACATTTTTGTTTTGTATTATTCAAATCATAAATTGAATGTATTGTTTAGGTAATGTGTACTATGGGTCTCTTTAATGTCAAAAAAGGTTTAAAATGACATGGAGACAATTATTATTTTAATAAAATACAATAATTTTTTTAAAAAATATTGATATCGAGGAAAAATGAATAAAAAATGGTATTCATTTTAAACTATGTTTTTAAAGAAGAACCCATTTCCTTGGGACTGAAACCCAATGTCTGTATTTTGACAACTATATAACAAACTGATATTAATATATTAATTTGATAAGAAATTTTTAATATTTATTAACTTATTTTATACATTTATTTTCATTTATTACCATGTCTTCTATATTTAATAAGTCACAAGAATTCATGGTAGAATTTTTGAAAATGTTTAGTACATAATACAAATTTTTTTTTGTTAAGTTAACATTTTAACATCATGGACCGGGTTCCACACACTGACTCCCTGAGTTGATAATCCAATAAGCTTCAGGCGTGACTTCCCATATGCCTAAATTTTCTGACTAAAATAGAGGGTCTACTATCGATAATGGGTAGTCTATACCCAATTTCTATCAGTGTAATAAAATATCAGAATTAAATAAACATTGAAAACTAAATTAAAAGATGATATAACACAACCTAAAATATTCCAATATCTCCTGATAATCAATATAAGAGATATTATATAAAAAATATCATAGAAAACATGAAATTCCTATTTACGTGTGATTTGTCTAAATTCAACCCAAAATAAAGAAACTAATAACTCCCACATGGGTCCTGATCCATGATCGGTTCCCTCATCCATGCTCAAGCCCCAAATCAACCATAAAAACGTTCCTTTTCTCTTAACCAACCCTATAGTCCTGTAATCTATTCATCGTACTAATCAGGAATCCTGAGTAGGGTGAGTGAAAAACTCAATATGTCACTAAAAATAAAATCTAAAATAATATCCAGTAAATATATGTTTATGCAGTTGTATAAAGAAATAATTATAATAAAAAATAATCACAATATCATTAAATCATAATTTAACGATATAAATTCCCAAGTCCCCTTAGAAAGCCATACCTCAATACTTGCTTCAGCTCAGACCAAAGTTAGAAGTATGTCTGAGGGATATCATGTCTAAGAATTCCATTGTTACCATTATTTAATTAAAACATGAATTCCCATGTTACCATTAATAATTAACATAATAGATTTATTATGTCCCCATTATTTAATTCATAATTGAATAATGATGTTACCATTCATACTTTAGAAGTTATAATGATCAAGTTTCGATTATTTAATTCAAACATGAATGGCCATGTTTCCATTCAAAATTCAGACACTATAATGGCCATGTTCCCATTTTTTACTTCATAATCGAATGTCCATGTTACCATTCATCAACACATAGATAATTGAACAATTAATTAATCACACTAATTAATTTTCCAATTCATAAATTAGTTTATCACGTAATTTAACTTAATTAATTCAAAATTAATTATTTTTTGCAATAAAATTAATTAATTTCACAAATAATTAATCATTATTCACAAACTCAAAATCCCATAAACAATTAAAAAATTAATTATCTCATTTAAAATATGAATTATTCATAATCAATTCCACAATTATTTGTCACAACTCTCAATATAAATTATTCATAATTAATTTTACAATTAAATATATCAATTCTCAACAAATTTGATATCTCATAATTAATTTTACAATCAATTACCATGATCTATAATTACCAAAATCCACAATTTCACATCTCCTCTATTAATTTTTTCACTACATTAATTAAATCAATCCGGACAATAATTTCAAAACATCTGATTGAAAATATAAAATTACATACACATAATCTAGATAAATACTTTGGGATTTGAATTATACACCACCTACCTCAATTAGTTGATGAATGATCATCCAATGGAAATCCCATAAAATTGAGTGGAACAATAACGTAAATCGTGATCTAGATCTAAGACCCTAAATATATATATATATATAATCAATATATCTCTAATATATATCGAGATATACAGTCCTAGATCTAGATCCACAAAAAAAAGTATATATCCAACTAAAATTGAGAACAACAGCCCTTAAATAATGGGGGAGGAACATGAGAAAAGCAGGAAAGAAAGTGGGATGAGATCCTCTAATTAGGTGAGGTGCAGATCTTTGACCCTGTATTTGAGTAATTAATAATAGTGGTTGGAAGGGCTTGAAATCTTCAAGATTGGCACTAAAATTGATATAAATAGATTTAGACAGAGTTGGGGTCGAATAGGGTGACTTTCAGGGGTTTTGGGGATTCTAAAAATAAATTTTGGGAGACTTTAAAAGAAGAGAATTATTGATTGGGAAGGGGAACATGGTTCCCCCTAACCATGCACCAAAACTGTGAGCCTCTTTTATAGGGGAGCATGGTTTCTCCAAAGTGGGTTCATAGTTTAACAATCCATGCACCGACCCTGAAATTCCCCTCTATCTAGAAATTCACAATATACTGGGTTGGGGTGCACAATTTTCTCTACCCATTCCCCAACCATTCACATCCCTCCTATTTTTTATTTATCTCAATTTTAACCAAAAAACCCCAGTGTTAGACCAAACTAAGGTATTCTTGAAATAATGAAAAATATTTCCTGGAGTCATGTGTGTTTCATCCTCAAAAAAGGTAAAGATCTTACAATATCTCCATCATATAATATCATATCCACAATCATCACTCCCAGCCTCTCAAATATTCTATGTTCAAAATATCAGGCCACTAATCCCCCATATATTCTTCTCTTTCGCCATTTTCCTCCATCTCACACCCATGTTTCCACAATACACAAACCATTGGCCCGACCATTCACTATAACACATTCTCATTGAAATCCAACACATCTATCAAATTCCACTAAAAGGGTACATCTTTATCATGTTCCATATTATACACAATGATAAAATGATAATAGTTAGTGTGATACCATCATAGTTCTGATATGTGGATAACATAATGTGTAGCACTGTATTTCTGTAGAATATCCAATCGGTACGCCACTGGCCCAATTCTCTCAATAGCCTCAAATGATTCAACCATCATCGGATCCAACATTCCATACATATGTATCCTGTGGTGACCAAACCTAGGCCACATCTTATGGAACACATGATAACTCTATGTAAACTCTAGGTGTCATTGATTATCATCAGCATATAACCTTTATCTACATTGAGTTGAAACAATAGGTTTCTAACTTAGATGCACCTAATCTTACATCTCCTGAATGAGATTCGGTCCCAACAATTCTTACTGACCTACAACCATCCAAAATAGAGGTGATCTTCATGGCCATCTATAAACATCCTTACAAGTTTAAATCTATATTGTTTCTTAATAATATTTGTTATAGGAAAACTCCACTAAGTCCAATTCCCTCTCAAAAGATCCACTAATGTCAATAACACATACCCACAACATACCCTCAAGAACATGTATATTAAGCTCAAACATCCCATATTTGTAGGGTTGAATTTCATAACCAATAAAATATATGTACCAAGAAAATTCTACGAACCCCTCAATAACTGTGAAGTAATGCGTGAGTCATGGTTCGAAACAATAGTCCATGTCACTCCATGCAGATGGACTATCTTTTAAACATACAAATTACCAATATGATACATTAATAATTTTTCTTATATAGGAAATAAATGTGTAAAATTGTTCAAATAATGCAGATAGTTTCATTCATCATAGGAATCTTTGGGATACCCACCACATAATCCATAATCATGTCATCCCATTTCCATGCCGAAATGGGCAATGATTGTAGAAAACATCCCAGTTATTGATGATCAACCATCACATATTGACTAGTGTATCATCATTTCATGACCCATATAATATCATTTTTTATGTATTTCTACTGAAACTTTCCTACATGGTTAGGGTACAATTTTTCCACACATGGATTCACAACCCACTTCAAGGTATGAAATTCATAGACCAATTCCTCTCACATGATTATAAGTAAAGTAAATCATTTTATAACATTCATGATCTCATATTCATGTATGCTCCAATATAATGGAGACTCCCCACCTTCAAGGATTTACCTCATGTTCAAATACATGGGATCCTAATACTATCTATCTCTAACATGTCTCAAAACATTCGACTCTATTGAGATTGATATGAAAGTCATATTCTCCAAACTCTCAGAACCAAAATGTGCATCCTAGCTAGAAATGTAATAAATATCCACTCAATACTAGACTCATGAACCATAGGAAAATGAGTTTTATTAATTAAAGTTTCATCAACACTATTTCCCTTCCTGGGAATATATGTTAGCTAAAAATAAAATAATTGCATATACTCTACCCATATCCACTACTGAAGATTCATGTCTCTCTGCAAAAAACCTTTACATCATGCTATTGTGATCTGTATACATAGTAAACATTTTTCCCAATTGATAATGACAAAGACACTTCAATTTATAAACCACAATTGTTAACTTGAGGTTATGCGCATGGTAGTTATGTTCGTGAGTCCTAAACATATGAGACCTTTATGCTAAAACATGATCTCCCCACATCAACAAAACTCCCTGTTAGATTATAAAATCATCACAATACATCTTGTACTCCCAATTGACTCAGGTTGGATCAATATCAGTGTCGATGTTATCCGCTTTGTCAGTTCCTAGAATGAATTCATACATTCTTCCGACCATCCAATCATTATTCCCCTTTTTTTAGACCATAAGTATCATTTCCAATCATCAATGGTACGGGATGATCCTTGAATAATATATAGATAATCCAATAAATCTATGTATCTCTAAAATATTCAAGGGGTAATCCCAAGAAACTACTTCTTTAACTTAATTTTTGTCATAAACACACCTTTCTTTGAGATGATATGACCCAATAACTATAATGTTTTAATCCAAAACTAACACTTAGATAGATCAGTGTATAGTAAATGTTGTCTCATTATACTCAGGTTGATGTCAAGATGTTGGGAATGATCATAATGAGTAATGGACTACTCCAATATGTCATCCACAAACACTACCAAAAATTGATTTTGGTATTAATGGAAAATCATATTCATCAAATCCATAAACATTGTCGTTTCCTTCACCAACCGAAATAGCATTATGAAAAATTCCTAAAGGCCATAATTTCTTCTAAAACCACTCTTTGGTATATCAAATGTTTAAACTCATAGCTGATGATACCCTGATATTAATTTAATCTAGGAAAATAAACATGCTCCCCTAAACTGGTAAAAAAGATCATCGGTTCATGGTAGAAGATACCTATTCTGCATTGTCTTTAAAAATAATTTCTGATAATCAATACACTAGTGTAGATTTCCTTCATCATAATTTAAAAAAACTCTAGTGAACTCCATGGTGATATAATTGGGTGATAAAAACCTTCTCCGAAAACTACTAATGTTAATTTTTCAGCTCTTGAAGATCTTTATGTGTGATTATATATGGTTTAATTGAAACAAATTCCACCCCCATCATGATATCAATAGTTCATTATGTATATCTTTCTGATAGAAACCCTGCTAATTATTTAATAAACCCATATTGAAACATACCCACTACGGGTGGAATGATATCTCTCACCACACCTCCATTGTCCTGCAAAATATTAGTAACCTGGGCTATGTGTTCTCCCATTTGATGAGTAATTCTCACTTTCTAGCTAGCCTGGATATACCACTCTCCATGGTTAATATAGTTTTCACCCTTATGAGATGTATATGTCACTCTAATACTATAAAAATCAATATGGTATTGGTATGAAACTACCTAATCCATAACCTTAATTAGGTGGAATCATGACATATCTAGAATATAGTGATCCCAATGAAAACTATACTCCTAGATCATGATACAACACCCCGTGGAAAATCATATTTCTATAGATCATACTCCCAAAAATGTATATGCCATCATAACCCTTCTCTAAAAATCCAGAACCATGCTCAAAACATTAACATGTTTTTTAATTATAATGGAATTAGAGGCACTAATATCAAATAAAGAACTAGATAATGTAGAAGCTGCAATAATTTTACCTCTCAATGTTGATGGTCCAGCCTCACAATCCAGAAGTGTAGGATACACCACATTAAACTATCCTTCCCCTCTCCCCTATGATGTAGTTGGACTCCCTTGATTTGTACCACCCTACTGATACAGGTTATCCTTCCCAAAATCACCTCATCTTATACCTCTACTGCCTCATCCAATAAAACTTCAGCTGCCAGTCTGATAAGTGGTAGAAGACCCCATTCCCACTATTTGACTCTCTCTTGCTAAACACTCACTAACCATCTATCACTGAGTCCTGTAGAACTTCTGTAGATGTCCCATCTTACTAAAAGTCTAGCAATATAATGGTGGATTGCATATATTTTCATGAAAATCAACCAACCTATCACACTAATGGCAGATCACACAAATAAGGTCCAATTCAACACAACCTCTTGCATGACCACTCAAATTTCCAGTACCCTAAAAAATGTTATCCTAAAATTCCTTTCAACTATTATAATTTTCTCCTCATGATCATCCAATAGTATTAATCATTCTAGGACATGAATCCTCTTTCAGTTTCCACTAATCCATGAGATCCAAATCCACCACCTTAGTAGACATCATTAACCTAAAGTGGTTAACATGGGACATAATCTCCCACACAATTCTGTTATAAAATGTATCGATGTGTAGGTATCATATCCTTTCTATTCTAGAGAAAATTAATACAAGTATTTATGTCTTTCAATTAAGTCTATCACAAACATTATCCCATAATTCATCTTCATGAACATCGCTTCTCTCTCATATTTCAACATCTCTAGGTAGAAGTGCTCCAAGAACCTATAAAGGTAGTCCTTCCATACCATACCATTATTATATCATGTCTTCATATGAATGTCCCACTAGTGATTCTATGATCCTTATTGCATATAAGTTTAAAACATTATCCTCCTCTTAGAAAGAGTTTCCAAATTTTCAAGTATCTTCACAATGTACTCGACCTAGAACTAAGCTACATTCACTCTGCCCTCTAATGTAAAAGTAAAAGGGTGATACAACTAAAAATATGTCATTATAAATATATTATCTTCTAATCATTCATTGGGTATCTTCCAACGAGTTTTATAAATAATGAAATGTTCACTAAGAACTAATCCCTTACTTCTTCACCCAGCACTATCGGTTCCTCCAATTCCACTCCTATTAGTTTATCTCCATCCATATCCTCATGTAATCCTTCCAAAAAAAACCATCATGGATGAAGATATCTACAATACCAGAAAATCAACTTAGTACTCATAAGACAACCTTAACACATGTTTTTGTAAGAGTAAAAATCAAAACAAGACACAAAAAGATTTTTCCCTATGTCTCTCCTCAGTGTCGAATCTGAGGCGTTATCTCTACCCTTAACCATCCTACACATTGGTCTTTGTTATAAAGGGGTATTCTCATAATCATATCTTGTTTTTAATTTAGACACCCATTTATTATCATTTTTATCCATTTTACCTATCTCAGTTTAATATTAGTCACTATATTCAACTTCATTTCACAGGAAAAGTCAAATATCTAATGATCAATAACTTACCCCAAATTTGTTTTCTATTATGTTCCTAAAATGATGTTTATCTCAAAATAACCCTACGTAACTTGATTTATACATGTAGACTAAACTCTAATGTAATTCTTATCCATGATTCCTTTTTCTAAAAATTTGAAAAACAATTTTCACACCACACAACAACTACATCACCCAATGTAAAATAATATAAAATAAAATAAAAAACTACAAAAACAAAAATCCCACCCAGGGAACTTGGGTTTTACCATACAAAGGTTTACATCTCTTATATATGAACTCATAACCAAGGCACAAATCTTCCTAGAATCCTTTGTAACTTTCCCAAAAAGAAAGAAAAAAGAAAAATAATAATAATGTGCTATAATACAACTTTTTAACATCTCGGCCCATCTGCCACACACTGGTGCCCCAATCCAGACATCCACATGACCTTAGGCAAGACATACTATATGATAAAAATTTTATACTTGAATCGAGGGTCTAATATTGATCATGGGGATACTGTATAATCTTTCTATCATAGTAATACACAAGAATAAATAAATAAACATTAACAACTCAATAAAAATGATATAACATAACCTGAACAATATCATTGTCTCATGATAATAAAAATAAGATTTCCAATATCAAAAACTAAGGAATAATAAATTTCATGCTAATATAATTGTTCTGTTTCTAAATGAAAAGAAATATATAGACATAGATGACCCCCACACAGCTCCTGATCCACGACCAGTTCCCTCATACATTCTTTATCCCCAAATCAACCATCCAACACAGGGCCCTTTCCCATTACATGTCCTAGAATCATGTAATTTATTAGGTACAAATCTGGTATCTTATATATGGAGTGATTAAAAATCAATAGGCCACCACTAATAGTGTTTAAAACAATAATCAGTTTATAGAAGTGTATTTAGTTGTATAAATAAAAAATTTCAATGCATAGGTAAATAATCACCACTTTATTAGTTAATCTTCATTTAACATCATAAACACCAAGGCTCCCTTAGTTTCCCATTTCTTAATACCTACTTTGTATCATCCCAAAGTCTGAATTAGGTCCAAGGTATATCATTTCTCAGAATTACATTGTAACCATTCTTTATTCATATATGAACTCCCATGTTACCATTTATACCTCACAAAACAGAATTACCTTGCACTATTTATTTAATTCATACATGAATTCCCATGATACCATTCCTACTTCACGCATTAGAATAAATTTTTTTCATTTTTTAATCCATACTTCAATGACCATGTTATAATTCATACTTCACACACCAAAATCTCCATGTTCCTGTACTTTAAATCACAATCAAATAACCATGTTACCATTCATCAACATGCTGTTAATTTAAAAATTAATAAGCACACCAATTTCATTAGTAATTCAAAAAATAGTTTATTAGAATGATTGCATTAATTAATTATCAAATCATTTAATTATTTCAATCCCTCTAGTTAATTTAATAATAAAATAATATATATTCAAAAACTCAAAATTCCATAATTAATTCCAAAAATTAATTATCTCATTCACAATACTAATTTTTTAAAATTAATTTCAGGAGTAAGTATATGAATTATAAACCTCAATTATTCATAATTAATTATATAATTAGTTACCTAAAATATAAATAAATTTATTATATCATAATTAATTCTATAATCAATTACCTAAATCTATAGTTCCTAAATTAACCAATTTCACATCTTCTCAATTAATTAATTCACCAAATTAATTAATTAAATCTGGAAGAAAATATTAAAAATTTATTATAAATTATATAATTACATAAATTTAATTTAAATAATTACTTTTTAATTTAAATTATAAAACACATACGTATATTCATTGATGACTAATCATCCATTGGAAATCCCTAAAATTTGAACGGCTCAATGACACAGATCGATATCTGAATCTAAATCCCAAAATCAATATATCTCTAATATATATCAACATATACAATACTATATCTATACCCATAAAATTATGTATAGATACAATTAAAATACATAACAACTTTACTTAATGATAGGGGATAATGGGAAAAGAGTGGGAAGGTAAGATTGCTGAGATCCTCTTACCAGGATGGGTGTAGATCTTCAATATAGAGTTTGATTCATAAATAAATGAGGTCTAAAAGGCTTGTAATCTATCTGAGAGGCTCTAATATAAATATAAATCAATTTGTTCCATGTTTAGTTAGAATACAGTGAGTTTCTATGGGGGGGGGCTGGGGGATTTAAAAACTAATTTTTGGGTGACATTAAAAGTAAAACATGTTTCTCTATGTAGGGACATCTGTTTTCCCATAAATGTGAACCAGAAAAATGTATCTATTTTGTTGGTGTCAATAGTTTCTCCTAGTAGGGTTCATGTTTTGACAAACCATGTGAAAAACATGCAATTATTCTCTATCTAGGGTTCAACGGATTACTCTGTTGGGGAACATGGTTTTCTCTAAATGTTCTCCAACTGTACACATCCTTCTTTCATTCCAATTTTTCTCAATCTTCACCAAAACCCACCCCAAGGTAAAACCCGACAAAATGATTCTCAAACAAATGAAATACGAATACCTAAATTAAAGCTCAGGTCATCTCCAAAAAAGTTTGGAATCTTAAAACCATGGTAAAATGGGTCATTGTCACATCATATCCAAAATATTTTTTCATAACATAACTATTATTTAATTAATTAAATATAATCATATATCCAATAATTCATGGTAGACTTGAATTGTGAATTTCATTGCTTCATGGAGGTTGTAGTCCACACTTATACATGGGCGACATTATCATTTTATATCTTATGAAGAGTATGAAGTTATGTAATATATTGCCATAAAATAATCATAATTATTTCATGAATATAATAAATTTTCATTAAATCTATAAAAATAACTATCCTTATTAGGTGTTTATGAATAATAACACACATTGATTCATGGAGGGGGTAGTCTACAAATATGCACAAGTGGTGTTTTTCATTTCCCATGGGATGGAAAGGGGGGTGGAAAAAGGTTTTCCCTATGCATAAAAATATTTATGTATATTTATGATAATTATGTTATTAAATATTCCTTTTTATAGAATATTTATTGGAGTTGGATGATTAAATAAACAGTAAAATGCGTTTTTAGGAGTTACTGCTCTTTTTTTAGGAAAACCTACTTCGGTAAACACCTTAATGCTTATAGGTTCATATTTCAATGTAAAAAAGACCACGAGGATTTGTATTAAGAGGGTTTGAATTTATTTTTTTAGGAATTGTTCATGAATAATGGTTAAAAGTATGTTAATATTATAATATATATTGTACCCCTTTATAAGTGAGGGGAGTGGTGGTTTTATAACTTTTCAATGGTATAAATTAATATAATTTATTATTAATGGTAATGTGGACCAAATTTTTTCATAATTAGATTCTAATTTTATTTTTGATGAAATATAATCATTCAATAATATATCAGATGGGAGTTTTTGAATTTATTAATTATTTTAACCTAAATTAACCCATTTTACCCTTTTCCATTGTGATAAATTTTTACCATTGTTACTATTCATTATGAAAAAAATGAAATATTCCTCTATAAAAAATCTAACCCTCATGTTTCAAAATATGAAATCTATTTTCCATTGTTCAATTCATATAATTACAACAAATATTTTCTAATATATTTGGTAAAACAAAAAAAACTATTTTTTTGAAGAAAAAAATGTATTTTTTAGTCTAAATATGAGTTTATACCATAATCATGTATAATTATGATTTTAATGGGATTAATCAGATTACAGTTATTAATTTGGGATTGGTTTTCCTCCCAAACTAATCCAAATATTATTTTATGATTTAAATTCTTGAAAAGAAATGAATCTTTCTAAAAAAAATTGTATTTTCACCATTCTCTTAAAAATCAGCCTTCTAAGAAAAAACACAATTATTTAGACAAATATATATTTAATGTGATGATATAAAAAAATAAGGTAAATTATTCATTTTAAATTTAAAAAAGTTAGAAATTCATCTTTTACACAGAACCATATAATACTATGGAAACAATTAGTTATAATTACACTATTTTCATTTCATTCTGAAAAATCTAAAAAATATTATCATAAACCTAAATCCATAAAATATATTCACAAATATTAATAATACATGAATTTGTTTAATTATTATCATTTTATAGGTCATTATATATTATCGTAGAAAATATTAAACATTCAAATCACACATTGGAGAAATGAAGAATATTCAAGAGTGGATGCGATAGATAAGAAATCTATACATAGTATATCTTGAAAGATAAATATGTGTTTTTTTTATCAAAATACAAATATCATGAGTAAAATCAGACTACTAATAAATGATGGTATGAAATTAATTTATATTGATGATAGATTACTCATGAATAAATCTTTATGTATAGAAGAACTCAGCCTACTTAAGGTTAATGTTTCAAAAAAAAGATAATATTTTCGAAGACTATGATGAAAAATATATTTAAAATGAAAGTGGGATGACAGAAGTAAAGAACAATTTTCTTGATTATTAATATTATACAAAAAATAGTCTATAGTTAAAATAAAACATCAGAAATGTATGTTGAATGATCACAATATTCCAAGGTTATTAGTAAAATGAAAATATGAAAATCTACAGTAAAAAATGTAAATGAATTAAATTCATTTTCCCTGATTATTATAGGATACAAAAACCAATTTTGGAAGTGTTTTGATCAAGATAAATCAGGAAAATCTAATTTATATTACAAATATTGTTTATGGTAATCTATAAAGTGGTATCTTCCATCGAAAAGTTGAAATTAGAAGATTAATTTTCATTTTAATATCAACCAAATTACTATATATAGAATTTATATTATTATAAATGACCGATATTAATATGAGATTATATGAGCTATATAGTTGTTCGGTATATAGGCTATATTGGATTGTATTTCATTTTAGTTCCCTAGAATAAAGAATAAAATGATTTAATAGGTATTTTAATAACATGGACCATGTATTCATTATAATTTATTAACACATAGATTACTTCATTTTCTCAAATTTATTAATTAATTGAATTTTGGATAGTTTTGGAATTAGTGGAACAATTCATTGTTTTTTAATATTTATTAAAATGGATGAAATTGAGGATTTAATTGAATAATTTAGTTTCTAGAATTAAATTAATAGTTTGATACTGATAATCATTTGATTTATAATTTTTTGAAATGTTAGATAATGTAGGTGAAGTTGTAAAATTTGTAAAATGGGCTTTGTAATAGTTTCTAGGTTGGATATGTCACATTTTCGAAGTGATGTGTGAAAGTACTTATAATTTTAGTTGGAGAGATGGATTCAAATACATAAGATTCTTATGTAAAAGAGAATAAATTTAGTGTAATATAGAAAATTAATGGGTTTTATAATGGCACAAAATGTCCTTAGGCTGATATGTAATGAATTTTACCCATGCATAATGGCATTCAATTATTCTATAGATATGTATCCTGATAACTGAGAATCTATCCAGATCCCACGTGACATGAAAATTTAATTCACTTTCCATAGAGTTATAACACCAATGCATAAATATTTTCCATTGATAAATTAGAGATTAGGAATTCTTTCCGGAAGGGAATATCTGATATGATATATATTTATTTAATACATAATATTTTCTTTAAATTCATGGTGATACGTAAGGAAATTTAACTTTTTTTGGAGGATAAAAGTTGCTATTTCCTATGATACATAACATTTTCTACTTATACATAATATATACCGTGATATGTGATGATTTTCTAGAGATTCATTTTTTGTACTTATACATCTATAGAACTTATAGAATTTATAACATGTAGAGAAATGTTTTGGATTTTTTTCACAATTTTTAGACCACTCAAAAAAGGTAATTTTTCTTTGGGAAAATTATTTTATTCCAATAATAAAATTTTGCATGAGTATAATGATATTTCAAAAAACCATGAATGAAATACATTAATATTGATCATATCAATGTGAGGTGAAGCATGCGAATTCTTATGGAATTATGAGAATATATTGATATGTGATGGATTAACCTAAGTACAAATAAATGAGGATCACTATTAAATTGTAAAAAAACCATGGGTAGATAACCTTAAAAGAAAAAAATTATAGTAAAGCTAAAATCTAAGAGAAAATTCAAAATTCATTATTTTTAGATCTTGGTAATTTGGGAATGTATGGAAATATAATTGAATTAAGAAATGTAAGGAAAAGGAATTTATGAAGCTAGAGAGGCTCTAAAGGGAAGAGTGTGTGTTTATTTATCATAGTTTTGTTCAATAACATTTTTTATATAGTTTTTCCTCAAAGGATGTAACACTAAACATTGGGGGTTAATATAAATTTTATTATTGGGACTATGGATTGTAGAACAATTTTATTAATTTTTGAGTTTTTATAAGAAGATAAAATTATTCTTCTAATATTTGATCAGGGTTATCATTTTTGAGATATTTAAATGAATGTGATTTTATTCTGTTTATATCGAATATGTTGTAATCTACTTAGGCTGATACATTATTTTCCCTCTAGGATTCTTCTTTCCCATATATGGTGGAATGGGTATGGTTTTATAATGAAATATATATTTATTAATAATATGTGTTTCAAGGATAGTGGATCAATCCAGATATCTCAAGAGTACAATCATATAATTTGGTGCCGCTTGAGTAATTCAAGAGATCCCATTATTGATCCCACAAAAATTGGAAACAAGATCATTTAACACTAGTCAAATATAATATGATACACTCACACACGAAGACCCCTTGATAAAAAAGAATCAATCTCAGATTCATTCATTAATAAAATTATATTAGTATGGTTAATCAATTTAATATTAGTATAAAATAGTAATTATTAATTATATCCCTAGAGTAATCTCTTTTCACATCATCTATTCAGTCATCTTTTCTGTTTTTTTGGATATTTTTGAGATTTCGCAAATCATATAAATTTTCATCATTTATTTAAATAAATTTTAAAAAATTAATTCTCACAGTAATAAGGAAAAAACCATAGGTAATTAGTTTCTTTTTCACCAACACATGATAGGTTTTTATAAAATAACAATGTTTGCAAGGAGGTCCTATAAACCCCATAGTGATAATTTTAATGATGTAATCTAACACTGATAATATTTTCTCTATTTATATAGTTATTGGGAGTTTATTTATAAATAAATGTATAATATTAAAACAAAATTTATATTTTGAATAAATTACATTAAAATACTCAATTAAAATTCTAAGTGTTTAATATGACCCTAAGTAATTATAATAAAATCCAAACCAACCAATTAGAGATATTTTTTTAACCCATTTAATAAATTAGAGTAAATATATTTTCTTATAAATAATATATTCTGGTTTTGAACAAAAACTTTTATTTATATATTGTGGATATTTCATAGACTTTAATGTGATTAACCTAAAAAATACATCAAGAAATTCTTAATATTATATGCTACACTTAACCAACGAGGTGTAGCTAATGAAAACGACAAATTAAGAGAGTTTATATTTTCATTGGATAGGGTTCTAAAATAATTCATCCACATCATACAACCAAGAGAAGATATTGATTAGAATATCCATAAATTTAGTTTTCTATATCCGTTCATTTCTAGAAGAGGCACCTCAATAATATAGAATAATATCTATTCGATATTACATGACACTTGAATATAGTTTAGGAGTATTGGTAAATATACATGTTGTTATTTTCAAGATATCTACACTAAGATATGGAGAAACGTCATTTACTATTTTTATTCTATATAGGTGTATTGGATTTTGATATAAATATCCTTGGTAAATCATCAAAAAGAAATTATATTGATAAGAAACAAATTCAAGTTGTAGTAGTGATTATGAATATATCTTATAACTATCAAAAAATTTAAACTATAGGTGTTGGTACAAGAGTATTTCATGATGAATAATTTAATTAATCACCATTATTGTGGTAACAAAGAGAAGAAATAACCACTTTGGTTAGGAAGAAGGATCATAATAAATCAACTAATCAACTCACATAGGTGAAATATATTCTCTTTTCTACTGAAAAAAATTATACTTCCCAATTTAATATGTATTATAAACAAGGAAAATGTGTGGTTTCAATTCAATAGAAGCCATTTTAGTCTCCATCTATGTATAGAGAGACCCATACCAAAATTATATTAGGGTTAGAAATTTGTAATCTCTATTTGGGAAACCCTTTAAATTAAAAATAATCAACCTAATCCATTTGAAAATCCTTTCAACAAGATGTAAAATTAATAATCCTTCCAACTAATAACCATTCTAAAAATAAAACCCTATTAATAGCCTTTAACTAGTTCATAATGACATGTGTAGAACCAACTAGAACAATTAATCAAATAGTTAATGAATGAAATGAATGAATTAAAAAGTATATTAATAATTCTTATAGATATTATAACAAAAAATCATTATAAAAATTCATTATAACTATTTCCAGAACTCAAAGGTAATATAATTGTGTAAACAAAAAGGAATTCTAAAGAGATTAACCCTATTATTGAATTGTACACCCTACTATTATAAATACAACTTAATGATAAAAATGTTGAAGATTAATTCAATCATGATAAGAGTAATAAGAAATTATAAACATTTTGAAAAAATAGGGAAAAAATAAACTATTCACTATATTCTATTTAATAATAGACTAATCAATGAAGACTCGTATGGAAGACGTTAAAATATAAATTTTAAATCATTATCAATGAATTAAAACAGCATACCTCTATGTGTATCCTTGAAATATATTTCTAAATATTCTAGTTTCATTAAAGATGTATACACACATAATCTTTTTTTGGTAATGATTGAGAAATTTCTTGTAGAAATTATTCAGTCATGATCACAAAATAACACCCTACAAAATTTCAAGAACCATGAAATTTTTTAATTCCCAATAATAATATATCCATTTCATTCAGATATGTGTCATATGATATTAGAGCCTTTTTTAATTTCATCTAAAATTTGATATTTTATTCTTTTCAAATATGAGATATAAAATCCATAAGAGTAGTTACTTAATTTTTTGATATACCAATGACATCTATGATGGAGTTCTAAAACAATTTCTTGATAGATAATATAATTTGATCATACCATCTAATTTTGATATACTAAATAATAAAGAATATTGGGAAGAAAATAATTAATTTAACTACTTGGTAAGGTCCTTCCTAAAAAAATAAAATTATATCATAAATATTTATAAGGGTACTCCAATAATGGATTTTGGGGAAGTTAATTTACACTTTTATATTTTTAATTCTATGACACGTATGCATAAAGACATTTCAATTTCTAAACTATAAAATTTTGATGATTAAAATACATTGGGTAAACTATAATTTTAGAATACTTTAAAAAATTTATAAGATATTTGGATTTGAAAATTCCATTAAAAATATTTGATAGAGAATTGAAAAATATATTAAACTATCTGATGATGAGGTAACTTACAATATCAATAATGTATTTGATTATTAATTTAAAGATTAATATTTTTATATCTCGTCGATTTTATACGTATTTCTATATAACGAGGATGTTAAATAAAATTTTATTTCATTTCTATCACAATATAAAAATATGAAATAATAAATTTGAACATAAAATTTTAAGTGTGGGCTTTTAGTGGAATAAAAAAAGTTATCTGTAATTATTATTAACAACATTTCTTTTAAAAATGATAAAATTTTTATAAATTTATTGAGAAAAAATGTGAGGGATATAAGTTTCAATATTGGATAAATTATTTATATAAGTTTTAAAATCATAATTTATAATTTTTTAATAGGATGTGAGGATAAAATTGTTTGATAGCCTCAAGTAAGAATAAACCCAGTAATGATGGAGGTTGTTAAAAAAAAATAAAATCTATTAGAAAAAGGAATCATTTACCCATATTTTTATTTAGATTATATTATCCAAATTAATATAGTTCACATAAAAATTATAGTGACCATAGAAAATAACGATCAAAATGAGTTAATTTCTATGAGAGTGAAAAAAACATTGAAGAGTTTAAATTGATTATAAAAAATGGATACATAAGAAATGATCATTTGCCCGTTCCATTTGATGACTAAATACATGAAATACTATAGATAAAATAGGTTACTAAATTTTATTTCTAATTTCATGATATTATTTGTTTTAAATTACAATTAATTCCATAGAAAATAAATTATCCATCTATCCTTGTGATAAATTTTCTTATAAGTGAATAAAATTTTAATTGTACATTTTTCAAGGAATATTTAAAGGATACATGGTAATAATTTCATGTTATATAATAATAGACTATATTAATGGTATTCCATGTTATTTAACTATGTTTGGAAATTATTTTAATAATTTATTGTAAATTATAGAAAAAATCAAGAAAACTTTTATGGTGAAAAATACTATGTTGAATTTGGAATGGGTCATTTCATGTTTAAAACAATAATTGTTTGTGGATATATAATATTATAAAATGGTATTGATGATGATAAATTTAAAATTGAGTTTATAAATTAATTACCATAAAAAACTTTTTTTAAAAATGTTCAATAACATTTACGGCATGTATAATTTTATATGAATATTTATATAAGTATTTTAAATGGATTTATGTCCACTCTAAAGATATTTTTAAATTATCCAATGTTTATTTTTGTTTATATTTTTAGTTAATTATTAAATGAGATAATGTTTAATCTATGTATATAAAAAATTATATAACATCTTAATTGGGATCTCCCATTGGAAATGAAGTGTGGTGCCTAAAATTATACAATTGAAAAATTATTATCTTATAATATTGTAAGAAGGGAGAGTGTCATTACAATTTCTTGAAGGACATCTTATATTGATAAAATCCCTTTGATAACCATTGAAAATTATTTTTTAATAGTTATTTTTTCTTTTGATAAATTCATTTCATAACTTATTGGTACTAAATTTATAGTTTTATCTCATCATAAAACTCTTATGTACCTGATAAATATTGATAATTAATGTATAAGGTCATTGAGATGGACACTACTACAATAAGTTTTTGATTCGGATATATTAGATAAGGGAGTACATTAAAATCATTTGGAAAATTTCTTAATAAATCTACCAAACATTGTTGAGTAAAAATTTCTACTTATGACTTCCCTATTCCAATAGATTTGGAAATCAAGAACACTTTACAAATACATGATTATGAAATTTTCATGTCCTATGTGTTTTAGAATATTTTTTTGTAAAAAATAATATTTTCCATACATAGAAAATGTTATGAATAATTATGCAAATAAAATTATATATTTGTTCAATATGATTATCATAATGGGTATAGATCTCAAAAACATCAGATTCACCCTTATCAGATCAGATTTAAGACATTATGCCTTGACATTCATAATAAAAATATTATTTATAATCAAAATGATATTTATACTGATGTAAATCATACTCAAAAACATAAATATAATCATATTGACATAGATAATGAAGTCAATGAGACTGACATAAGTTTATTATTACATTAGTATAACATGTTTCTAATTTGAAGAATACTTTTTCAATTATAATTGTTAAAAAAATATGACAAAAAAATTGAGATTTTATAGATTATTATGAGATGTCAATGTTCCAAGAGGTCAATTAATTGTGAAAAACTTAAAGAAAATATGACCATTGGGATATAAAGATTACCGTTAGATCTTTATCTGCGAATAAAAGGTCATTCAAATAGTTCGGTGTGATTCTTGAGCGGTTGGATTACCCTTTCAATTTCTCATTCTAGAAGAGCTCTAAATATTACATAAGTTTAAGCTAATTGTACCTCTATTTTTATTTCTTTGGAGTTTTTTTGTTCTAATGAAAACCATTTCAAGTTTCCTCATTTAGAATTGTGTTGTAATAACTTCTACATCTATTTTTGTGATTATGATTGGGAGATATTGAGTCTAGGTAGATGAAGAATCTGATCATCTTGGTCAAGGGATCATGGGGATATTGCGATAGAGAATCTGATCCATCAGATCAAGGGTTGTATGGGATTGGAAAATAGAGGAAATATGATTATTTTATCAAGGTATTCTGATATTGGAAGGTAGAACTGATATTCTTATTTAGGTATTTCATCATCGAGGAAAGATATAATTTCTTGTATGTATAAAAAAGTGAAAAAAATTATTCCAGGATATTGAATACCTTAATCTTATGTTTAAAATTGATATATTTTCAATAACAACAATAAGTCATTATTATATATGTTTCCTATTAAATAACATATTTCCTTCATGTTTTATTTTACAAAAACACATTTTTTTAATTTTTTTATTGTGGCATGTCATAATTCAATAAAAATAAATTTGTAAATTATATTTAACAAAAATATGATTTGTGTACATTGTTTTAATACAGTTTGACATTATTACGATTCTATAACTTTGATATATCAAAATGAACCCTTATTACAATACTATGATATAATCAAACATAAGGCCAAGTCCAAATCTGTTAATTTTACAAAGTTGTTTATGAATTTTTTTTGTTTAATTATTTTAAACTATTTTTTAACTACAATTCACCCCTATGTAATAGAACCATAAATAAAATATTCATTCAATTCTAATATCAATATTACAAATATTAATTTAAAAAAATTTGAAACATAATTGGATTCCGCTACTCAAATACTTTTTGAGTTTTTACAATCTTTACTATTGAATGTTTATTATGTTTTGCTATTATTTTCTTACAAAACAGAAATATACTAATGTGTTTGTGAAAAATAATGTGTTTAGATTTATATGGAATGTTTTAATATCATTTAAATTGATAATATCACTCTAAATAGACCTTCTATTTTTTATGGAACGTACTATGAGTACTGAAGAGATATTATGATGACTTTTGTTATCCACACAAGTGTTGACAAAATTGTCATGTTGACTAGAGATTACTAAATAATAGATAAGGAAGTTACATCCTTCACACATTATGAAAAATATAAATATCAATTAAAATATTGATTAAGGAATAATTTGTCATGATCGGTGATGTGAAGAATATATAATCAAATTTCTTTCTATAAAGACACTAACATTATTTGGAAAATGTGAGTGGTTACAAATTTTGGAACTCCAAAGGTTTTTGAATCCATGAGGGATATGTTAAGAGGTGATTATCAATCATTCAATTTTCTTCCTAGGGAATCAATCACCAAGATGCACCAGTAAATTATAACTATCAAATAAGTGTATAAGCTGTTGTTGAGAAAGGATTAGATTAATAAATACTTGTTGAAAAAATTAGAGATATTATGCACAATGAATGTGAATAAAAGTGCATAGATTTTGAATAATAAAGTATACTAGTAATATTACCATGAATTTTCTTATAGAACCCTTTTTGTAGTATGATAGTAGACTAAAAAGAATTGAAAAAATAGAAAAATAAGAATAGTGGAGTTGATTTTTCTATAACTACCTTTCCAATTAATGCCCAAACATAAACAAAAGTATATAGATCATCAAGAAAGATTTTTTTTATTAAAAATGATTCATGTGTTACTGAAAACATTGAAATTTAATTATATATCTTGGTTAAAAGAATGAATAAGATCATCAGGAAGAATTATTCTTTGTATCATACCACAAATGATTATAAACACAAAATTCATAAAAAAATATGAAGTTACTTGTTATTAATGAAAGAAATATGGGCACATCAGAACATATAGTCTAAAGATGGAGACGAAATACACGAGATATTTAAATTATGATTGGAATATAAAAATAATTACAATTCTTAAGATCATAAATGTTATAAAAGCTTCTAACACATTTAGTGGAAGTAGTGGTGACCCTTCAAAAAATTCATCTGGGCAAGAATATTCCGAATAGAATAACATAGTTCCATATACCAATGTAACCACTGTAAATTAATATCTTATGTAAAAGGTTCACAATGAAGATATAATTACCAATATGTCTTAAATTTTAATTATCTTGACGAGACTGAGTCTACATTCTCTAATAAGGAATCTTTCTCTATACAAGATAATACTCCTCATTCTTATGACAATGTATCTCATTTGTGTAAACACCAATAAATTGAAACTGAAAAAAATAAAAAAGAAAACATGATATGTCTAATTCATGAATAATTTTCTCAACATAAAAAATACCATATCTTATTAAATATCGTGGTAAAAAACATTTCAAAAAGTAATTATTTCTATGTATTTAGTATAATTTATTTATTAGAAAGATGTTTTATTTGAAGAAAACTATTAAACTATTACTGATGAGGAAAATAATTTTTCTATAAAAATATGTCTAAAATATTTTATTGAAGAATATTTTATCAAGAATTACCATTGGTAAATAAAAATTTGATATGATGTACAAAAATATATGTTCACAATGAAATATAACTGTAATGGTTTTTACTTGTAAAAAGAATTTATAAAGAATATCATTATTTATAAAAGTGATCCCTTTTCTTAAAGGGTTAATGTGGTTTCCATTAGAAAATGAATTACTCACTTAATAAATTAAAATCTCTAAGTTTTCACAAAGCCTATTTCAAAACAAATGTAGATTCCTCAAATTTTGTCTTCTAACATTATGAGACCCAAAAAGGATTGGGTGTTAAATGTCTAATTTTGTTTCCATGAAAAAAATATTTTACTTGCAACAAGAAAACATGTTATATGGATAGTGGATATTACCAATTGATAGGTATTTTTTTACTATCATCAATATGAAAGGTGGAAAAATTAATTATGGATATAATGCCCTTGGATAGATTATTGGTATTGGTAAAATAGTTATTCTTAGTAAAGATTTACTTTCTAATGTTTTATTTTTTAATGTACTTAATTACACACTTATAAGAATCAGTCAGTAATATGATGAATGTTACCTTGTGAATTATAAAAAGGATAATTTTGTTGTAAAGAATTACAAGGATTAATATTTTCATTTGTAAAATTAGTGTGATAATGTTTATACGCATAAGTTATAGGACCTTTGGAGACAAGACATACCTTTCCTTAGTGAAACAGAATATGAATCTATGTTATGGAATATAATTTTAGACACTATGGGATAAGAAACATATCAATGTTAATTAAGAAAAGACTTATTAAGGATATACTAGAACATATGTTTGATTCAACAAATTTATATGACCCATTTCAATATGATAAGTAATATAAGTCGTGTTTTAAATATATTATTGAATTCAAAACTTCTTATTCTTTACTGTTAGTTAACATGGATATATTCGGTCCTATAAAAAATGGGAGAATTGTGGGAAAATACTCAGTACCAGTATTTGTTAATAATTAAACTAGATTTACATATTTTTTATTTATCAAAATGAAAAATTATTTTTTCTACTTCAATACAATTATATAAAATGTTGAAAATGAGAAAAATCACCCCATGATAAAAAATCATAGTGATCTTGGTGGAGAAATTGTAAATTCTAATCCTGAAATTTTTTTTTGTAAGAAAGATATAAAACATAACTATTCAGCTTCTAGAATCCCATAGAATAATGGTGGTGTTGAGAAAAAAATAGAAATCTTCAAAAAATAACAATAACCATGATGAGTGAAAACTCAATTAATAAAAAATTTTGTGATGAAGAAGTTAGAACATATTGATATACTATAAATCAAGTCATAATTACACACTTTCTCAATATAAATCTTTATCAGTTGTAGAATAATTGAAAACCAAATGTTTCTTACATCAATGTTTTTTTGCAAAGTATGTATTCGAAATATGAATAATAATTTACATATATTGGAACCAAAATCCGATAAGGGGTTATTTCTTGGTTACTCCACTACTTTATTAGAATTAATATTATTTAACAAAAAATATTCTATTATTAAGGAAATGGTATATTTTATATTTGATGAAACTGAACAATTAGTTTTCAAAAAACCATGACCAATATCCCCAAATGTGATTTCCAAAACTGATTATCAACCTTTTTCAAAAAAGTAATCTAATTAGGAAACAACCTATGAAATATTTTTGAATATTTTTACTCAGGAATATGTTTTACATTATGTTTAAAAACAGTGTTTTCAAACTCCAATAAATTAGTTTCATCTTAGGAATCATCATAGTACCGATATCATCAAAGATGTTGATCAACCAGTTTGGACTAGAAGTTCCTTAAAGAATGAAATTGAACATCTATCTTTCATTGACCAATTTGATCCTAATAATTATAATGAGGAGTTCTGTTATGTAGATCATATTGTGGCTATTAAATATGAGATCAATGATATTGAGTGGAAATAGTATGGAATTTAATTGAAAGACCTAATAAAACTTCTAAAATTGGATTAAAATGGGATTTTAGAAATAAATGTGTTGAAAATAGAATAATTTTTAGAAATAAAGAAATAAATGGTGGTAAGGGTTATAGTCAACAATAATAAATATACTATGATCAATCCTAATAACTACTAGCTATATTTGAAACTACTAATATTCTACTAACCATTGTATAATTCTATAATTTTAATCCTTTTCAAATGCATGTGAAGTGTGATTTTTAAAACGGATATGTTTAAGAGTACGTTTATGTTGAAGAACCCCCTAATTTTGAAAATATAAAACATATTATTTATGTTTATAAATTTACCATGTTTTCATACCGAGTTAATCATGACCCAAGAGCCAGGTATGATATATTAACATGATTTTTATTAAAAAACATTTTTAATAGACCTATAGATCCAACACTTTTTATTTAATAAGTTAAAAAATTATTATGATTATTTGAATCTTGGTTGGTGATATTATATTTAAATAAAATCAACAATATTTTATATATTTCATTGTGAATATTTTGTAATTTTATTTGGAGATGAGAATGTTGGGTGAGTTAACATAAATTTTAGGTTTTCAAATATCCAAAAAACCATTAGAAAATTTTATATCCCAGCATAAGTATATAAAATATCTTATTAAAAATTTTAGATACAATAATACTAATACTATTAGAACTCTCATAGGAACCTAAAATACCCTTCATCATAATGAATATTGGAATGCAGTTAATCAATAAAAATTTAGAGGTATGATTAGAATTTTACTTTAGTTAACTTCTAGTAATCCAAAATTATTATTATTATTTTTTTGATTTTGTGAAATATATCATGAAAATACAATAGAATCAAAAACAAAATTAAATAAATAAAATTACCTCCTGAAAAATATTAATTTAGGACTTTTCTTGTCTTATGGAAATATTTTTGAACTGAAAAAAAATTCTGTTGATTGATTTGGGGGTTGTAGAATGGATAGGAAAAGTACTTCAAGAACATGTCACTTAATTTGTAATTCATTATTCTTTTTCATTTAAAACCCAACACTCAATAGAACATTTCACTACTGAAGATGAATATGTAGTAGTCGGATGTTGTGCTCAAGGGTGGTGGATGAATCAAAAACTCACATAATTTGGAATGAGTTTTACAAAAACACAAATACTTTGTTAATATACTAGTTACATTTACTTTATAAAATACCCAACACATCACCCACACTCTAAACGCATATAGATAAGTCACTATTCCATTCAGGATCACATTCTTAAAGGATTTATTGTTTTACAATTCATCTAAAAACAAGAACACATTGCTGATATTTTTTCAAACTCTATACCTATTGATATATTTTTATACATTAAACAGAATCTAGGAATGATCAATATAATGTAGTCATTAATATATACATATTTTTTATCCTTCTCGTTAAATTATGTTGCTCTATTTCATTGGGGAGTACATTATATTTTTGTTATTTAAAAATTAATGTTTTTAAATAACTAATTTTTTTCAAAATTATATAGTAATTTGTTTCCATACACATATTTATTTTTAAAATTTTAGGATACATTTCTAAAAAATATTTTCCAGACTATAATATTTCTGAAAAAAATATCAAATTCAAATTTTTTATAAAAACATTTCGTACACATAATGTTTTCATAATGAGATTTTATCTCAAAAATAGTTAGAATTTTTTTACTATAAAACCCATAAAACAGTTAAAAATTATATTATTCATTAAATTATAAGAATCTTTTAGTATACAAAAATCATTAAGAATAAGGTTATCATTCTGATAGATTGTTCCAACTCTGAATTGTATTCTTATATTCTTTTAATTTTTCACTATTTCATTACGATTATGTATCATTGTTGTTTTTACTATTATTTTAAAAATAATTGTTGTGTTTTTATTTTTTTCTCTCTTATAATATTTCTTAATAGTATTCAAACCCAATATGATTAAAATGTTTTAAATCCTCAGGGGTGAAAAATTGTTAAATGATTCGTCAAATAATTTTCAACAGTCAGATGAGATGGTTTTTAATTTCTCAAATTGTATTTTATTTGGAAGATGTAATGACACTCTAATAAACTATATAAGGAGGCACACCCTCGTTCCCCGCGTCCTTTTTTCAATGAATTTTGGTTCATTTTATGTTTTTTCAAAAGTATCAAATTCGAAATTTTTTCTTAATGTAAGAATCACCAATATCATCTCTGACTACGAAGGAATAATCTAATGATTTCAATAAATGGTTAAAATTATGTTGAATGTTAGTAGAAAATGTCTAATCTGCAAATTATGAATTTACATTGAAAAGGATTATAGAATTCAAAGTATAGAAATAAATGTGCATATAATAGATAGATAGTAATTATGATTTGATATATATTGATTTTGATTGTGAGTAGCATAGTTCCATAATGTTTTGTTAGCATGATGGAAAAGAAAAATCTTCATTCATGATATATAGAAAATGATATTATATTTCACATAATCAAGATTCATGTTTTATTGGAGTTCTATAGGAAGGATAGGCATATTTCTCTTCACAATAATTACCAAATGATATTTTTTCTTTTTAATGAATGAATTTAGATGATACTATTTTTCACTATTATGAAAAATACATGAATTTTTCACATATAAATATAGATAATTGGGTTTTAGCCCTTTGTATTCATGAGTTTATTATCCCATGACAATATTTTCCTGATACTTTGAAAGTATCAAATGTTTTTATGTTGTAATTTTATTGAAAATGAGAATGGATGATCTTATTGAATTCATTTTTCTTACAATTGAAAAATTCAAGACTAGATCCATCGTGTCAATGATCATTATGTTTCTGGTTGTGATAAATAAATTTTTATTCGAATTCATAATGTTAATAAACATTTTGAATATGTTAAATCATAATAGGATGAAAATTATTTTAATTAGTGATGATTTAATGAAAAGGATGAGGTTTTGTTTGGATACCAAAATAAAGATGTTTATTAAGAAACATGGTGGCACTGCACCAAATCTAGAACCCTAAATGAAATATGATAAGATGGATTAGAAAAATTAAATTAAATTTTAATCTCCCCCCCCCCCCCCCCAGGAATTGAAAATATATAAGAGAGTTCCTGAGGAAGTATATAATGAGTGGATGAAGATAAAATCATAAAGAAAACTAGGAGAACTAATTATTTGAATTCAACTTGTTGAGGCTTATTCTCAGAAGTCACATGATGATGATACTTTAGATAAAGAACATATGAAAATATAATAGAATAAGAAACTATAATATGTAATAATAGTATAATCTTTAATGAAAGGTGTTTAGTTTTCCATGGGGAATATTGTTTTACCCCCTACTCAAACCAATCAAACAAAATCTAAATGTTGGATTATCATTCCTAGAAATATATTTTATTCATGTACAAATTCCAATGGTGTTTGATAATGTAACATGTAAGATATTTTATGGGGAATCAGTAAAATTAGTGTTTCATCAAAAAGAATTAGAATTGACACGAGCTGGAAAATGTGAATTATGGATATAGAGATAGCTTGAGAAGGAGTTTCATAAAGAATTATATGAAGAGGATTCATGGATTAATAAAATTGGTAAAGGTGGAGAATAAAAAGAATAAGTATGTGTGTACTAATTAATTTAATAATATTTTAAGAACCCAGATCTTCAGTTTCAGGTACGGATCCTTTTATGTGCTTTTTAAGGAAAAAATGGAGAATCTGGAAATTTTCAGAGTACACATAGTTTACTTTATGAGTACACATCGTGTACTCCTCTGCCGCTCGAAGTCGTGTGTTGGCCATGTCCGGGACACACACAGGGTGTGTAGGGATGATGTGGTGGCCGCTTAAAGCAGAGTACGGACAAACCAAGTACACACCGTGTACTCTAAAAGTACAAGCTGTGTACTTTATTATTACTTCATTAATCAGATCGTGGTCACACCTAATTCTCATTAACACCTTCTTCTCCACCTAATCCTGTCCAGAGCATCCAAGGAAGCCGATTCTTCTCCAATCCACTGATCTGTCACCGTTTGTCTGAATTAAACTCCATCGATTGCAGAAGAATCACAGTGGTGAGTTCTTGGTTCTTCTTTGGCCCCATTTCTTGATTCTTCCTCTCGTGTGAGTTATCTGAGGTTGAACATTCTAGAATTTTTTGCAGATCTACTCCATTCTAGGCCAATTTACGGGCTGAGGTTCATTTATATCGATCATCAAGGATCGAGGTAGGTGGTTTGTTTCCCTACGTTGAAGTTCTTTGCGTTTTGGTTGAAAAAGTGCCGGATACCCATGTATCAGGTAACCAGGGTTTAAGATTTTGATCCTATTGATTGATTTCCCTATATTTCTTATTAGATTATGATTAATTCTTTCTAATATATTCAATGTTTCATGTTTGAGGATCACCCCACGGGAGTTTCTCCTTGTATGGTTGTTTATCGTCGTTCAGCACCGTTTGCCTGTGAGGAAAATCCTATTGAAATTGCTAGTTTACTTGTTATAATTGTTTTCATGTTTTGCCTACTGTTTAAATCCTATTGATTCATGTTTGATATTATCCAAGTATTTGTTGAACTTACTTAGTGCTACTGACAGTCGATTACACACGACTGGACTGCTCAGTGCTGTGAGAACCTCGTGCGGGAGATCACAGAGGGAATAGATGATTAAGTGCTTCCCTAGAGGGCCTGTTGGTATTAGTTTCATATACAGGTCCTACGAGAATAGGAGTTTTTGTTTCCCAAGAGTGTTCTTAGTTTACACACGCATCAAGACCATAAGATGAATTAGACGTAAGTTCTTCCTCATAGAGTCTGTAGCTATCGTTGCAAGACCATAAGGGAATTGACGTGAGATCTTCTTAGAGTGTATGTTCCTTTTTTGATTAGTGGACTCTAGGGGTCTGCTAGTTTGAGCCACCCAGAGAGTCAGTGTGAATTTTGATGGTTGGTTGTGTCGATTCCACCAAGACAAAGAACAATCATGGGTTTTGTACTGCTTCTGTTTCAGTAGTATTTTGAGATACCTGCTGTGTTACATTCTTACCTTGGAATAGAAATATTTTCTAGTTTTCTCGGGTTGTATAATTAAATGTATTTGAATGGTAATTAGTGGGATTATTTACTAGTGTACTTTTAGTCCATTACTGTACTTATTTTCTTTTACTTTTTCTATATTACTCACTGACAGTAGGGAACAAATCTTGTGGTGATTCCCTACTAGGATTAGTCTCACAACCTATTTGGTTCCTACTTTTCAGCCCAAATAGATTATATGGTTGCAGGTGTAGATAGGTATTGTGTTCCTTCTACCTCAGGTACTTGATTTCTAGTTGGAGCGGGAGAGCATGGGACCGGGCTTTGGCTCACGATGCTACTGGAGTTGATGTTTACACTTAGTACTTGGTTCCAATTGTATTTTAGCACGTTGTTTTGTTTACTACTTTCCATAGATACATGTACCATTCTGCATCATTATTATATCATCCATTTCTTTGACTTTTAGTTTAGTTGTTGTATGTTGTTACTGTTTCTGCTATTGTTTATGATTATTCATCTATTGTGTACTTTACCAAATGAGGGAATAGTTGCCCCACAGACTCACTAAGGCCCTCGCTACTAGTCAGAAACCTCTGGCATTTGAGGAAAGGCCCTTGAGGTCATGTGGTGAACCGGGTATGGGGCGCCAGTTGAGTGGCTCTAGATTCAGGTCGTTACAAAGTGGTATCAGAGGGAGATTTTCTTTCTTTTCTATTGACTTATCGTTTTGCGACAATAGACAAGGATAGGAAGGAATGGGTAGTTAGTACGTAACTATGACCGGGAGTAATTAACTTGTGTAAAGGGAAATCTATATTACCTCATAATTGCATTTTTCAAGTTTTGCAAGTGTTACAGTTTATTATATTTCACCATTTGGTGATGCACATGTTTTATGCTATTATAGTTTATTTGATTGTGGTTCTATTTTGTTCCAACCTGATGAGATGAGGGTATTCCATCTCATGCATCATATAGGCACTGGTTAGGAAATCACACATCATGCATTTTACCATTCCATCTAGGGTGTATTATAATTTCATGCTGTTGTGATAGATGTCGTGATAAATTATGCATGATGTTGTGATAGTTGATGTGATAGACATACTTGTTGTGCTGATAGAGTATTGTTTATTTTAAAGCCTATTTAGCATGGACGCAAAGCTCTGGTCTTAGAGGTGTTATGGGCCCTCGAGGATCGGAATTTGGCAGATCGTTGGATTGTTATGATTTTTCACTTGTTATATGCATTGTTATGATGCAAAGATTTGATTCGCAGGGAGTATGTCCCCCCACAGATCGGAATTTGGAACATAGAAGTTTTTTTTCAGTGTTTCTGGTGTTTGGTGCAGTTTCTGAGCTACTGCCTGGAAAAACCCAAAATACACGGCGTGTACTTTATTAATACACACAATGTAGTTTTTAAACCGTGCTACTGACTGTGTGAACAGAGACAAGGGGTAGTAGAAAGTCTTTGGGGACACGCTATGTACGATAAGTACGCGCCCTGTAGTATTAAACTGTGTACCCGGCCGTGTCACTAACAACACAGGTCGGGAAAACTCGTGTAGTACACATCGTGTTTTATATGAACACGCCGTATAGTTTTCTTCTCGGTACCCGGCCGTGTCACGAACAATACAGGTCTGTGTTATCTATTCTTATACACGAATTGTTTTTTCGGAATACGTCGTGTAGGGGTCAGCCATGTAGCTGGCCATGTAACCGCTACACGGGTCACCGAAACCTGTCTAGTGCATGCCGTGTCCTTAGTGAACATGCCATGTAGTTTAGGATTTAGAAGAGCATATAGGTTAGACATGTAAAGAGACTTGGGCAGGGGAGTGGAGTTCAAGTGCAGGCCGTGTGTTGAGACAACACGCCGTGTAGTCTGAGGTGTTACATGACTAGTAGTGGCGGAAGTACACGCCCATGTGAATGGATTTAACAAACACATTGTGTAGTAGTTTTTTACAAACTTAAGTGTTTCTCTCTCCATTATCGTTTTGTACCCTTGTGTTTTCTATTCTTGTTAGTCCTAATCTTGAGGTGTGATTCTGACCTTTCAGGGAAATGGCACCAAGATGTCTTCCCATTGCACGTCAGGAACCAGGCAGTGACCGTACGCCTGACACGGTAGACCAGGGACTACCTGTAGTTTTGTCGATCGTTCCAAACATGGAACCTGCAGTGATTCTAGACATTGGTGCTGATGCTCAGTTCAGAGAGGGTTTCATGAGGTTCATGCAGACGTTCCAGGGAGCTCAGCATCCTGCCCCATCTTTGGCAGAGATGACGCGAGTCTTCCAGCAGCTGCATCCTCCCACTTTCACATGGAATGGAGGACCTCAGGCTGTAGAGTCATGGCTAGAAACCATTCTTTCCATCTTCGAGCATTTGGAGACACCCCCAGACAGAAGGGTGAATCTCGCTTCTTACATGCTGCGAGATTCTGCCATGTGGTGGTGGAATGTAGTCTTGCAGGCAAGGCGCCAACGGACTTTGGCTTGGGACGAGTTCCAGCGTACGTTCTACGACTACTTCAATCCGGAGATGCTGAGGGTCGACAGAGCTATAGATTTCATGAAACTGACATAGGGTACTCTTTCGATTATGGATTATTCCTCTCGTTTCTCTGAGATAAAGCGTTTCACTCCCTTTTCAGAAAATGATGGGCTGTTTTTGGAAATGAAGTTTGAGGAAGGCCTCAAGACAGAGATCAGATCGCAGGTGAACATCATCCAGTTGACTTCTATTACCCTAATTGTCAACCAGACGCTGATCATCGAATGGAATCTGAGGGAGACTGGAGATATTGACAAGGGAGGTTCAGCATCCGAGGCTGATTCATGGCATAATGGCTGCAGGAAGCGCCACTGAGAGTCGACTCGAGGTGAGTCGAGGAAGCGAGGAAATTCTTCTGGAAGACGGGATCTTCCTTCTGGAATCCAGGTGGTGTGCTATCAGTGTGGAAAGATCGGGAATAAGAATCCTCAGTGCCTGCGAGATCCAGTGTAGTTCTGAGATTGTGGCAAGATGGGTCATCTACAGCATTTTTTCAGGGTTCTTCTTCCAGCATCTAGTGATGGAGGATCGGTTTCTAATCCTCATACTGGAGCAGGATTACCTGTTCCATAGCAAACTAGGGGATGGAGTTCTTCAGGTCATTCAGGCCAGGGTAGAGGTCGCGGACGTGGTGGTCAGGCTTAGGGAGGATCAACTCAGGGATATCAGGATACTACACAGGGCCGCAGTACTGGCCAGACGTTCACAGTAGAGCATTTTCATCGTCAGTAGGATCCTGGAACTTCCACAGTTAGAGGTACGATCTTATTAGCCTCAGTTTTATCTTCTGCACTTTTCGATACCGGAGCATCTCATAGCTTTATTTCTGTGCACATTGTGGGGATCCTTAGACATATTGTCTTTAATATTGAGGATACGTTGGTAGTAGAAACTCCTTTGGGACATAGAACTACTACTATGTGTTAGTGAAGGGAGTTCCCCCTTGAGGTTGGTGGGTGTCACGTCTCATGGGATCTTTATGTCCTTGAGATGACGGGTAATAATGTCATTCTCCGAATGGACTAGCTAGTTCCTTTCCAGAGCATTGTCGATTGTTATCGTCGCAGGGTGAGTTTCACATCACCAGAGGGCGGGTCTTTTCTTAATAGGGGCGAATGGGATGTCCAGACAAGAATAGATGGACTAGAGAATCAGGGGTTGGGAAGTGTTACAGCACAGATTGCCAATTTATATCTGGACGATCAGGGGACTTCTCAGATGGACTTCCCTCCGGTAGATGACCATTTTCCAGATGTCTTTCCGGAAGACTTTTCAGTGTTACCTCAAGAGAATGAGGTAGAATTCCTTATTGAGCTTGTGCTAGGATTAGCACTGGTATCCATACATCCTTATAGGATGGCTACGCTTGAGTTTAAAGTGCTCAAGAAGCAGTTGGAGGAGTTGCAGGAGAAGGGTTTTCTCTGACCCAGTACTTCCACTTGGGGTTCGCCTCTGTTGTTTGCGAAGAAGGTGGATGGTACCTTACAGATTTGTGTGGAATATCGGAAGCTGGACCAGTTAATGGTCAAGAACTGATATCCATTACCGTGGATTGATGATCTTTTTTATCAGCTTCGAGGATCCAGGGTGTTCTCGAAGATCGACTTGAGATCCGGCTATCATCAGTTGCATGTCAGACCATCAGATATTCCTCTTATAGCCTTCTAGAGCAGATATGGTCTGTACGAGTATTTGGTTATGTCGTTCGGTCTCACTAATGCGCCGTCAGTTTTCATGGCACTAATGAACAGAGTTTTTCATCCGTACTTGGACTCTTTCATCGTTGTCTTTGTGGACGATATCTTGGTGTACTCTCACACTCGACAAGACCATGATACCCATATTGAGATCATATTGAGTACACTGAGAGAGAATCAGTAATATGATTAGCTCATAATGTTCCACTTCTGGATTGATGAGATTCACTTTCTAGGCCATGTCATATCAGATGCTAGAGTATAAGTAGATGCAGAGAAGTTGAGAGCAGTAGTTACCTAGGACCAGCTGAAGAATGTCTTCGAGGTACGGAGTTTCTTGGGACTGGCTAGTTATTACAAGAAATTTATACAGGACTTATCATGCTTAACAGTTCTGTTGACGGGTTGACTAAGAAAGTTGTGAAGTACTTTTGGTCAGAAGCTTGCGATTAGGCCTACCAAGAGCTAAAGGGGAGATTGAACTCAACACCGATTATAGTTCTGCCAGAGCCTGGAAAGAGTTATACAGTTTTCTGCAATGCATCCAGAACCGGGCTTGGAGTAGTTCTTATGCAGGAGGATCATGTTGTTGCATACGGATCTTGGCAGTTGAGGCCCAATGAGAAGAACAATCCTATGCACGACCTGGATTTGGCTGCGGTTGTTCATGCTTTGCGATGTTGGAGGCACTATCTCATGGGGGATCATTTTGTGGTATATACTTACCACAAGAGACTCAGGTATATATTCATGCATCGTGACTTGAATATGAAATATTGAAGGTGGGTCGAGTACCTACAGTCTCCGTACTTTGATATTGCTTATACGCCTGGGAAAGGCAATGTTGTGGCTGACGCACTGAGCAGGAGGACTCAGTTGCAGGCAGTTCAAGAGGCCAGCAGCGAGTGGCAGCATATGGCTCTGTTCTCTGAGATGAATTTGGTGGTTCACAACAGATAGGGATAGACAAATATTTTCTTCTGTAGCGGTTACCTCTACTATTTTTGATCGAGTTCTAATGAGGCAGCTATCAGACCGAGAAGGCATATTCTTACGGGAGGGTGTGTCAGATGGAGACCCTATTATGGGGTGGACAGTGTGCGATGATGAGGTGCTACTTTTACATGGCCGCATATGGGTTTCAGCGGACATACGTGAGGAGCTGAGGTGGGAGTTTCATTCTTCACCTTGGGTAGTTCATCCTGGTGTCACAAATATGTATCGAGACTTACGTCGTCAGTATTGGTGGCTAGGCATGAAGAAGGATGTGGCTGGTTTTGTTATGTGGTGTTCCACCTGTCAGCAGGTGAAGGCAGAGCATCAGCGACTAGTAGGGCTTTTATAGCAGTTACCCATCCCTGAGTGGAAATGGAATGACGTTGTGATGGACTTTGTAACAGGGTTACCAAGATCACCTAGATGAAATGATGCGATTTGGGTTGTAGTGGAATGGCTCACGAAGGTTGCACACCTCTTTCCAATCAAGGAGACATTCAGTGTTGATGAGATGGGACAGTTGTACATCCGAGAGATTGTACGTCTACATGGAGTTCCACACTCCATTGTTTCAGATAGAGATGCGCGTTTTACTTCTCCCTCCTGGCAGGGGCTACAGAGGTCTTTGGGTACGTAGGTACTTTAGAGTACAGCATACCATCCCCAGACTGATGGCCAGTCCGATCATACAATTTAGGTTCTTAAGGATATGTTCTGAGCTTGTATTCTAGACATTGGAGGTACTTGGGAGACGCACATCCCTCTGTGGAGTTCGCCTACAACAACAGTTTTCAGACGACTATTCAGATGGAACCTTATGAGACTTTGTACGGTAGGCCATGCCGATCACCCTTATGCTAGATGGAGGTAGGAGAGGAAGCTTTGCTGGAACCTCATCTTTTTCAGGAGACCTCAGAGTGGATAGAGTTGATTCAAAAGAGAATACCTACTGCACAATCTCTGCAGAAGTCTTATGCTGATCAGCAGAGATGAACTTTTGAGTTCAAGGATGGAGACCAGGTTTTCCTGCGTGTTGCCCCAAGTTTGGGGCATAAGAGGATTAAGAGACAGGGGAAACTCTCATCGAGATACGTCAGGCCATTTGAGATTCTGGAGAAAGTCGGGCTAGTTCTTACAGGTTGCATTTAACTCAGAGGTATCAGGCTATGCACGACGTCTTTCATGTTTCTCAGCTTCGGAGGTATTTCTCAGACCCATATCATGTTTTTCAACCCTAGGAGGTTGAGCTGGAGTAGGATGCATCTTTCTAGGAACATCCTAGCAGGATTGTTGATCGTAGTGCAAGGGTACTCCGTGGCCGGTCTATTCCTCTGGTATGGGTGCTATGGTAGCACGACCCTATATAAAACGAGACTTGGGAGATGGAGGCTGATATGTGATAACAATGGCATGAGTTGTTCAAGGTTTCTTCTTCTATGCCTTGTTAGAGAAATTTGGGGACGAATTTCTTTAAGTGGGGAAGTTTTTAGGTACCTCGATCTTCAGTTTCAGGTACGGATCTCCTTTATGGGATTTTTATGGAAAAATGGAGAATCTGGAAATTTTCAAAGTTCACGACGTGTACATTATGAGTACACACCATGTACTCCTCTGTCGCTCGAAGTCGTGTGCCAGCCGTGTCCGGGCCACACACACGGTGTGTAGGGATGATGTGGCAGCCGCTTAAAGTGGAGTACAGAAAAACTATGTACAATTCGTGTACTCTAAAATTACACACCTTGTACTTTATTTTTATTACATTAATCAGACTAGGTTCATACCAAATCCACATTAATATATGCTTCTCCGCCTAATCCGGTCCAGAGCGTATAAGGAGTCCGATTCTTCTCTGAGCCACCGATCCGTCACTGGTTGTCTGAATCAAACTCCGTCGATTGCAGAAGAATCACAGCGGTGAGTTCTTGGTTCTTCTTTGGCCTTGTTTCTGGATTCTTCCTCTCGTGTGAGTTATCTGAGGTTGAACGTTTTAGAAGTTTTTGTAGATATACTCCATTATAGGCCGATTCACGGGCTGAGGTTCATGTATATCGATCATCGAGGATCGAGGTAGGTGGTTTGTTGCCCTATATTGAAGTTCTTTGAGTTTTAGTTGCAAAAGTGCCAGATAACCACGTATCGGGTAACCCGGGTTTAGGATTTTGATCCCATTGTTTGTTTTCCCTAGATTTATTGTTAGCCTATGATTAATTGTTACTAATATATGTTGGGTTGTATGTTTGAGGATCACCCCCACGGGGTTTTCTCCTTGTTTGGTTGTTTATCGTCGTTCGACACCGTTTGCTTGTCAGGCAAACCCTATTGAAATTTCTAGTTTACATGTTATAAATGTTTTCATGTGTTTCATGCTGTTTATATGCCTTTGATGCATGGAAGCTATTAGACAAGTAGTTTTTGAACTTACTTAGGGCTGCTGATAGTCGAGTACACATGACCGGACAGCTCAGGGTTGTGGGAACCTGGTGCGGGAGATCCTAGAGGGAATAGACGATTAAGTGCTTCCCTAGAGGGTATGTTGGTTTTAGTTTCATATGCAGAACCTATTGGAATATGAATTTTTTCTTCCCAATAGAGTTTGTAGTTTACACACGCATCGAGACCACATGAGGAATTAGACGTAAGTGCTTCCTCAACGATTATGTAGCTATCATTACAAGACCATAGGGGAATTGACATGAGAGCTTCTCGGAGTGTTCGTTCCTTGTTTGATTACTGGACTTTAGTGGTCTCCTAGTTTGAGCCACCCAGAGAGTCAATGTGAATTTTGATGGTTGGTTGTGATGAGTCCACCAAGCCAAAGAACAAGCTTGGGTTTTGTACTGCTTGTGTTTCGGTAGTCTTTTGAAATACCATTTGTGTTACTTTCATAACTTGGAATAAAAAGCATTGCTAGTTTTCCTAGGTTGTTTAATTAAATGGATGTGAATGGTAATTGGTAGGATTATTTACTTGTGTACTCTTAGTCCATTATTGTACTTATTTTCTTATCATTTTTCTATTTTACTCACTGATAGTAGGACACAAATCTTGTTGTGATTGCCAACTGGGATTAGTCTCACAACCTGTTTGGGACCTACTTTTTGGCACAAACTGATTATACGATTGCAGGTGTAGATAGGGATTGTGGTCCTTCTACCTCAGGTACTTAATTGCTGGTTGGAGCTAGAGAGCATGGGACCGGGCGTTGGCTCGCGATGCTACTGGAGTTGCTGTTTACGTTTAGTACTTGGTTCCAATTGAATTTCAGCACGTTGTTTTGTTTACTACTTCCCATAGATATATGTACCATTCTGCATCATTATTATATCAGAAATGGATTCTACTTTTAGTTCAGTTGATGTATGTTGTTACTATTTCTGCTATTGTTTATGTTTATTCTTCTGCTGTTTACTTTACCAAATGAGGGCATAGTTTCCACACAGACTCACCAAGGCCCTCACTGCTAGTTGGCAGCCACTGGCATTTGGGGAAACACGCTTGAGGTCATGTGGAGAACATGGTACGGGGAGCCAGTTGAGTGGCTCCGGAATCAGGTTGTTTCAATTTATTCAAAAAGAGGAGGAATATAATGAAGATGAAGAGAATTAGGATGATGAAAATGGTAAAAAAAAGGATACGAATTAAGAAGAAGATGTTAATGAAAAATCTAAATCCAATAATTTTTTATTATAATCATCAGATGCTTCATTATCACATTTTCTATCTAGGATCAATCAAAAGGAAAATTATGATATTTATAATATGAAAAATTATCAACGTAAAAAGAAGAAGAATCATTATTTATAAAAGATGAAGATCATCAAAATTCAATGAAAAAAGTTAACAGAGCTAACACCAATGATGGGGAAATCATCGAATTATGTAATGTAATGGATTTTTAAGATTATGATTAGAAATTGGTCTAGATGAAAGAAAATATAAATGTAAAAGAAGGTGATATTAGAACCAACAGAGTCAAACTCCTTTAAATTTATAAAGAAGAATCAAATTCAATAAATAAAATAAATTATCAAGGATTTTGTCACATACTTAATGATTTAAAAATTAACGCTAGAACAATTCAATATTAATAAGACTTGGAGATAGAGAGTAAATGATTAATGTTAGTATTGATCATAATTTTTAATCATTGAAGATATTAACAGAAAATGTAATTCAGAATGAGGTATTTTGGAAGGTTTTACAAGAATATTTTGAGCAACACAAAAAGGAATGAAATTAGGTGGTAAAGTGGTCTCATAAAATTTAATCCAATATTAAGAATCATCCATAAAATTTGGATGATGTGAATAATTAGATGAGTGTTTCCATTGAATCCTTCAATTAGTTTATAATAGATATGTTACAACGAGTAAAGTTTGTGGAAAAATTCAGATATTCTTCTAAAAATCATAATTATGAAATAAAATATCTGAATGGAAAGATCAAATACATGCAGATAGATATAACCATACTCAAATCCTTTGAGAAATTTTTTGATGTATTGATAATTCATAATAATGAACTTTCTGGGAATGTCAAAAGATTGAAGGAAAATGTAAGAAATCATTTTTCACTCTAGTATAGATCCTTCAAATTTCTTTCTAATTCAATGTCTTAGAACTTCGATGGATGCCTTTTTTTCCGGTAAGGGTTCCATGGATGACTGGGGCTTGTTTGGTTCTTAGAACACATCTTTTTTGGGAAATTGGGCACCTCGCATAGCTGATTCATGGTTGGTACATAGTTCGCATAACAGTTTGGATGATATTTTTGGGATAAAGCCTCCTCACATGTTTGGCACATGATTTTTTGACCTAACAATAAAATTTAACCTTTTACCGAGGTAACCATGCACAGTTTGTGCATGGGTTGTAATGTCATGCGGAAAAACCAGGAAAAGACTTTTTTTGGGTAAAATGTTTAATTTCCCCTTAATGATCTATTAAGCCACCTCCTTCTTCTCAAATCTATGTTTGTGAAGTATTCACCTCCATGGATAAAGTTTTTGAGACTTTTTGAGACCTAAAGTAGCAGATATGATATTACCTACAACCAGGATCTGTTCGGGCTTCTATTCATTAAGGTGGATGCACAACTATAAGTACTCAAGTCCGTTTAAGCCTTTCCACTTCTCTCTTTCTCTCGACCGAGTTATTAGTGTATGGAAATTTTTCCATTGTCTTATATCTTCTATAATTTGAGACCAGAATGTGTCAATATTAGAGTAGGATAGTTGTACAATCCTTAGGTGGGTGGTCTATAACTCATCCCTCAAGTTTACTGATGTTGGAATTGTCATATGGGGAACAATGATTTTATCAGGTGTTGTATATAGAATTTTTATGACATGCTTATAATCATTAGAATTGTATGGTTATTACTATTTCAAATATGTGATTAATTTTCAGTGGTTACATCTACAACTCTATTCATCCCATGTAGTATGTTATGCCATAATTTTTATTTTAGTGTTTCGACATGTTTGAGCCACCGTTTGGGTGTGCTTGGCTTGACCCTCTTAACAGTTATAATTTCTATATTAAATGAATTGTTTGTGATGATAATTTAACAATTTAAAATACCATGTATTATCACAACTTTACCCACCTATGTAATCTGATTCAATTTGACAATGAAAGGTAAATTCTGAATAGTCATGTATACTATGTATACGACATGGCTTTAAAGGCAAAATGAATAGTATGATTCATATCTGTAGCACCCCTTTCCACATTAATTAAAGGTACCATAATGGAACTTGAATATAGAATATGACTTAAATTAATTAAATGAATGATTTCAAGCTACTTGGCCCTGTCACACTAATCAAAGGAAAGGATTTAACCAAATGACATGACCAAATGGATGCATACAACTTGACCTTATAACACTAATGAAAGGTAAAGATTGAAGCAAATGAAATATTATATAAATTCAATATAAAATAGGAATTTTCTAACTCGATCTCACCTTGGATTCTAATTGGATAATTCCATGAGTACATGGGAACCCCATTCCAATTCAAGGATTCAACGTTCTTTGGTTGAGACCTACCTAGATTTTGATCCTTGTCTATTCATTGGAGGCCTAGTGTGATACCATAGGATCCCTCAATATCATTACAGGATGTCATGGAAACACTCCTTGGATTTACCATTGACATGTAGGTGCCATGTTTAAAGTCCATTTCCACATTAATTTCTTAAACCCATTTAACAACGGATGAACTCCTTGGACTCGGTAGGTATCTCATTGTGTAACGCTAAGGACTTTTATCCTTGGATTACACTCTTAACCATGCTAGGGGAAAATTTATTCATATGTTAGAGACCCTTGTGGTCTACATCACTTTCGTTATTACCATGAGACTTCACTATTAAACACCATTATAGGTTTCCTTATTATAACTTGGAACCTTTACTATTCTTAACATGTGATATATTATGCACTTTTAATAATAAAAAAATGAATTGGTTACACGTTCAGACACCAGCTGATGGCTAAAGATGGTACTTGGGTATTTAGGTACATTGTACTGATTTACCTAATATATGAATTCCTACACACTATTACATTTCCATTACATGGGCCAGATATTATAGACATCATTGGGGGTGGCCCATTGATATATATCTCACACCCTCTGAAGGAGCCCTTGGGTACCTCGAGTAGATTACATGGATTTCAGGGATGAAAAATGGAGGCATATGACATCAAACACTAGACTTCTTAATGTTTATTATGGATCTTGAAAGAAGAGGACCTAGTTTGAAATTGGTATTCTTGGGATACTTTTTTGATTTCATTTTCACTTTTTTGGTATATGTTATGCCTTCTTTCTTGTAACCTTATTTTATAATTTTCTAGTATCATCACATATCATTATTAGTTGTTGAATTTTATTAAAGTTATTTATGTTATTGTTAGTGTTGTCTATATATTTTTTTTGTTCCTTCTTTTTACTTTTATTTTTTCCTATTTATATATGTTACATTTATCCAACACATTAAAATTTTGTAATGAGGGCATAGTCTCACCTTGGATAGACCATAAACCCTCAATGCTAGTTGAATTCCTCTGTCATTTGAGGAGATTCTCTTAAGGCCAAGTGGTTTACTAGGATCTGGGTATCCATTAAGTGGAATCTATGCCTGGGACATCACAAAGTGGTATCAAAGGTGGTTTTCATTCTTGATTTACTATTTGGAGACAATATATTGGGGATTATGAACACTTGGGAAAAAGTCATAAGTCATGCATATGAATCACAAACCCATGTTTGGGGTAAGAACCTTATTTTCTAAATTATAATTGTTGTTATGATTTTTCTTATTATTGTTGATATTATTTAACTTTTGTGTTATGCACATTTGTGTGATGTTATTGATTATTACTATGATTGATGATTTTATTTCATCCTTATCCTATTGATTTTAGTGAAAGAAATATTATCACATGTATCAATATAGGAACCTAGATTTCTCATAGTCATTCATATTTCAATTCCATATAGGTTTGTTTCACTACTTTTCATTACTTGATATGCCAAAGATTTTTGAGTGATGTTGTGATAGTTAGCTTATGATTGAATTACAAATTTTTTCGATTGAGAGATTGCCTATATTAATTAATGGGGATTATAGGGCCTCAAGGGTTGGGGTGTGTAATTTACTCTATCAAACCATTATGCTAAATAAATGGTTTTCTTTTCTAGCGATATAGTTATGGGAACTGATTCACTAGAAATGGTTATCCATTATAAATTGAATCATGAAATCTTAAATGAATTTTTTTTTTGCACATCCTCAAACCATAATGTCATGTTTATGAAAGGTGAAGTATTGAACATGGGTATTAAATGTAAAATTAAATCAAACATATACTTGAGAACATACATATATGTGTCCATTAAAGAGGGTAGTTTGGATAATATGCCTTGGTAAGTGAGTTTTATTATGTTCATCCTCTGCTAGTGATGCCATCTTTATGAATCTATGCATTTTCTAAGGCATGTTCATGGAAATTTTAGATCAATTCCACCACGATGACATCATGTGGTATGCTAAGAGGTTGGCAATGACCATGCTCCAAATGTGGTCAGCCCTGTGTTTCAACTCTTAACACCATGAGTTACACTCGTGGAACAACCTACTATACCGAATCTCGGAACTAATTCCCATATTTGTGATAGTTTCCTTTGTCTCATGCAGTCTGTGTCTGGTGCTCCACTGCTTTCACCTATGATGAATGATCTGACTCATGAGTTCCAATAGTAGCATCCCCATACACTCTCAAGGGATGAAAGTCCATTGGTTGATCAGTCTTATCTTGAGGCCACCCTATCTATATTTGAGCATCTATAAATGCCTCAATGGTAGAGTTCCAGGAATTCCACATACATGCTTTAGAACTCATCCATGCATTGGTGGTTTGTGAGTACCCAGGCCGATCATCAATAGGGCATGTTATGGGTTGATTTCCAGACTACCTCTTATGATTAGTTATTTCATCATACACATAGAGCTGACAGATTTAGAGTGTTTATGAATATATAGGAGTGTTCTATCTCAGTCATGAAATATTCAGTGTGTTTCACAGAGTTTCAACACATTTTACCACTTCTAGCAGGAGATGATCTTTATCGTGCTAGATGTTTCGAGGATGGGATACAGTACGCCATCCATACATAGGCGAATGTTTTTACCTTGCCAACTTCCTTTGAGATAGTCAATTAGGATCTTATCAGAGAGTGAAACCTGAGGGATAAAAATAGTATCGGGTGCATAGGATTTTTTGTGTGGAAAGACATTAGTTTTTTTTGTGGAAGGAAGCATTCCTATGTGGTTCCACATTAGGGCAGTGACAACTAGAGTTCCCATTTTGATAGTTCTAAAGTGCTTCATCAATGTGGATGGTGGGGGCATTTGAATCCTTAGTGCGATAAAACCCCACATGAATTTTGGGATTGTGGTCATATGGGGAATATCTAATGTTTTTGTAGGACATTTTAACTATCTTCTAGTGGAATAGTAAACACACCAGCTCCACCATCAGGAGCGAGTTCTTCTTCATTAAGTCAGGAAGGGAGTTGGAAGAGAACACATAGGTCAAGCTGAGGAGGATGCCATGGCCATGGTATCCATTCTATTGATCACAAGTACAACCAACAGAGTATTTATGATCTCAGTAGTCTATCTGTTACACAGGTTCATGGATTAGGTCAATTGCATTCACTATAGATGATACCTAAGGATCATTATACATGACAATCTATAGTACAAGGTACTATTATTGTGTAATTTATAAGAGTATCTACTTTATTTAACATATGTGTGTCGAAATATTTTATCTCTTTATCTATAATGGAATGTATTGGACTGAAGATATAGTATCACTATGTTGTAATGACCCTAGATACACTTTTTAAGGGTATGAAGAAGGGGTATATGCCAGTGTAGGGACTATACCCTTGAGGATGGAATTTACCATTTATTTTGGAACCTCTTCATTCCCGAGATGATAGGCTTTAATGTAATTCTTGAGATGGATTGGTTGGTTCACTATCATGGTTTTGTAGACTTCTATCTCTGCATGGTATCTTTTACATCACCAGAGGGAGGATGTTATCTACCAAAGGGTGAGTGCGATGTCTATGATAGTAGAGGGGGACCAGAGTATCATGGGATTGGTGGAGTGGCCATCTAGATTGAAAATCATTTCAAGAGGATTATGGTTGATGAAAAGTAGATTTCCCTCTGATAGTTGATCAATTCAGGGATTTCCTTACAAATGATTTTTATTTATTACCTCTTGAGAGAGAGGTAGAGTTTACAAAAATTCCTATTCTGAGAGCATATCTTGTTTCTATTCCACTGTATAGGATAACACATAAAGATATTCAAGATCTCAAGTAGATATTAGAGGATTTAGAGGTCGAAGGCTGTATACAGCCCAATACATACACTTCTGGTTAAGTTATGCTTTTTTACCATTAAGGTGGATGGAACTTTATGGTTATGTGTGGATAATAGAAGGTTGAGCTAAATTATGGGAAAGAACTAATATCTACATCCTCATATAGATTATCTTGTTGACCATCTCTGGGGATCTACGGTCTTCTCCAAGATCGATATAAGATCCAGCTATCATCAGTTGTGAGTTAGGACATCAGACATACCTTGTAAAACTTTCTGTAATATGTATAATCTGAATGAGTACTTTTTTTGTTGTCTGTTCATTCGAATGGAGACATCGTTTTCATGGATATAATGTATAGGGTTTTCCACCCATATTTGGACTCTATATTTTTAGTCATTGTGGATGACATCTGGGAGTATTCACAAACTATTAGAAACCTTGCCAAACAACTTTAGATTATTTTGAGTACAGTAAGAGAACATTATCTTTATGCCAAGATTGTTAAGTTCCACTTCTAGATCAGTAATGTTCACTTCTTTTTTCATATAATACAAGAATAATAACTACCTATTGACCTTGAAAAGCATAGTGCTTTAGTTTCCTAGGAGTACCCCAAGAACATGTTTGATATATAGAGTTTCTTAAGTTTGGATGGATATTATAGTAATTTCGTAAAAGACATCGCACATCTTGGTTCACCATGTACTAGTCCTTCAAAAAAGATTACCAAGTTCCTTTGGTTATAATAATGTGATAAATCCTTTCTGAAGCTAAAAAGGAGGCATGTATCGACACCAATTTTTACTCTTTGAAATCTAGGCATAGGTTATGTTGCCTTCTCTAATGCAATAGGCATCAGCCCAGGAGCATTGATAATGCTTGAGGAAAATTTCATTGTGTATGGATCTCAGTAGTTGAGGCCTCATGAGTTTAATTACCCAACACATGACCTTGATCTAGTAGTAGTTGTCCATCCCTTACGTTACTATAGAAACTATCTGTTAGGTTAGCACATTCTGGTGTACATAGACTATAAGAGCCACAATTAAATCTATTCATAGTGGGACATGATTCGCATATAGTAAATATGGGTCGATTATCTACAATTCTTTTATTTTGAGATTTATTATATTCATAGGAAGGGAAATGTAGTTGTAGATTTGGTGAGATGGAAAACAGAAACACATGCCATAAGGGAAGCTAGTGATGAACGGATGTTAATGGACCTCTTCACTGATCATCATCTAGAGTTTCATGAATTTCATTAGAAGTCTTACCTCTATCCATTTGTATTTAACTCTTCTCTTTTTTATAAAAGGAAGAGTAGACAATTTTCAGATCCCAAAAACATGGTTCTCCATTTGAGAATATCAAAAGATAACCCACCTCGGAGATGGTCTATATATAGAGAAAACATCTTGTGTCTACGTGGATGTATTTGGGATCATCATACATGAGAGAGGATTTGATGAAAGAGTCCCACACCTCTCATTAGACAGTTCATCCAGGCATCTCGACGATGTATAGAGACATGGTACACCAACATTGGGGGCTTCAGATAAAGCATCATAAAACATGATTTATCATATGGTGTTCCACCTATTAGCAGGTAAAGGTAGAGCACAAGAGACCTGTAGTCTAATTATAGCTACTTCTAGTCCCGAAATATAAATGGGAAGATGTTTCTGTAGATTACGTAATCTACTTACGTAAGTCTCTGAGGGGAAGTGATGCTATATGGATGGTCATTAACTGACTAATGAAATTATCCGACTTCATACCTATTACAAAACTTATCTCAGTTGATGAGCTGGTAAGATTATATGTCTGTGAGATCATATGTCTTCACAGGGTTCATTGTAATTTCATTTCAAAGAAGAATTCATGTTATCCTCACGACTCTGTAAGGGATTGCATAAGGATATGGGAACATAGGTGATTCTAAGAACAAATTTTCACCCATTGACCAATGGAAAATCGGAACATAAAATTTTGGTTCTAGAGGATATAATCTAAGAATGTGTCCTTGATTTATATAGTTCTTGGTAGTATCATATCCCTCTCATCGAGTTCTCCTATCATGACATCTTTTTGGTGACCATTTAGATGGATCCCTTTGAGGCCTTACATGGTAGGCCAGGCCGTTCACCCATGTGCTGGATAGAGGTAGGTGAGGTTTTTATATTAGGGCCATGTCTCATTTAGGATACTTTAGAGCATGTTCAGACAATTATAAATCTTATGACTACTTCTTAGTTGAGAGTGAAATATTATGACAATTTCCATCAATGTCCTCTAAAGTATGATGTTGAGAAAAAAATCATCTGGTATCACACATGATACGTCATAGATGGTTACTAAGGTAGGTAAAAAATCACCTCGCTGTGGAGGGACTTTGAAATTCTAGAGAGAGTCGGGATGGTAGCCTATCAGTTGCTACTACATCAGAGGTATCGTGTCATGCATGACATCTTCCATGTTTCATAGCTTCTCTAGAATCATGTCGACCAATCTCATACCTTTGATCCTGATGAAGTTGGTTTAAATGATGATGATAGATTAGAGTATTATTCAGTATGCATCATTGACTAGATCAAGAAGGTTCTCTAAGGCCGGTCTATCCCACTTGTATGTGTGTTATGGTAGAATAACCTATTAAAGGACGTGAATTGAGAGAGGGACTCTTATATATGTGGTCAGTGGCTAGAATAGTCACCGAAAGTGTTTATATACCCTTGGAAAGTGAACTCAGGGAAACATCCTTTTAAGGGGGATTCTGTAAGAACCCAGTTTTTCACTCTGGTATGGATATTTTAAATTTGTGTCTAATTCCTTATCTTTGACCATTTGTGGATTCTATATTTCTGGTAAGGGTCTCAAGGGTTTCGAGGGACTGTTCAGAGCCTGAAAAATTCTTTTTCTGGGAAACTGGCCAAGTCACATGATTGTTGTATGATTGGCACATGATTTTATTAATCGTGTGGATGATGTTTTTTCAGACATATCCACCTTGCACGATTGGTGCACAATCTTATATCCTTACCGATAAAGTGCTAATTCTACCCATGTAACCATGTATGGTTTTTTATTTGTTTTCAAACCACTTGGACAAACCGTGCATAAGTATTATTTCTGAGTAACATGTCTAGTTTTTCAATAATGATAAATTAAGCCCCCACCTTCTTCCCTGACATGATTTTGTATGAAATTCACCTCCATGGATCTCATTTTTAATATTTTTTAAGAAATACAGTAGGTGTAAAGAAACATCCTTCATCTAGGTTATGATTGAGCTTTTCTATGTCGTATTGGATGCACAATGGTATGCAGTCAAATTCATTTAAGCATTTCCTCTTCAATAATTATCTCGGCCAAGTTATCAGGGTATGAGAATTTTTCTATTTTTCATAGATCTACTCTGATCTGTGAAAAATCAAGAGCCAATATCAGAGGAGGAGAGTCATACAATCTTAAGGTAGTTGGTCCATAACTCATCCCTAATGTTCACTGATTTTTGAATTTTCATGTGGGGCCACTAATTTCAAATAGTGTTATTTATAGAATTTTTATGCCATGATTATAATCATTGGAACTATATGGTTAGTCTATTTCCAAATATGTGATTATTTATTGGTGGTTATTCCCACAGCTCCATTCATCCCATGTAAGATGTTATTCCATAATTTTCTATTTAGTGTTTTGGAATCTCTAAGGCATTTTTCTGGTGTTTCCTATATTAAAATTAATAAGAGTAAGAGTTTATATATTAAATGGATTTTTTATAATAATAATTTCATAATGTAAATTACCATGTATGCTCACCACTTGACCTGCTTATGGTATGTTCTTCAATTTGAAAATGAAAGTTGAAATGTTAATTAGAATGCATACATTGTATATGACTTGGCATTAAATGTAAATGAATGGTACTTTGAATATATGTAGCACCCCATTCCACATTAATGGATGGTATAAGAATGAAACATAAATATGTAATATGTCTTAAATGAATTAAATGAATGGTTTCATGCTACATCTCTTTTTCACAACAATGAAATTCAAGGATTGAACCAAATGACTTGACTAGATTTTTTCATGATAAATGAGCTTATCACACTAATAAATGAATATTCATGAAACAAATGAAATATTACATGACTTAAATATCATACAGAAATGTACTGACTCAAGAATACATAGGATTACGAACAGATAATACCATGAACACATGGGAACCCCATTCAGAATCAAAGATCTGGCTTGCATAGGTTGAGACCCACCTAGATCATTATCCATTTATACAATTTTGATTCCTGGTATGCCACCATAGTATCCCTTAAATATCATTACAATATCCCTTGGATACACTCATTGGATCAAGCATTGACATGTAGGTTCCATGGTTAAATTCCATCAGACCTAGTCATTGCATAGACCCATTTTACCTTAGATGAACTCATTGGACTCAGTAGGTGCCTCAATGTAGAATGACTTGTACTATTCTCTTTGTATTACACTCTTACAACATTCTAGGCTATATTTATTACTAAGTGGGTGGACCTGGAGGTCTACATCACCTTGGTTATTATCATGGGAATTCACTATTAAACATCATTACAGGTTTCTTTATTATTACATAGAACCTTAAATATAAATATCATTTGATATGTTATATATTGGTAACAACAAATTAATGAATTGGTTAAATGTTAAAACACAGTTTGAGGGAAAAAGTATGTTCCTGGTAATTAAGTTACAATTTACTACTTTACATTATATACGCAGGCATGCACACTATTACATTTTCATTACACGGGCCAGATGTTATAGACATCATTGGTGGTGGCCCACTAAGAATTATCTCACACCCTCTCTAGGTTATTTTTGGTACCCATAGTAGATTACACGGTTTTAGTTTTTGAAAAATGGATGTATACATCTTCGAACACTTGATTTCTTGTTGTTTAGTATGGATCATGATAGTAGAGGACCGAGATGGAACATAGTATTCTTGGGATAGTATTTGGATTTCATTTATACTTTTTGTGAAACATGTTATTCCCCGTGTCTTGAATCCATGATTTCTAGTTATCCACTAACATGACTTATCATCATTAGTAGTTAATTGTTATTACACTTATTTCAATTATTGTTACTGTTGTTTTTATTTTCTTTTCTGACTTCTAGTTACAAACATGTATTCCGTTATATAACTCTATTTACATTCATATAGCGCACTACACTTTATAAATAAGTGCATATTATCCCCAAGGACACACCTTGGGACCTCTCTTCTAGTCAGCTTCATCTAGAATTCAGGGAGATGCAATGGAGGATGTGTGGCCCACCGGGCATGGGGAACCCGTTCAGTGGCATCCGAGTTTGGGACTTCACAGAAAAAAGAATGGATTTATGATGAAATTTTTTAATTTTTTGAAAATTATAGAAAACAATTCATGAATATGAAGCATTTGATAGAGGATTTCATAATGAAATGATTACCACATTTCTTCTGAACTTTCTTTGTAATTTTTTTAATAACTTTTGAATAATTATCAATGAATTATTCACTTCATCCAGATATGATTGTTTAAATGTTTTCCCAATTCCAATTAGATTATTATTATTTCATAATTTTTACATATTATTAGTTAGTTTATTAAATTTATTTTTATTTCTCTCCCTCTCTAACATTCAAGAAACTCAAGTCATTCCCCATTCTTTTTGAAAATAAAAAATGTGGGAGGATTATTTTCATTTGGGGGAGAGGTATTCTTATTTATGGAGAAAATTTTAACAATGGGGGAGTTATTCCATGGAGATAAATTTATTGGAAAGGTGGATAAATCCATTATAGAGAATAAAACATGACAAAGGGGGAGATATTCTATTAAAGTGGATAATATGACACTTAGGGGGAGATGTTATTCTATAATAGAGTTAATAGTATCAAAAATCACTCTCCACCATATTCAGAAGAGTTATAAACTCAGGGGGAGTTAAGTATTATTATTTAAGTGTAAATAAGAAGTACATAAAAAATGGGTTATATGCCAATCAAATATATATTTTCAAATATGAATAAGAGTTTTTTTATTTCTAAAATGTTTTAGACTATTGAATCAAAATTTCTACTTAAAACTATTCCATTTCATTGGTTTTAAAAATCAAAATCATTTTATTAAATAATTTATTACTAAATTTTCATTTCATAAGCGTTTTAGAATGTTTTTTATAAAACACGGTCTTATACCATACATATAATAAGTACTAATGAATTATGAAAAAAACCAATATACATCTTCATTATAATTATCATAATGAGTATGGATCAAATAAACATTGGATTCCCCAATGTCAGATCAGATGTAAGGAATTCATTATTTCATTTAAAATTGACAGTGTCCTAATAATCATACAGAAACTAGTACCTATGAAAATCAAACTCACACTTATAAAGTTCATCATATTGACATTATCAATTATGTCTATCAGACTAACTTATGTTTATTATCGTATTCATAAATTTATTTCCCAATGTATGGAATACTTTTTTCCCTGTAATGGTGAAAACTAATATGATTTCATAGAATTAGTAATGTTAGATCATTATGGGATATCAAATTTCTAGGTGTCCATGTCCTTGCTGAAAACATATAGAAAATATTACCAATAGAAGATAAAGATGACCGTTGGAGGATTCCTATAAATACTAGGCCATTCAGAGAGTTTAGATTTCTTTATGAGATGCTAGATTTCATTTTGAATTTCTACTTGTGAGAGAGATCTATAGATTACATAAGCATGAAAGTTATATTCTTAGTCATTGTAATTGTTTTTGAGATGTTTATTTCTTAAGGAATCCTTATCAGATTTCCTCCTTAATAATTGTGTTGTAATTATTTCCGTGTGTGATTATTGTGATTACGATCGAGGGCTACCGAGGATAGGTTGATGGAGAATCTGATCATCTAGTTCAATGACTCACTGAAATAGAGATATAAAGAATTTGATCCAACATATGGGGGCTGTGGGGGATATACAGATAGAGAAAATCATATCACTATATCAAGGTCGTACATGATTTTATTACATTGATGATATTCTTATTGTGGTCTTCCCTTGTGGAGGAAAGATAAATTTCCTAATAAGTATAAAACAATGGATTACATTTGACAAGGTTATTGACTAAAATAGTCGTAATTTTAATACATATATATATATATTCAATAATAGATTTAACTCCTTATTCAATACATTCTCTATTGTATTATTTTTTTCCATTAAGTTTATTATCTACTCCATAATTTTTAATTGTTTTACGGTAACATATATGAATATGATAAACATAAATCTATAAATCGGATCATCTAAGATTCTAATATGATTACATTGATTTAAATAAATCCAAAATGATTATGATTTTTAACTATGATATATAGAAACCAATCTTTATTATAATACACAGATATAGTTATGCTTATGGAAAAGTCCAAATTTGATAATTTTTCTAAAGAGATTCAAGAAATTGTTTATTATATTTATTTTTTAACTAATGTTTTTCAATGTAAAATTCAAACCTCTTTTAATAGATTTATCAAAAAGATAGTCTTTTAATCCAAATAGAAATATACCTCATATTGATATCCAATAGTCATATCCAAGGTATAAATTCTAGACAAAAATCTATCTTATCTCTTCATTCTAGGTGAAAACATTATTTGATTGAATGAGATGTAACTTGATATGATAAAATGATTAATTTTCAATTAAATTTCCATATATCATCACATTTTAACCCACAATATGTTTTCAGACATAGTATTTAATCAATGCTTTATATTTGGGATGACTATTATCTTAGGTAAATTTGTAATGATCAAATTATTTAGATGTCTTTTCAAAAAATGTGAGGTGAAATCTATGGTATAGTTTTGATACACGTTGTCTTGTTTAGGTCACATTTGTCCTGAAATAAATAAAAGTAATTTCTAGGAATATAAAATATATTTTCTCATATTTTTTAAATATAAGTATGAGTTTTTAATGAAATATAAGCATAGATAATTCATTATAAATATTACAAAGAGATAATTGATGTTTCAATGGCCCATGATTTTTTATAAAATCTTTGATGTATTGTGAATGGCCATTGTTGTATGCTTTCGCATTACATGTGTATATTCATAAATCATTTTATATGTGTATTGTGTCTAAAATTTATTTTGGACAAAGGCATAAACATTAATTCTTCCCAAATAAATTGTTCACTCTTTTAGATTAATATATTTTGTAGAATTAAAATCTCATCATTAAAAGTTAGTAAATATGGGACTAAATTTTTATAGGTTTATAAATGCATAAATTATGAAGCATATATCCTATAATAAAACATCAACACCTTATATTCCACCGACCAGTGGATAAATCAATTTCAAAATATAGTATTTAAAGGAATCGTAGAAAGGGATTTAAATTAAAATATGAACAATTTGAGAAAAAGGCAAGAACATAACTTATGGGATTACAAAAATTCATCTAATATCCAAAATTGAATCATCCCCTATTTTTTTATCAATGGTACAATAAATAATTTCCCTATGGAATTGAAAAACTAATCCTATTTAAGAATTAATTATATAAATATTGATCTAGAAAAATGAATAGAAAAAATGATTCAGATTTAATAAATTAAAATAAGAAGAAAATGATTTAAATGATCAAGAATTTTAAACGAGTTAAGCAAACTAACATAAGATAATATTATTCAAAAAGATAATTCCACATTGAATAAAATATTATTCTATATAACTAAAGCCTTGAGTTTATTATAGGTAAACATTATTCTATAGAGAAGGACAACATTCCATCTGTATTATGTACCCATTTGGTATTGTGTAGATAATTAAAAAATAAGAAAAGAACTCATTCACTATAAATTTTCCAATGATAAAAAATATCATTGTAATATACCATAATAACCAATAGAGGAGATCATGTTCCTTTAATATTATTACTAGGAACACTATGAATTTTACCATTCCTTAACATTATTTACTAAATTCCATAAAAAATATACACAAACTACCATTTATATTATAAATCTTTAAGAATATTTCACCATTATTTTTTGGGGGATGTAAAAAATAATTAGTTTTTAGAAAATTTATATTATTTTTATTTTAATTTCTCATTTTTCATTTTTTATTTCTTTTTGTGTTTTTTAAAACATATAAAGATAAAACTAAATTCCTTTTTTTGAAACTATTACAATTGTAATGATCATGATTAATAATCTAAATTAAAATAAAAAAATGTTGAAATGAGCTTATATTTATATTCAATGTTTGTGAAATTCATGAAACTTACACTAATTTTTTAATCTCATATCATTAAATACTCTTTAATTTTTAAATCAGTTATCTATATGGTTCCACAACAATTTTTAATATGTTATTTTCAATTCTTTCATTTATTAAGATAGATAAAACATATTTTAATATTCATGATATTTTGTTAATTCTAATCATAATGTTGGATCATTGTAAAAATTGTGTTTTAAATGTTCAAGACAATATTTTTATTCAATTCTTTTACTAGAAATAATAATTCTAGACAACATTGAAATATGACCCTTGTTAGCCCCTATATTCCATGAAAATAAAGTTATTAAACAACATTAAAAAATTAAATCCTTAATTAACATTCTCTAAGAGTAAATACTTATCATAGACAATATTTTGTGTGGGGAGGCTATCTTTTTAGTATATCTAGAAATAAGTTATTTTTCAAGGAGATATGGGGAGAAGCAGTATATATGTGATTGATAGATGAAGATATTGTTTAGTGGTAGAGACTATTTTATTTCACCTAATGTTTTTTCTATTGATTCAATACCCCCATAATTATAGTTTCCAGATGTTGGAAAATGGAATGTGGAAATTGTAGCAGAAGGACTTCTATATAGGTTGAAGGACCATCAAATTTTTTTATCCTTTAATGATATTATGATATAATATTGAAGGGTTGAAATTCTGAATAAGCTAAAGGGTCATTGGGTTGTTAATGAAGATGGGGTGATCATGTATTGATATTTTATTTTACGGATGTGTGTATTATATCATGATTGGATGATGATTAGTAAATAAGAAATGAGACCTCATCACTAAAGTAAACAAGTCTTAGTAGTCAATAATATATTAGGGAGAGTGGTAAATCCTATATAGAATTTTTTTATTATTAATAATTTTTTTTAATATCTTATTTCATCCAATTAATTAAATTAAGAATCAGTGTTTCTCTCTTTCATGTTGGGCTCACTCTTTGAAGCATGTCAAAACTCATTTTGTATTTCCTTCCTTTGGAATGTCAATTTATTATACTTTATTTCAATGTATGTAAGATTTATTTTATTTTCAAAGTATGGATCTGTGTGGTGGATAGGTTGCAAATTCTACCAACATCAAGTACTGTTAGTTATAAGGGAAGGTAAATCCTAATTTTTTCATTTCCACAATATAGAGCCTCCAGTTTTTGTAGATCTAGTGGATTATAATTCATTATTTATGTTGTTTTATCTTAAGTATAACCTATTTTTTCCCTAACAAAGTGGTATCAAAGGTTATGGTTCTCTTCAAACATATTTTTTTCTTTATCTCCATGACAATATATCAATATTATGGTATATCACTATCTTCAAAAGATATGGATTCCCATAATAGAAATGTCTTAGTTGATAGGATGAAGGTAATATATTTTTGGCATATAGAGATTAAAAATGGAGGACCATATTTTGAATAGTACCGTGATTCCCCACTCACTAGTTCCTTTCATAAAATATTGAAAAATTGGAATTAGTATGGATAGAGAGGAAATAATTTCTGTCTATGCAGATTTATTTTTCATTTAATTGTATGTCTAATAAAAATTTTGAAAATAAAAAATTAGTTTGTATATATAAATAATATTATATGTATTATAAAACAATTACATTGATAAAAGTGTTCCTTATTTGGAGGTTTTTATCCGAATGATATCTAAAGGATGTCGAGCAGTCAATCATGTGAATGATTTAAATATGATATGAGTGTAGATTAAATTAGTGATGGAAAAGTTCATGGATGATGTTTGGACACACTTAATACTATATTCCCTTCAAGAAAACAATGATGAAATGGTTATGGCATCCTATAACTTCTATAGAAAGAAAAAAATCAGATGATTTCTATAACCTAATGTAGAATGGGAAGCATATGTGGATGGAAGACTAATCAATCTTTGATCATTTTATTAATGTTTATGGATTAGGATGATCACCCAAACCCATGATGATCTAAAAAATCATTATATGATTGTATGAGGGAGAAAACATATGCTAAGTCTCCTAGTATAGGCCATGTATATTAGAAATGTGGAAAAAGAATAAAATTCAAGATATATTGTAGGATTCCTATGGATAGTTCTGAAATGTAACCAAATTCCAAAAGACTAAATTTTATTCAATATGATCAATAGTGGTATAAACTTATTATTATGTGTCAACATTCTGGTTGAATCATTGGTATTTGACTCAATTTTTTCGTTTAATTCTACCGGATATGTGAGATTCTTTGAAAATTGTGTTTCTAAATGATAATTTAAATTACATTTTGTGGGTAATGAATATCTATAGATAATCAGAATAACATTTGAGAATATCTTAATGAAATATTTTGGATTCTTAATGTTGAATTAAGTTATACATATCACATTACTTTGGATGAAACAAATTTTAGTAGGAAAACAGGATATTTTAGGGTATCAAACTACTTAATCAAATGAAGTATGAAAAGTTACATGGGGATACATAGTGGTTTAAAATGATTAAATCATGGGATGATATATTTTACTAGGAGGACAGATGCAATTTCATTTTGAAAATTTTCAGAACATCTTGAGGTTCAGAATTTTATGTGTTTTCATCTCAGTACGATATACCTCAATTTTGTATATGTAAAATCCATACTGAATATTTAACCCACATATATTTAATGTTGTTAGAGTTTTATACTAGGGAAACAAATAATGGTGTTCATAAACCTGAATGTATATAATCCCTAGTGTTGGATGTTTAAACAAGATCACGTTGATGTTTGGGGACCTAGTGTAGTTTATTTTCATCATTTTCACTTAAATTTGTAATCTCTATTGATGATTCTATGTGTAATGTTGTGATTTAATTTTTTATGCATAATTATGATGCATTTTATTATTTTCAATAATTTAATTCTATGGTATAAATGGAGTGTGAGTAGAATGTTAAATTATTACATTATAACAATGGTGGGGATTACACTAGATAGAAATTTCATTACCTTCTATAGAATTAGGGGGCAGGGAATGAGAATATAATTTCTATATCTCCATATAAAAATGGTGTGGTTGAGATAATTAAGATGGAATTGATAGCAAAGGCTTGAAGAATGATTTTGTACATAGTAATTATCATGTAATTTAGGAATAGTCACTCAACACATCCTCATATCTCTTAAAAAAATTCTAGCATCAACAGTTTTATAGGGATGTACAAAGGAGTTATTAGGTGGAAAATGATTAGGGGTTCATCACCTTTGATTCATTTAAATCATAGAATAAAATATTACCTATTATAAGGATATTGACAAGATTATGGACAAATAAAATATTTTTACTTTGTCTCATATGGTAATGATAACTTTTATAATTTTCTATGTCCTGAAGATAAGTAACAAGTCATCCGAATATAAAGTGTTCACATTAATGAGGGGGGTCTTTGAGAGGACCTAAACATTATTGATAGTGAGTTTGTTAAAAAAATAATTTATCATGGTCTATGTTGATCCATGTAAAAGAATATATTTTATAAAATTTTGAAAAATTTATATTAAAACATTGTAAATTCATTAATGAGAAAAATGTATAAAATTAGAGAATGATCAACTGTGGATAAATCTTGAGTTTGAATACTGGAAGATAGTGTGTTAGAAGTTTTTTCAGATCCGAGTAGTCTTTAACAACCATTCAAGTTAAAGATATCAAAATTAATCATAATTCCATTTTAGATATTTTATCCTAAAAGGGAAATTTTATTCTAAATGGGTATAAGAGAAAAAAATCTGAGAATAAATAGTAACACATAACGATGAAAATTAGTGGAATCTTGTGATAGATGTAGAAATTTCTTTATTTGAGATTAATGGATGAGGGGATCTCACTAATTTATTAGAAGTAAAGTAGTAACTAGAATAAAGTGGACTTCTATTTGGAATATGGAGTTTATGGAATTAAAATATACCAAGCACGGTTAATGGAAAAAATATTTCATTATAATGAAGGTGAGGATTTATATAAAATATTCTCATAGCTAGTAAAATATACAATTATTTTGATTGTACCGAACATGGTAGAATCATAAAATCTATAATATCATCATATTTAGTAAAATATGTCCATAGTTCAATGTGATTTAGTTGAATATAACTAAATTATATATAAAATTGGTTTCACATAAGTTGATAACAATAATTGTTTCTTTAAGTTGAAGAAGAATGTTTTTAGGATAAAATAGGAACCACAAAAATTGAATAAAAAATTTATTTACATATGTCAGAAGAGGGATTTGAGAGATCCAATTAAGACCATTATTATTACCAAAAGTGATGTAAATATGGGGCATTCATCATATTTTTGTTATATTTGGATAAAATATTTCATTCTTGGTATGATGTTTTTTGAATCAAGAAGATTAAACATTTCTTATTTGGAAGATTCAAGATAATTGATCTTTGGAAATATAAGAATATTTTGGGGATGATGAATGATATATATATGAAGGAAAAAGATCAGTTATATTTTAGAAATACTATATCTGGATGGCGATCGAACATATTTCAGTGACCAAAAAAAACTCAGTCACAACTACATTTGATTGGAACTTCATGTTTTCCATGAAATATAACACACACAAAACATTGGGGCCATGTTCAAAAACAAAATTTCAAAAGAATCAATTATTAGAAGTTTTATATATTTAATGGTATTCACTTAGCCTAAAATTTATTGTATATGAGGAGTGTTAACCCCATACATGTTGAATCAAGAAAATGTACATTGGGAGGATGTCAAATGGATCCTTTGATATTTGAAGGGAAAACATATATATATAATTTTTAATGGGATGAATGATACTTGGTCTGGTTTTTTTTCTTTTTGACTTTACTAGGGATTTAATCAAAAAATTATTATAAAGGTGTTTACCAAGGAAATAACATAAAAAACTCTAAGGCGCTATTAATCGTCAGTGGGGTTTTGGTAAAATGGTGGATAAATATAGAGGAACACTTAAATTTATAAAGAATAACGGATTTTTCACCAAGTGATTTAGAGTTTCAAAGATTATTTGAAAAAAAATAATCATGAACAATATTGTCAGTTGGTGAAGTATATTTCATATCCCCATAAATTAGTTAAATATATTTAGGTCCCCATGATTAGGGTCAATAGAAGTTATTATGGCATGGGGTGAAAAATTGATCACAGGTCATCTCCATGGGAATTATACCTCTTGAAATTCATTATCATATAGAGTTGTTATGATGAAACACTAATTGGATGAATTTATCATGAATCTTAATGGTCACAGGTTTGGTACTCAAGATGATTCAGTCATGTTTAGTGATCCATGACTTCAGGGGAGCATGTACTACTAAATGAACAGATGTTCATTAGTATATATGTAGTGGGATATCAATACTAACGTAATGAAATTTCAAGGAAATAACTAATTAATTATATATAGTGTTAAATAATTAATAAAATACTAATAATTAGTAAAAAACATTTATAACTTGTTTCTTCTGATAAATTAATGGAAGTATGTGTGTTTATCCCATACACAGAATACCCATTATCCGAAGCATATTAAAATTCATGTGTTCACTAAATGATTCCAAAAATTACATTCAATTTACTTATTTTTTCTGTGAATGTATATTAGTTTTTGTTATGTGTCCGATGGAATTTTTTTTGTTTATCAGGGTGTCACTTTTACCATCTTTCAATACTCATTATCATCGTGTAACATAATTTCTGGAGGATTAAATTCTATTATGAATAGCCTATAGTGTGTATAGTTCCAATGGTCTTTGTATCATTCTTTTAATTGTTTTATAAATTTCAAGGTTATATTTTTCCTCAATAAAAATATCCATAAATATCTATAAAATAATTGGAAAAAATGTTTCATGTCCAATAAATCCTCTCTATATCTATATAAAAAACAATTTAAAAAAATAGAAATGAAACTTATAAATGTAACAAAAAGAAAAATATTTATTTTATTTGAAGTGTTTTATGAGAGTAATTATCATCATAATTAGAGAGACGTGTAGTAAAATCATTAAAAATATGAGTGAGTGATGATACCATTCATAAATATAGATTTTATATCATGTATTTTACTTAGTTTTAGTGCTATAATCACGTTTTAATACCTCCAAAATGTTTAACATCATCACCTAAAAACTCTTATCTATAGAAAATCCATAAAAATGTTTCATGATAATCATATTAAAAAAACACATTGGGTGGATATTTATAAACTCTTCAAACCATTAGTGACCCAAGCATTAGTATAAAACAAGAAAAACATTTCATTAAATTCATACTTTGTGTGATGAGTGAAATATTTCTAGGAAGGTAGAAATAAATGAGTGTGGGAAAATAGAAAATTAAATAATATATTATTACCTAATAGTTAAACTAGAATTAGGAAAATATAAGCGATTTGATAATCTTGAATAGAAGACTTATTATAAAACGGGATCACATTATCTTGGGTCTCAAATTCTTCATGGGTATTATATTTGATGTTCACCTATTTTGGATTTCAAGGATTTGTGTCTATGAATTTATGTAAATAATAAATTTAATATATCTTCATGATATTATTTTTATTTTACTCCCACGTATTTATTGTCTAATTGAGTTTTGGATAATTTTTAAATTAATGTAACATTTCATTGGGTTTTGTTTATATTGATTAAAATTATTGAAATTGTGGATTAAATTGGTTTATTAAATTATTATAATAAAATAAAGGGAATAAAACTAGTAATCTATTGACTTATATTTTGAAAGATGATTTATATTGCATCTAAGGATCAATGACATTGTAAAATGGGTATTTATGAGTCCCCAATTTGGATACATAAATTTTTTTGATGATATATTAAAGTATTTTCCTTTTCTACGAGTGGTATCCCTTCCCATATATAACATTCTCGTGTAATATGAGAGGATATTATTGTAATTTGTTTAGGGAAATCCCTTTTTTCCATAAAAAATGTCCTTGTGATTATAAATGAGTAATTCTTACAATGCGTAAAAATTATCCCTTTATCACTTGTGAGGTCATCCTGATTTAAAATAAACATATTTTTTCTAAATATGTGAATAAGTTAATATCATTTTCTATTGAAATTAATGTAAAATACATATGTATTTTCTACAAATAAATAATATATTATCCATTTAATCTTGAAGGGAAGAGATGATGAATAGGATATTACTCTAATACATAAGATTTTCCTCACAAACAAAGTTATATGTATGGAATTTTAAATTTTTATTAGAGGAGGAGAGAGGAGTATCCATGGTTTATATAATATTTTCTACTCATATATAATATATTTAGTGATACAAAATGATTTTTTATAGATTTATTTTTTATATGTAATAAAATTTGGATCTTATGCTAGGTTTTGTTATTAGAAATTTTTTTATATTATATATAATATTTATAATCATTTCTCAGATAACTCATGTAATTATTATTCCACTATAAATATTATTTTTTTTAAGTACAAAATTTCATGGGAGAATATATATCATTAAAAAAATCAATAGGAACTATTAAAATTACGATTATTTAGATGCTATATGAAGTTCATTCATGTTTTTTGTACACAAGGAAATCATTATATGTGAAGGCTTAACTTAAGATGGAAATAATGAGGATTTTAGTCTAGTTGTTAGCAAACCATTGTAAGAGAAAACTAAAAGTTTTAGAATATTTAGGGAAATATTTAAAATTTATGAGGTAAAGATCTATATAATATCTCCATTCATGAAATCAACATTGAAAAAAAATGATGGAAGGTAGAATCTTTTTAATAATATTATGAGATTATAAGAAGTGGAATGGATGTTTTTAGATTTTGGTTTTATTTTTAAAATTTATTTTATAAATTCATTATTACCTAAATGTAAACATACACATAGAGGGATAATCCCTGTTAAGTTATTGTTATAGTGATTAGGAGATCCATTTTCTATTCTTGAGTCTAAATATCAATAATAAATTTTTATATTATTATATGATCTATCATTATGGTGATGATATGTTTAGTTAAATGAAATTGTATTTGGTTAATATTTCATACATTTTACTCTTTGTAGTGTGACAAATTCATCTCTATGTATACATAATATTTCCCATATATGTTGGAATGGGTACAGTTTTACAAAGTAGTGTCTTGTAATTACAAATACGTGTGTGGGGGAAGTTGATTTTTTAAATTATCAAGATTAACATCACCTAATTAGTAGTTTCATGAGTAATTTATAAGATCCCATTACTGATCTCACACACATTTGGAGGATCATCATTATGCAGTGGTCACTACCAAATAAAAAATCTCACTGCATTATATCCCTCAATGATAGAGAATAAATCATGGATTATATCATTGATCAAATTAAAAAAATAATTTAAATCAATTTAAGAAGAGGATAACATTGAAAAATGTAAACAAGTCTTAGAAATAATACTATAATCTATAAATTAATCAATCAAATTTTCTTTATTTTTCAAAATTTTTATTAGATTCCTTAAATTATATCAAATAACCCCATTATTTCTCAAATTTTGATTAAATTTATTTTCACTCATCTATGGGGACAACTCTAGACCTCACTACATTACATATTTTCATTAGGTATTTAAAATCCATTTTCGCTGCCTTGCGTCAGGTCTATCATCAATTATAAAAGATTAGGAACCATAATAAATAGAAATAATATTTGAGATAAATGAATTAAAAAATAGATTTTAACAAAAGTGTTTTACTGTATAATATGTGAATAGATTAGTAAATATACAATAGAATGTTTGATATTATTTTTTGATCAATTATACCATGTTAATAGATTTCATTGTGGAATAAAATATGAGAAATATTCTATTTTTGAAGTTTATTTAAAAGAAAATATCAATGAAATAGCATATATTTTTTATAGTTGATATTCTTATCACCTTGCTGGATATATAAAGATTTCAAAAAATAATAAAACTCTTGATAATGGTTCAATGCCTTTTATTAATTATAGTTCATTAAAAATGACAAGATTAAATAATATTTTTATTAAAACTAAGATTTTGGATTCTATAAAAGTTTTTGATGGACTTGGGAAATATATCCTGAGTTTTACCAAATTATTTGATGATTTATATTATCTTATTTATATGAAAAATATTTCTGAATTAAGAAATTTAAGGTTGAAAATGTTTTTTATGAAATTAATAATTACTATTATTAATTGGATTTTATTTGGAAGCCATAATGAATCATGTTTTTTCTTTAAAAAATAATAATTATATTCAAAAAATAATACATTTTTATATTGGCCAAAAAATGTATGTTAAGCTTTTTCAAAGTACATTTTATGAGAGATCGACCCAAATTTAATATGATTGACACATTTTATATGAAAATTTTCATAAAAAACATGGGTAAAGGAGGTCATAAAATAAGTGTTATTTTATTCACTAGGACATTTAAAAGGGTTCATTTGGATTTATATATGCTAATGACGCATAAATCAACTAAATTTTATCTTATTTATCAATTTCATTTATAATTTCATCATGATAACCAATTTTTTTGTTTATGAGATACAAATTTAAATCTACTAAAAAGTTAAAAAATTCTAGTAATGATATAGAAATGGAGATCTTATTTTTTATAACGAAGAAATTAAAATATACTATAAGAGAGTATACTAACACAAAATTATTTTCATACCCCTCTAAACATGATATTAATAATGAATAAAAAACTCCATTTACACCCTAACAAAATGGAGTTTTATAGTGAAAGATTATATATCTTATTGATATTTTAATAAATACATTATATGAATTAATATTATTAAGGTTATTTTAATGTAAAACTGTTGAAAATACAATGAATAATTATTATATATGTTTTCTAATATTTTGATGGTATATAATTTCAAATAATACATTTTTTAGAAGAAACTATCAGAGAAATATTTTAAAATATTTTTAATTTTGTGCTTGATAAAAAACTATAGATCTAGGAAAACATGATGATAAATTTGAATAAGGAAATTTAATGGAATATTTTTCAAATGGAATATGATATAAATACAGAAATAATATATTGAGAAAGTTATGATGTGGAGACCATTAAATAAAAACTTAATTTGAGTGAGTTTCTTGGTTATACAACTGAATATTTTAATGAGGATGGAATATAGAATTAGGAAGATATGATTGATGAAGAATGTGGAAATGAATAAAATAGTTATAATATTGATTCAGATCATTAAATTTTGATTAAGGTGATATTATAAATGTTAATGTGAAGTATAAAAGGATGTAAAAAACATAATAAAGATGATAATATTTTACTAAATAAAGTGGAACCAATTCCCATAACATGATTTATAGGATGTGATAATCATATATCTTTAAATTCATAGATTGATACATATAATTTTTATAAATATTTAAAAAAAGGAGTTGATAAGTTTAGTGACTGAAGAGTTGTATTATATTGAAATAAATTTTACTTGGGATCTTGTTCCATTGGAATAATATAAAAGGTTATCCCACCCACATGGGGGATTAAAAAAATTCAATAATAAATTTGAGATTGATAGAAGAAAATACATATATATGTGAAAATATTGATATCATGTCGAAATAGTTTATTTTTAAGAATCATTTTCACTTGTATAAATACATGAGGTAATTTAAATTTTAATAAATGTTTTGATACATATGAAAAATAAATTATATAAAATACACTAGAAATTTTGGTCCTTTAACAGGGATATATAGGATGATGTATTTATTAAGAAATACAAAATGTTTAATATGGAAAATCATGGGCCAAATATCTATAAGTATAATTGAGATCATTATGGAGTGGAAATTGGCCCCAATATCCTAGTATTAATGATAAGTATCAACCTGGAAAAGTTGAACATTTTTAACAAAAAGGTTTATAAAAATCCATATGTAAATGAAATGAAAATAATTACTCTCATTATTATTATTTATATATTTTTAGTAATTTTTATAGGATAAACATATCATAGTTTTGTGGAATTATCTAGTTTAATAAAAATAAATTTTTGATATCAATGGTTAGAGAGATGGAGAAATTTATAGGATCATGGATTATGAAAGAATAATATTTATTTTCTTATCATTGGAGAAAAATAGAAAAGAATATATGAATAAAATAGTCATTGAAATTAATATTGAATTATCCAAATAATAGAAAGATGATGTGAATATGATAATGGATGTTTTAAGGAAATGATTGAATCAAAAGTAATTTATAAATTTAATAAGAATATTATTGTATCTCACAACATCTATAATTGACATAGGTAATGTAGTGACTATTGGCGCAAGATTTTATAGTGATACAAATGAATCACACATGAATGATCAAAAGTAAATTCTCAAAATAAAATAAAATTGTATGTAATTCATTAGTTGATATATGAGTGAAAAAGGGAAAATATAATTTTTCTACTATAGAAATTCTGAATTTTTGTGGAATGTTTATAAAATAAAACCAATATATAGGGTCACATTCTTCTTAAGATAATTTTATGTGAATTAGAATGGTATGAAACACATTCATTAAATATTTATACTACAAATGTAATGTAATTTGGTAAAGCATATCTACAACATTATTGTTTCCTATGAAATATTATATTGAGGATATAATGATAATGATTTCAAACCCACTGATATTTTGTTATCAAATAAATGTGTTATCAATATTTCCAGGAAAAATATGACACGCTATAGATCTAAAAATATTGAGATAAAATATAATTTCAAAAAAGAAAAAAATCCCCAAATGGATATATGATGTTTGAGTATGTTTCAAATATATACCGGATTATTTGAAACTCTTAAAAGATTATGTTAAATTATTCCAAAATAGTTCAATATGTGTGTTTGCGTCTCAATTAATGATGATGGATATTTTTTTGAAAAGAATTTTTTATAGAAAGTAGTGAAGATGGCCAAAGTAGTGAGGTGGTTCACGAGAGATTGGTTAATACCAATTAGTGCTATCCAAGTTTCATTGTTGATAATAAGATAAAATGATTTTCGTTTTGGATTGTTTTGAAAAGAGGTGACTGGACTAGTAGAAGAAGCTTGGAAGCCTGATAAAAGTGATTAAACATGTGTTGTATTAGAAAATAGTACAAAAACACTAGCAAAGAAGACAACACCCATATCATAGAGAATGATTATACGGATAATACAAAAATGGATAGAGGAAGAAAATGTGTTAATCTAGGTGTAGTGAAGGAAGGAAGATGCCATCTACGGTCACAACAATGATCGTAGGTGTGTTGAAATGAATAATTCCAAAAATGGTCATGGGGAAATTTATCTTTCCCTAGTGGCCCCTATTGTGTTTTTCAATTGAACCTATGAGAAATGTGTAATATAGAAATATCGTTCCCCTTCTGAAGTTGATATGGTTGATAGTTGGAGTTTCAAGACAACATAATTAGGATAATAATGGTTCATTCAACAGTACATGGATTTCTGAATGAAAATGGACAAACAATTTTAAACACATCATAGTAAAGAAGTCATATTAGTGTGTATGTTCTATATTGAATACCTACTATTCAAATGATGCCAAAAATGGATACAACATTCCATAGAAGAAAACATTGTGGTTCAATAAGAAACATGTATAAAATGGGGAATCACAAAATGGTAATTCTAGTATCGAAAGGAGGTTGTGAATGAAATATAGAATTTCATGAAAAAATAGAAAACAACAGAGGACCATGCCCATGGGGTTTTTTATTTTCAAGGAAAACTACAATGTTTCTTAAACCATAATATGGTGAAAGGAATATTAATGGGTGACATGAAAATATCATGGGGAAAATATTTTATGATGATGGTAATATTCATAAATTCTATGAAAAACATGGGACACATTATTGGTCAATTATTCATGTTTTTTTGAAGGTGGGTTATTAGGATTTAATTGCTGAATTAATTTATAATAAATTCTCATTGCGAAAGAGTTATAGTGGTATTTCATAAAGAATTTATGTTTGTTTATAAAATTTGATTAAACATTGATGGGATTTTATGGGTGGATTTATTAACCCATAATTATGTAGATAGGTTTTTATGAGATTGGGTTCATGTCATCCTAATTTCAATAAAGGGTGGTCAACTTGAAGTAGGACATAGAGAGAGAGAGACATACCTAGTCTAATTCTAAATATCGGAACGTTTTTCTATTTGAGAGGGGTTCAAGGTGAGAATATGGAATCCTTATGAATTATAAATATTGAATAACTTCCCAAATAGATGTAGAGTGATCATTGTTTTTTTCCTACAACAACGTTATGGTTATTCTAGACATGTTCAATAAAGTAAATAATTTGTTTAAAACATATAATTCAATATATGTTAAGGAGAAGCATAATGGGAATACATCAGTGAATATATCCTTATTTTAATATGTATTCTATGATATTGTTAAAAGAAATACCTTTATATAAACTATATGTGTACCCTTCCTGGAGTAGTGGGAAATGGAGGAGGAAGAAGAGGTAGTGATATAGTAGTGAGACTTGGGTGAAAGTTATTCAACCCTAAACATGGTAAGGTTGTTATCCTTGGAAAAGAGTGACCTATCTAGAACCTATGTAAGGGGAGTGATCCATGTGAATACAAGGGATCTGAAAAGTGTATTTGATTTTTTCAAAACACTGATTCTTTATGCTTAGACAAAGCTTGATGAGGGTGAACCAAGTAAATTCGTATATCCTAATTTACTATATACATGAAAACAAAAAGAAATCAGGAAACATAATGTTTATATAATAAAATAGCATAATAGGTGACCCAAAATGTGGAGAGGTTAATATCCTTAGGTACTTTGAGAATATAATATTTTTAATTGGTTAAGAACTTTTCATACCTGCTCTACCCTCGTATTGGGAAATTTGACTCTAGGAATATATTAAGGGATAATAAAGTGGTATCAATGGGATAGGTTTATTTTTCATGGATTTTTTATTTCATTAACACGTTCTAAATATGTTTAATAAAAATGTAATACACAATTAATACTTAAATTTTTTATGTAAATAATATTAGATAATGGATATGTGAGTTTATCAGTTTTATGGATGATTCTCTTGGATCTCCATGAGTCATGGTTGAATATATAACTGTTCTGTTAAGCTATCCTGGAATTATGTTCGATAAAATTCAAAGAAAAAATGAAATTGGTGATTTATTCATGGAATAAATAAATGGGTCTTCGAAGGAAGATTCATAAAAAATAATAAATCATTTCACATTCTCCAAAAATATGCAGATATAGTTAGAAATAGTTTTTAAAAAAATTATAGGGGAAGTAAAATTTACATTATATCAAATTGGAATAGAAGAAGTTATCCAAAAAAATTGTGTACTAAAATTAATGAAAAATATGAGTTTATTATTATTTAGGATTCAAATCCTTATATAGGGAAAGTATTTTAAATTTTATACTCTCACTCAAGTAAGAAATGTATATGTGATTCTATTAATGAATTGGAAACAAATTCATGTTTGTATTCCAAGCAATAGTCCTATAATGGTTAATAATACCAATGATTAATCATGCATAATGTGTAAAAGTATATTATTGAATATTCTTCCGTGGAAAAAAATGCATGATAAGGGATGTAATGGCCTTTAATCTCATCATAAGTAAGATGAGAATAAAGGTGAATAAAAATAATTAGTACACTGTGAGATCATTCCAAATATGTTCAAAAATGATTGGACATATAAAGAATATAGAAGGATTGTGTTATTTAACTATGTTTTAAATATAATGAAGAAAATGGCCTTTTATATATGTAGGCTTTGAGTTTTAAATGATAACTATAAAATTGGAAAAAAATGATTAGATGATAAAAAACCTTGAGGATAACAGAAACTCCTTAAATTAGTGGATAAATATCTCATTAGAAAGATGCCTCAATTTTTGTATAAATAAAGTGAAATATAAATATAAAATTTTGTTGAAAAGAATAATTACATGAAAATTTTATATGTTTTCCTCCAGTAGAGATGGAGGAAGGAAAGTGCTTCTATTGTGGAATATTTGAGCACATCAAGTGTATATGTTTTGAATCCAATAGGAGAAAGGATGTGCGATGAAATATAGTTATTCCAATATCTTAACCAAGGCGATATCTAAAAATGAATTATTGTTATGGTGGGTGAGTTATATTTTCTAACCTTAGTAACATGGATTGTTATGTGAATTGGTGGAATACTTGAAATAGTAAATAATTAATATAGAGAAGCTTTGATACAATGACTTATAATGATAATGCTTAATCTAGTTGAAAGAATATTAATCTAGAAAATAGGTTCAATTTTTGGGATATTGTATATGATAAAAGATAAAATATAAAATCGATAAATGATACATATATAACGGATATGAAATCCAGAGGTTATATCCACTATGGAAGAAACATAATAAATTATTTATTCATGTGTGGTTAATTCAACAATTGTGGAAATTCCCAAGAAATGAAAGGATTTTAATTATTCAATCTATGTATATAAGTGTGTGAGTGGTAGAATATGATGTAAATCCCTTTGGAGGTGTTTTATTTATCTATAAATAGGTCATGACAAAATATTTGATGAAATGATTGAATTTATTTCCTGAGAATTTATAATGAAAAAATTAAATATGTAAGGTGATGGGTTGCTTCATTTGGACCAAAAAAATATCATAAACTAGATGAATCGTAATGTAATAATATAACCATTTTATATACTGTTTATAAATATTTTTGAAGGGTGTTATAATTAATGGGGAGATACCATCAATGGGTTGATTATACAAGAAAAACCCATGTGATGGGAGATGAAAAGAATATATGTTACAACTAATATTCGAGTGTCTTCTGGCCAATTAAAGATTATGAAATAATAAATAGAACTATCCACACAAAAATAAAATTCAATTATTTATCTAATAAGTTATTTTTTTGTTACAATCTATTTTTTTAGGATATTTAAAATTTTTTGGTTGGTATAGTGGTTCACATAATTTGTATCCTCCAATTGAGCTATAAGATTTATTGTCTTGATAATAATATAGAGGGGGTTGTGATTGACATTAAATTATATTAAGCCTTATAATTTTTTAAACCTATAAATAACTAAATAATATGATGTTTATGTGGTATCATTTGATAAAATTAATTCTATTTTAATGAAGTTTTTTATCTAATTTTTAACAAGCATCATCATTTATTTTATTATGTGGTATGATCCTCACAACCATCTTATTTACTGATATCAACTAACCATTTCGTATAATGTGATTGATATCATAGGTTTTGTTAGGAACTAATTGATCCAATGTTCTTTTATTTTCATCATTGGTATTCATGAGTAGCAAGTACGTCCATGTCGTTGTAAAAAAAGATCATGTTTCTTACACTAAAATCTTGCTCATTTTGATTAGAGGACTTATTGACATCTCAATTTAAACATAGTAAATTCATTATATGTATCTCTAGAGAAAATACACAGAATTTGAATTTTTTATTCCTAGTCCTAACATGTGATGAGTGGTCCCTCTTATAAGTTTATGAACAAAGGGTATATAATCATTAATATATGTACTTCCAAGACATGAAGGTGGAATGGTTTAAAAAATTTAATTTTTTGATCCAATAAAAAGGGGATATTGAGAATTATGGGAGGATCCACACAATTGGTAGAAGATTATGTTCCCTTTGTATTTAGTTTCTAATAATTATGAGTAATTTTATTATATTTTCCTTTATTTTAAAAAAAATAAAAAGGGAAAAACTATAATAAATCTTAAAGTATTATGTTATATTTGATGAAAATCGGTCAAGATATGTGTTGGTATGTTAATAAATAATGTTATATTTTTTTGACAAAAACATTGTTGAAATCATAAGGTGAATATGACCTACATAATGATTTGGTTATTAGAATATTTATTGGTCCCAAATAGTGTTTTGAAATGTGATTTTTTGACAAAAAGATTAACTAATATTCATATAGGATTTATTAACAAAGAAGTGATTTGTCAAGTATAAGTAGTCAAGAAGAAAGTAAAAAAGTGATGCACTGTGAGTTTAATTTTACAAGAGTGAAAAAATGTCATCTAGGAAGACCACACTAATACCACATGGTGTGTTTACATGGAGTCACCCAACATGGATAGAAGGTTCCATGGTGATGGTAGTGGTATATTGTTTATTATAAGAGTCTAGGTGTGGAAGTGCCTACAACCTTCTCCATGTTGAGGGGGAAAATTCCCAAAAAATAAATAGAAAAGAGAACACGCAATAGTGGTATATGTGGTGGAACTACAGTTCACCTATAAGAAACAACCAATGAAGAAGGATCGCACATGTCGTGAGGAATATATTGATTAAAATTGTAGTTTCAATCCAACATGGATAGGAAGACCCTAGTGCATGTTGTGGGACCTTCTATTTTAGAGGGAAATGACCAAATACTTACATTAAACTTTACTTATTTATTTATGGTTGAATGTTTATGATGCATTAGAGGACTATATTTCAAAAGAGATTAAAATGTGACGGACTATTCCATTGAGGTACGGATTTTGGTTTGAGGAGATCCCAATATAAAATGGGGAAGTCCAAAAAAGGTTTTATGGTGTTCTAAGGTGTTTACGGTTGACTGGTAGAGAGTAAATCCAAATCCTAAAATTGAATAATAACACAACTATGGTGTTTATAATTTTTTATAAAAACATCAATCTCCATTAAACCATGATGGGTTGTAATGAATTTCAATGTGTGACATAAATATATCATGAGAAAAATCTATAATTATGTATGAACTAGTCAACGATTTTTCATTAATTGTGGGACATGTTTTTAGTTCTTCATTTAATTAATTTAAATGGGTGGATATGGAAATTTATTTGGTGAATTTATTTAGAATAAATTCATTATTCAAAAGAATTATAAAGGTGTAATATGAAGTATATATATATATTTTTATTGAATTTCATGGTTTGTAGAGGATGTATTTGGGGAAAATTTATTACCCATTAAATCTATAACTACATGTCTTGTTGACTAGTAACATATAATTCCTTTTTTAAGAAATAGATATTTACTTCCATCTGTACATGGGGAGAGATATACATGAGATTATTAAGAATATTCACAACTCTATTTATATGAGAATGGTTCCATGTGCTGGATTCGAATCTTAACAAATTGTAACTATTTAAAATCTTTCTAAAAAAGGACTACTTAATGTTTTTAGGCTTATATCTAAGTGAAGGTTATTGTAGACTTGTTTTATAAAGTCAATAAGAAGGTAATTCAAAGGTGGAAGTTGTAATAATTAATGTAAAAGACCAGTGAAACTAAAATGGAGATGCTATCCTTATTTGAATATGAATTCAATGAAGTTATTAATAGATCTATTTTTTTATAAACTGTGATTGGATCATTCCTAGAGTAGTGAGAAAATGAGGAGGAATAAGAACTAGTGATCCATCAGTGATAGTGTGTCAAACCTAAACAATGTAAATTCATGAGTTTGAGTAAGGAGTTTCCCATCCCTAACCATTGCAAGATGAGTAACCCCTATGAAGAATAGTGATATCTATAGTGGGTTTGGTTAATTATAAAATGTTTATTAATGCTCCTTTGATGTATACCCAATAGGGTGAACTATGTAAATTATTTTTTCCCAAATTACTTTATGCATGCACATGGAAATAGATCAATCATTATAATCTTTATTCGGTACAAGATCATAATAAGTGACCCTCATGGTTGAGATATCATGTTATTTATAGAAAGTGAGACTTTAAAGTATGGAGAATTTAAATTGGTTAAGAAAGTTTCATACCCTGAATCCCCCACCCACTAAGGGTAATTTTACTATAATACCCTATTGAGAAACTAACATGATTTATGAATATTCATAATGGTAATTTTATAGGATTTATTCGATGTGTTATGTAAGAAAATGTATATTTAGTCCTTCTACATTACATAAGGAATAATAAAAATTTCCCACTATTGTTTGGATTCATTTTTAAAAAAGGAAAATATAATATGACCCGACCCATTGTGACCCCCTTATAGGATAGTGGTAAGATGTGTGTTCCATATCAATACATATTTTCATATAATAGTTGTTGGAAACAAACACAAACAAAGACTAACATACAGGTAATTAATTATCCTATAACAAACTATAATAGACACAGGTCTTCAATTAATAAAATTACTTGCACTGACTATATTATAAATAAAAACATATAATCTATATAAAATTAAATATAGATACATCTAAAGAAGAATATACAACCACAAAGATAAATAACATAGGAATCATTCATCAGAAAAATTTTCCAGAGCAATCAAACATGAACCAAGGTATGGTTCCTCTTAATTTCATGGAATTCTAGGTCAAATACTAACTTCACTCACTACCTCCTCCATTATGAAGTACAAATCACCACCACAAACCATCAATATCCAACATCAAATAAGTCTCACATGTTCGACACCCACCCAAACCATCATCGAACTATGTATAATCTTTACCAGCACAATACATGTGGGTGCAATTACCTTCCCAAGGTGAGAATAAACATACTCAATATTATTCCCTAAAAACCCAAGGAAAAAAACAAAAAAAAACATGTTATATAATACTTTTGAACATGATATAAGCCAAGAAGAACGAAAATAATCAATATATTCTCAAAGAATATAATTCTATGGGACATTTGAATGTTTTATATATCTTAAATCATATTCCAAAAAGGGTCAAATGGCATGAATATTTAGATGTTTATTGGCCAAATTTATATTATATCTCAATATAAACATGTTAGAACATGAGGTACCCAAAGGGTTGAATTATTAAAAATAATTATCCTTTATAACATCCACATTACCACTCAAAACAATTGTATGATGTCTTCTCTTTTATGAATTTTACATTATAGTTTATGAAGTATGATGGATTATTATATAGTATTACCATATAATAATTCTATATATAAGTTGTGAAAAACCCCCTAATTATATAACTACATATCCATATGAAAACTCATTCACCAAATAGAATTTATAGTAGGGACTTTCATGTGGTCAAATGTAATTGTTCTTCAATGGATTAAAAAAATCTGGTGGAGAACCAATGCCTCATTGGGTGAAGCACAATAAATGAAATAGTACCAAAATCCATGGATAGAGGTATCATAACATAAGTATGTGGGGGAAAACTTAACTCCCTCTCTTTTTCTGGGGGATTTCACTATATTGATGCCATGGATGGACCAAACCCAAGCCCGATTAAGAGGACACAATCCAAAATATGTTGGCGTGGGTACTTAACTCTTTAAAGAATATCGGGGATCCATTTACTATAACAAACACATCTCTAAGGAAGTACATGGATCCATGCATACTCTAATTTCATTTCATAAACCATGTTGGCATGTTATTCTGTTTGTTGTTCTATAATTTGAAAAAAAAATATTTCCACTATTGTATTAATCTAGTAAAGAGGTTATTGTTACCCCATGTTTTATATTTTACCCTTGCTACTAGTCGGAAGCCTCTGATGTACAAGGAGGTGTACCTGAGAACATGTAACTAACCCGGTCTATGCAATGATGAGTAGAACCTGGGTGGGGACATTACAAAGTGGTATCAAAGAAGGTTTTATTTTTTTATATTCTTTTATCTTAATTTTTTGAAATGTTAGATATCTGACTAGGATTAGTCGAGAGTTGGTCATGAGCTCACACATGGGAGTAACAAACCCATGTATGGGGTTACAACCATTTACCTGTGGTGGGATTGATGTTATTAATTTTTGATATTATAGATGAATGTTATTTCAACTCGAGTGATTCACTTGTTGTGCGACGTTATAATTTTCAACGGATTTTTAAAAATGGCCTGAAATGGCTTGAATGTTTTTTAATTAGGCATCATTCTAGGGACTCGATATTTATTGTTACATGAATCAATTTTAGAAACACATAAAAATGATGGTTTTGGTTGATTTGTTTAAATGAAATTGTCATTTTTTACTTTTAAATTTAAATGAAAAAGGTTTCTAATGTGAAATTGAAAATTTTAAATGATGTTGTATATGGTAAATGAAATTGATAAATTGCTTACAAAATATTTCTTTGAATTGTGAAAATATTTTACACATTATGGACCATGAAATATATGACAGATGGTTTAGTGTAGTGATAGTGCCTCGAATTCTAACCATGTGGTAGAGTGTAGAGGATTAATTTTGATTTCTTATTAGGAACCACCCTTATATAAATGTTTTAATGTTGTGAAATGTTCCATAAGTCATGGGAATGGAATTGTAGATATATGTCCCAACGACGGCTCCTATTATAGGACGATGATAGGATGTGGCTAGTAATGATCCTCCTGTAGTAGAACATGAGGCATTTATAGTCATGGGTTAGGAATATAGAGTGTAGTTCTATGAAAACCTTGCTCATTTTTTGAATTTTATGGAATAGAACCTTGGGCGAGTAGTGTGCAACATGTCTATCTTGGCATATGATTTCTAGTTGTATCACCCTTTCACTTTCACCAAAGAGGGTGGAACTGAGTTTTATATGTTTTGGGTTGAGTCGATCCATATTATTCTTTAACACATAGAGACTCTTTCATAGAATACAATCAAATTGTATAGTTATATGTTACATGGTCACGAAAATCATAGGTGGGATATATAGACTCAGGATGCACTGTTAGGGAATATGGTATGAAATTACTTTCAGAATGTATTCTTAAAGTACTTTTACCCTAATATTATCTAGTAGTGTAGGGTAGAAGATTTTATGAAGCGTACATAAAGGAGTATGTTTGTGATGGACTATGTTGAAAGCATCACAAATTTAAAGTTTTTTGTTCCGTTGTTGGTAGGGGATGAGGATACCACAAAAAAGTAGTTTCAAGATGGGCTTAAATGTCATATTAAGTCCTAGGATAATATCTTTTAGAAGGAAAAGATTTTTAAAAAGGGGAATCTAGCTCTCATATCGAATGGGAAACTAAAAGGAATCATAAATTGAAGGATATGTGGTTTATTCTGGAATAAAAGAGGAATTTATTCCCGGAGTAGGAGCCTTCACTACGATTTTGTTTACAAGAGTAGTGGAAAATTGAGTGAAATGGGGGAAGAATCAGTTATAAAAGACATTACTCTTGTGATATTCCACCAATGAGGTAGGTCAGGTCACATACGTAGACTGTTCCATAAGCAACTAATAGAGTGCCAATCTTACATCAGGATGGGACATCATCAACGTTTCCGAAGAAACCCACAAAAAATTGGTAATAATAGAGGATCTAGGTTGAATCATAACATGTGAATGGTTTCATCCTAAGAAATAAATTCATGAGTGGGGTTATGACTATTAATACACCATTAAAAGTATAGTAGATATAAATATGATTATGTATTGGGTGATTTATCATAGTTAGGGAGTAATATTTCAACTATTATATTTACATACATGACATGAAAGGTTTTGAATTCATACTCACATTGGAATGGGTAGTAGCATACCAATCCCACGTAGATTTTTACCACCATAGAGTGTCCATTACGTCACCAGATGGTGATAATTATGTTCATCATATAGATTTGGTTATTAATAATATTATTGTAGGACCAATTAATTAGAAACTAGAAGATATTAACACCCATGTTTCATGTCTTTTTATAGATTATGGGGGTGTGAAGCAGTTTTTCATTCTACCTACAGTAGATTGGTTCTAGGATTTGTCTTCTGAGGATATCTTAGTGCTACCACCTGGGAGTGATGTGGAGTTTATCATTGAGATCGTGCCTAGAGCTAAGATAGATTCTAGTACACATTATAGATTATAACCAACAAATATTCAGGATATTAGGACTCAACTAAAAGATTTGATGGATAGGGGATTAATCTATCCATGTATAGCTCCATGGAGATCAACAATCTTGTTTTCTATAATAGATAACGTAAACTTTCATTGATGTATTGATTTTTAGAAGATAAACCATATGATAGTGAATAAATAATATCCTTTTCCATGTATTGATGATCTCTTTGACTAGTTTAGGGAGCATTTTTACAAAGATTTACATGTTATTGGGGTATCATCGGTTGAGATTTCAACCATATGGCATACCATAGATATCCTTGAGAAAAAGGAATGGCCTATATTATTTCTTAATTATGTCATTCTGGCAGATGAACACTTTTACTATGTTTATTCCCTTTATCACCCAAATCTTCCACCCATACTAGGAACATTCTGTAGTTTTTTAGGTGGATGACATCTCAATGTACTCCAAAACATATGATCATCATTCCCAAGATCTCAACATCATCCTAATTACACTAATAGTGCATCATCTATATGCCATTATATCTATTTTTCCATTATAGATTGACCAGGTACATTTCATAGGTCACATCATCTTATATGAAGGTGTCTCTGTGGACCTAGAGAAGTTTAATTCAGTGGTTTTATGGGAACATCCCATGATTGTTTTTGATTTTCATACCATTTAAGGGTCAGTAGGACATTATTGGATTTCATCCAAGACTTTTCCCTCTTAGAATACCACATTCAGGCTTGACCATGAATGGAGTTAAGTTTTAATGGTTTGGGGGAATGTGGGAATTGATTCCATGATTCAATGAACCACTTGAGCACTGCACCAATCATTATCCAACCGGATATGGGTGATGAGTATACAATGTTTTTTAATGCATCTAGGATAAGTCACACAGTAGGGATGATGCATGGAAATTTATTTGGTCCATATGGATAAAGGAAATTGAGTCCACATTAATATTATTCCATTATAAATGACCTAAAGTTAGATACAATGGTTTATGCATGTTTGAATCATTATCTATCGGGTGTAAATTTAATATTGTATACCAAACATTAGAGATAATGTATATATTTTTTCTATGGGATCTAAATATTATATAGCATAGATGGTTTTATTTTATGAATTGATTTTATTTTGAGATAGTATATATTACCCAGAAGGAAAATAGTATTGCATATTCCTTGGATAGGAAAACTGAGACTCAGCTAGTTAATGAGTCTTACATTAACAAGAAGATGATGACATTTCTAGCTGAAATAAATATTTTGGTTCAGGATGGATAGGAGTAGATGACCCTTGTATCAGTATCAACAGAGTCTACACATTTGATTTGGCTCAGAGAAACATAGTACAAGGATATAGTGTGTATGAACTAGAGGGAAATCTTTGAACGTTCGGATTCACCTTTCGATCAGACCATATATGAAGATGCGATCATCTACATCCTGAAATATATTTTTGTTTCTTAAAGTATATGGTAGGATTTGATACATGAGATTCATGCCTTGAAGTGGGTAGTTCATCTAGTCATGACCAAAATGTATCAACAGCTACATTGATAGTATTGTTGGTCAACCAAGAAAAAGGAGACTACATGGTTTATAAAAATATTCTACACCTATCAATTGGTGATGGTCAAGTATCAATGACCTGGTGGTTTTTTATAGTTGTATCCCATACCATAATGGATATAGGACAATGTTACCATGGATTGTTTGATTTTTATCTGAAGGATTCTTCTAAAGAATGATGATGTTTGGATAATGGTAGACTAATTGAAGAATGTTTCACAATTAATATCTATTGGTGATACATTCTTAGTGGTTCAGTTTGGAGATATGGACATTTAGGAGAGGGTATTTATATATGGGATACCATGAAGAATAGCTTTATAATGTGACTCATGTTTTAACTCATTCAAATATAAAGTCTTACAAACGGTTTTTTGTATATGGGTATTTCTACATTCGGCTTTCCACCAACAGGTAGATGGAAAATATCAATGTTCTATATAGGTTTTGAAGGATATTTTACGAGTTTTTGTCCTAGACATTAGTGGGTATTTCAAGAGTCAGTTATAACATGTTGAATTTATCTATAATAATAGTTATTAGGATATTATTCATATGGAAACATATTAGTATCTTTATGGTAAGCTATACATATCACCTCTACATTGGATGCAGGTAGGTGAGTCATAGTTTTTGGGATCGGGTCACGTATAGGAGATGTCAGAGCATGTCTAGTTGACTTCTAAATATACATATCTTGTTCAAAGTAAAAATAACTATTATGTTTGTATAATTTTTCAACCCATAAATTTTATAGTGGGTTATCATGTGTTCCTTTGGGTGTCTCCTAGAATAGGTCACCAAAGGATTTGTAGGCTAAGAATGTTAGCGCACAGTTAGTTATTGTTTTTGATATTTTGGATAGAATTGGGAAGTTAGGGTAATGATTTGATCTTACCTAGAGGTATGGTGATATGAATGATATTTTCCATCTTTCAAAGCTTCAATGGTATCTCCAAAACCCATCTCATGTGATCTTTGTTGATGATATTGAGCATTAGAATAATGCGTACATTGAGGAGAATCGATTATGTGTTATAGAGCACAGTGAGAAAGTGTTGAGGGGAAAACCGTATTGACAGTTTTATTGTTTTAGAAACATTGAGGTGTTATTTAGGATACATTAGAGAGAGAAGCAGAAATGCATGCTTAGTGCTCTAATTTTTTACCTCATAATCTTGGGGATACTTGGGAGTACAGCTTAAGGATGAGATGTTATAAGGTGAAGATATTGTAAGGTCCTCAACATTCTATAGATGTCTTGTAAATGTTTTTTAGGTAATGTCATACGATTTTTTATTATATAACAATGAGAGTTTTTTAGTGGTCTTTCAAGTGGAATTTTGGAATTTTGGAAGCAAAAGGTGTTATTTATTATTGTCACATAGTTTTCCCAAACCATGTGCCTACACCCAAAAAAATGTTCATCTCTATATTGAGGAGGATTTCATGGTGGCTGCATGGTTTGTAAAATAATTCACCCCCTTGTGAGAGGCTAATAACCCTTTAGGAGAAGTGCACATTTAAGGTTCACATTTTGGAAAAATAGACACCCCTACCCAGGAAACCATGCACAAGGTTTTTAATTATCCGTAAAATTATTTTTTAAATCCTAAACCCACCCATTTTCAACACCAATTCTTCCCAACTCTGTCCTAACATTTTAATTTTGATTATGGGAGCTTATAAACGGATTAATAGCCCCCTTGATCTCCATTATTGATGAATAGGACATCCAATTGATAGATCTACACCTCTTACAGTATGTAATATCATGGTATTTATATTTCTCCATCTCTTGTCTCTATTTATAGATAAAGGAATCTATTTTATCCTCTATTGGAATTAAATATAACAATATATTTTTGTAGTTATTAATAATATTGTCCTTGATCTTTGTTTTGGACTTATATATTGTTCTTCATTGTGAAATTCATCATTCTTGTTAAATTTTTAGATTTCCATTAGCGAGAAACCATAATCTATTTTGAGGTAGGTTGTCTAAATTTAAATTCCTGTAGTCTTAATTATAATTGCATGTATGCAATTATAAAATTTCGATTTCTATTATTGGTAAATTCCATTTGAAATTTAATTGATTAAATTGAATTTCCATGTGATAATGAAATGGGTTAAAATTTGGGGATGTTGGAATTTGTTGATATGTGATTATGAAATTGGTGGGTTATTAGGATTATGAAATTGGTTGATTAATTTCATTTTGAATTCAATGAAAATAAAAATTATGGGATGGTTGACTTAACCATGAAGGTTTAATGGTTTATGTTATTAAATTATGAAGTAATGGTTTAATGGTGAGTTGTTATTATAATTCCATGTTATTAATGTGTATAACTATGTATGAATTGATAATTGAAATGAGACACTTTGATGAGAATATTTGATAATAAGGTTAATTATGAATGAACGTGATGTATGTGAAATATGTGACATATTTGATATTGATAAATATATGATAATGTGTGTCAAACAATGACTAAGGAATCAAAATGAAACATGTAAAAAATATGATTTCGTGACATTAACTGATGATTCAAAAGCCCATATGTGATAATAGTGATATTTGAGATAGATAATAATGCTAAAAATAATCAAAGGATTCTAAACATGACAGTCTATATCCAAAATGTGGGCATTCGACTATGGTTTAAAGTATCCATGATATGAACTGGAATAAAATTATTGAAAAAATCCCATGTTATAATGAATTGTGACTCCAGGAGTGATATGGTGTATACTATAGTATGTGATGAAGTAGGTATTGATGGTTTGGGTTTCATCGTGAAACTGAGTAATTTATGTTTTTAAATAAAGAATAATTTAATATGTAAACTATTTATTTTATTACATGTACGTTATTGTTCATAAAATTCAATCAACTTTTATAGATTGTATTTTGTTTTATATATTCTTGGTAGTGACATAATGAGTTTTACTCACACCCCCACAATGTTTTCCTGGTCGGTACCTGAATATACAACATGTTTCTATGACATGATAAGGACAAGAGCCCTATTATAGAATGTTGAGTTGGGATGGATCGTGGATGGGGGGGAATAAAATATGTTTCAGGACCCACATGGGATTTTTCAATATTTATTTTGGGTTTTTTAAATTTTCACTTGACACTTTTATGGAATGAATATATCTACTATATAATTTTGGATAATCATTCTTTATTGGAACATCATGTTATACTAGTTGTTCTAGATACAATGTTATTCTGGTTGTAATTATATCATTTGTATACTATATATTTATTTCCAATACTGATTTACTATACTAAATGTTGTATAGTCTCCCCATTTTATATATTAGACCCTCACTAGTAGTCGGCATCTTATGGTTTATTGGTAGCCACGTGAGATGTCATGTCTCCAACCGGTTCTGGGAACCCATATGTGACACATAGGTCCGGAACATTAAGGTGGGTATGAATAGTATTAACCAAATTATAAAATATATATAAACTACCTACATATTACAAATTCCTTATTTTATTATTATGAAATAAGTACTCAATTTTATGTATTGTTATTGCATACTCTAGAAGTACTTTTTCTTCAAAGATGATTTATATAGTTTTTTTGCGAGAATATATTATAACTAAATTTGGAAATTTTAGATGAATTATATTTTGTAAAAGTAATATGAATTTTTTAAATTATTATATAAAACTTATATTATGGTAAAATGTTTAGTAATTTTCTGAAATTATTGATTTTCTAAATAATAGTTAAAAATACAGATTTTAATTGAAAACTGTGGTTTTGTTTCTACCACTTGTGAGGTTACATATTATTTTTATAATTTTTTAAAGTAAAATTAGATATATACCATTATGAATATTTCAATTATATTTTTTGGAATAAACATTATATTTGTAAATTTTATAAAATCATTTTTATACATAAACTTGTATTTTTATGAAAAATTGTATTTTATTAAAGAATTTTACATCGTATTTTTCAAATTATTTTAAAAGTAATTTATATCAGTAATTTAAATATAATTTAATAAAATGTAATTTATATGTATATTCAAAAAAATTGTTTCTCATAGGTTTTTTTAAAATTTTATGAAAAAAATTAAATTTTTAGTGAATTGTAAAAAAATTCCACTTTTATTAAATTCAGTATCTTTTATGATATCACCATGACATAGAAATAAAATGAAAATTTATGAATCTCATGTAATGACATGATTATGATAAAATAATAAAAATATTATTAAAAAATAATTAAAAGATATTATAATTTATTCCATAATATATATGAACATCATTTTCAGTGCAGACACAGAGCCTGAATGACACTAGGAAATTGAACATTGGTATCTTAAAAATAAAAATAATTGGGATAAGATAAGTACCTTCTAATAATAAATATTAAATATTAAATATTATTAATTATTTTTATTGTTATACATGAATATTATTGTTAAATAATTTTTTATCCAAATGCTTGTGCAATGCTTGTCCAAGGTAAGAGAATTCAAAATAAATAATTGAATAAGTTTTTAAGACATATATGTGATTAATTTTTTTTAACAAATGTACATGTATATTTTTATTATAGTAATATTATATTCCTGATAAAAATTTGATTATAATTTTTATAAATTATTTAATTTCACTATATTCTTATGAAATGCTAATATAATATTATTTTAATTAACAAGAAAATAAAATAAATGATTTTTATAAATATTAAATTTGATATAATTCGATACAGATAAAATGAAACCATAATTCAATACATCAATTTTATAATTTAGGGTGTTTTCAAATCATTATATTCATATCCCTCATTTTTATTGATGTATATGACGCCAAATTAAATGAATATTTTCAAAATTGAAAAAAAAAAGAAATTTTATCAAATTAATATTTAATTAAGTTATTTAAAAACTACAAAATTATTAATACTTGAATATTGGGATATGATATGGTAAAAACGTTTATCCCTTATCCATTTATGAGCCAATAGTTAATATACTGTAAAATTATAATCCATTAATACTGGAATAAATGTTACCACGATAAATGTTAAAATAGATTAATTAAGGGGATAAATATAAAATATAAGGTTCAAAATAGCACATAAAACTAACCAAATATTATTATTTGATCATATTCATTCAATATATCATCCTATGTTTTAATTAATGACCATTTTTATAGAGACCCTCACTTTTCACATATTAACATAACATAAAATACGCAGAATAATTAAAATATTATGTAAATAAACACCAAAAACCATATTAGTCTAGTTTATTTGGAAACATAGAAAATAAAACATCAATATATAAGTGATCTAAATTATGAATCACTAGTTTCGTCTTGATTATATGCATCTTATAAAAATCAAACACAGTACAAATCTTCATAACCTATGGGAAAGGAAACCAAAAAAATTGGGTTGTCTCAGATGCTCAGTAAGGTTAAAAAAACATATATATATATATATATATATATGATAATAATAATAGGAATAAAGTTATAAGAACATGATCATGAAAATAAAATATCATACCCTGCATATGAATGATCATAAAAAGAAATCATGGTATAAATATTCAATGTTCATAAGACATGAATCATAAGGAAAATAATAGAATAATCTATAAAAGTATAAAATAGGAATAAAACATTTAATTCTTGTATACACATAATCATATAAAATAATATACATAGTATTCAAAGAATCACTATGAAGGACATCATAGTAGTAGGACTCCAAACCCCATACCATCTTGGTAGTCATGGTTCACTCCCATGGCCATCTTTGTAGACAAGGTATACTCACAAGACTATCTTATTCTATCCCATGAGATATAACTCTTTACCCAATGCATTGGAGGTAGATATTGGTCCCACCTATCACTTAATAAAATCATACAAACATATCCCATATGATCATTAAAAATCATATCATAACCCATAAAATGAAATGTGTATCACAAAAATGTAATCATATAATAACATATGGAAAAGGATAGTTGTTTTATAATAAATTCTTAAAAATAATATCTATTTAAAAGAAGTGAGATTCAAAAGATTATAACATGGGAAATTTAAATATGTTTCATAAAAATAATTCGATAAATACATAAACATTTAAGAGAATGAATATGAATGGAAATATTTAATCTTTTCCCCTGAAATGAAATAGAAACAACATAGGTTTTCATCTTATATGGAACATTATTTCTAAATATCCTTTAAACCCATTTCTTGAGAAAAATATCTTTTGTTATGTAGATATTATTTAAAATATAAAACCTTATGAAAATATGTTTCTTATAAAATAAACATGAACATTTATAAAAAGTAAACATTGAAACCTATAAAAAAAATTAAATAACCTTTTCATGAAAATTAACTTCAATGATCATTTGGAAAAAAATTAAACATGGTCTAAGAAATAAAATAGATTTCTGAAGGATGTGAGAAATATTGTCATATTTTTCTTAATTTATTTTTATTAATTATATTAAATTCCAAACAATGCAAAATAGTTCCAATTCATGGAGATATATTTCATAAATATAGGAGAATAAAATTAATGAGTTTTCTTGAGTTATGGATCAAATGTCCTCATCAAATTATTCATAATCATAAACAATCTCTAAAATTGATTCCATTGTTTCAATAAACTCTTACCACTTAGTAACTTTAAACCATACTCCCTATGTAAAAAAATTAAATTATGATAAGATAAAAATAAAATTAAAATAATTTGATTAATGATATAACCTTTAAAAGGTAGTATATGCATCTCATGGAGAAATATCAGTGCAGAATATGGCATGTGTATCAAAGAAGGAAAATTGAGACAAAATTACTTTACCGATTTGGTAAATTTTAAAAAATAGACCACATGAAAAAAATATCATCAAATTGATATATAAATAACCATAAATTTAATTATAATAATAATATAATAAATCCATGGACAGTATACACACCATACAAAAGGATTAGGTTATAAATAAATCTTGTGTCTCATAGAAATAAAAAGTGATATGAATTTTCCTTACCTTGTGTCTCGACTTTTGTCATACTCATTCAAGACTCCTGTATAATAAATTAAATTTTATTACAAATATATCACATATTCATATTATTTTATATAATACTATATATGGTTTTATTATGTATTTTTATTATCATCTTGTTAACAATTCTATGTTGAAGATTCAGTAAGTGTAATATCTACTTTGATTTTCACCTGTTCCTTAATTTTTTATATATTTGGTCTTTATAAATATATAATAATTTATATAATTTAGTCAATGATTTAAATATAATTTTTATTCTTTATATTTTTTTATAATATTGTATATAATATATATGTATGAAATGGAATACACCATTCATGGAGATGGTAGACCGTATGTACACATGAACGTTGTTCCTATTTTATTATTGTATTGAAAGAATGAAAAAGATATGTATATGTACATATGTTCATAATTTCATTATAGGGGAATTTTTATCTCATATATATCTTATAAGTTTAGTAAATACATCCTTAATATATTCTATGTAGTGTGTGAACGAATCTCATCACTTTGATGGGGCGAAAGTTCACACTTCCTCTATCAAATTTATTGTATTTACGCCAAATGGAATTTATAAAGATATGTGTTGTAAAATTTATAAATAAGAATAAATTAATAATAAATATAATATATAACACTTATAAACAATATTTCTATCATAATTTCCACTGTGATATGAGCTAAAGAACAATCATCGTTTAGTGAAGAGGTAGTTCACCGTACACGTAAACTAGTATGTTCTTTTCCCATTAAAATGATGTGTGTGTATGTTTAGGCTGAAAAATTATCATAAAAACATCATATTATATTTTGGATACTAGTTTTGTAATTAAATAATGTAACAAGAATATTTTATGTGATAGAGAATGTAAATAACATAACAGAAAGGTGCTTGCGGGGGGTTGTTACCTCTTCTTTGGCTAACTCCTTTTGGTTTTCAAAAAAGGGATTCCTTGTATTGATGTATACCCAAGGAAAGGATTAATAGTGGAATGGAGGGATTTTGGGATGTTTATATGGTGGATAATTTCTAAACATAAGTCTGTTTAGAGGTTTTATTAATGGAGAGAGGCAGTGTCCTTTTATAGGGGTGGAAAAGGACTCACATGGTATTTTTTAAAACAAGTTAGGTGTACCCACAATTTTCACATAAAAAATTCATCAAAAATACTCAATAATGGAAGGTTTATAGAAACAATGTGGCCGTAAAATTAGGGTTTTAGAAGTGGAAAGGTCATTTGGAACCTTATGTTTAATGCTAATTCTTTATTAAGATTATTTTTACCGTAATTATTGTAAATAATTTTAATTACATTGAATAATATTTTGGATAAAAAAATAATATGATATTATAAGAATTTTTGTATTATTTTTATTATAAATATGGAATCCATTTTTTCAATTCTAATCACATAAGTTTAAGAAATATATTTAAAATTAATCTCGTAGTTGGGATGACACAACTGGTTTTTAATGTAAAAATGATAAAAAGTTTGCTAGTTTTTATATTAAATTTCAAAGTAAATTTTTTTCCAATAACGTAAAATTAAATAAAATATGTGTATTTTATCTAATTATACTTTAAAATTTAATTTAAATATCATTTAACTAAATAAATAAATTAAATTAAAAATCAGTATTGAATTTAAATTCATAATTTTTCACTAAACATCTTAAAATTATGCTTCTAAGAAAAATCCCAAAAAAATAACCTTAATATAATTTCATCATTATAAATTAAAAAAAAGTTTATTTTATCAAAATAAATTTATAGGTGTGTATAAAATTAATTTATTTTTTCACAAAAGGACATCAAAAGAAGTTTATTTGATAAAATAGTATTTTTAAACATTTAATGACTTTAAAAAATCGTATATTTTCAAATCAATATGTTTTACATATATATCCATTATAAAAATATTTTAAAAGTATTTTTCACAATTCATATCACTAATTTTAATTTATAGGATATAATAATATCATTCAAATAAGTATGACAATTAAAATTATGTTTTATTGAAACTCGATGTTGTGTGTAATGTACTCTAGGTCATATCCATGTTGAAGGAATGTTTGAATTAGTGAAATTGAAGATATAAATGTAATTTAATTTAATAAAAAGAAAAAAAGATGTCCACAAAAACCTGGGGGTTACTTTATACAACCCTTAAAATGAATTTCTCCCTTAAGATTCAACATTTGGTTAAAAAATTAAGATACTTCTACTTCATCATATCCTCAAGTTCCCACATAGCTTCCCCTAATGGGTGATTTCTCTACAAATCATTGAATAAGTATGTATTCTACTTTTGAATAAAATTCTCTATAGGATCCATAATTTCAAATGGTTATTCCTTTTAAGAAATATATTTATCCATCTGTATGACCCCTGGGTACACTATATGTGAAGGGTTAGGTATGTACTTCCTTGGGGGAGATATAAAGAACACATCATGGTCTTGAGAGATATTAGGAGGAATTTCCAAGATAAAGGCTATTGTCCTAATACGATCATGAATTTCAATGGGGCCAATATACTAAGTGATTGCTTTCTTTTTTTCATGATTCTCAAAACATTATTCTAACAAGAGATTCATAGAAACACCTTCTCACTATCATCAAATTATAGATCACTCTATCAGTTATAAGTATAACTTCTGTACCAAATTTCATCTACCATGAAAAACTGTTAAAAGGCTCTAACCTTCACAGATATTTCTTCAATGATTTGTGGTCCTAAAATATTTCTTTCTCCAAAATAATCCCAACACATTGGATCTCTACATTTATTTGCATAGAGGGATTTATAAGCAGCCATCTAAATACTTGAGTGTAATATATTATTGTAAAAAACTATACTATAGGAAGGTGTCGATTGGAACCAAATTTGAAATTCCAGAAAAAGATCTCAATATATCCTCTAGGGGTTGAATTGTTATTTTAGAATGATTTTCCATATAAGTTTTATAAGTAGTTTTGAAACTCAATTCTGTATCAAGTTCTTGATAAAGACTTCTACAGAAAATTTCAGTAAACCATGGATCCTAATCTGATACAATGTAATGTGGTACTCTATGAAACCTTACTACTTCATTAATATATATATATATTTTAATGATAATACAAAGAGAAGTCTTCTCAGATAGCGGTGAAGTGTGATGACTTTGTAAGGTGACCATCTATCACCCAAATAGAATTAAACCATTTAGAGGTATTGGGTAGTCCAATTAAAAAAATCGATAGTGATATAATCCCATTTCAATTCTGTAATGGGAAATGGATGAAACATCACTTTAGACTTTTTTCAGCCTTAACAAGATGGCATACAAGGCACCAAGATACAAAATCTATTATATCTCTCTTCATTCAATCCCACTGAAAGTATTATTTCAAATACCTTTATATCTTCATAACTCCAAGACAAATAGAAAATAATGAACTATGAGATTCCTCTAATATATCCTTCTTCAAATATGGTATAGAATGATCACATAAATGGTTCATTAGCTTTATAATTCCCTGTTGATCTATGTTAAGCTCTAGAAAATTTGAAACATTCTTTTATTGATTTACATCATCAATCTATGACTCTATAATCTTTACACGGATATAGGGCAGAACATTCATTTGGGAAGGTAAGACTTTCCCCCTTACATCAGGATTTCTAGATCTATCCAATGAAAATCTAGAAATATTGGATGCTTTGGGATCCTCATCATGGTTAAATTTGCATGACTCTTTCGACTGAAAACGTTTTCCACCTTGTTCTCTTTCCCATGGTCGTAATGTATCGAACAGTCATAATATTTTATTGAATCTGACCGTCTTCTCTAGTGAATTATCAAATAATTTTGTCTAAATATACATTTTAGATTATTATTATTGGTATATATATCACACTTTTCACAATAAATATAATTCCTCCTTATTTTAATACAAAAATTATAGCTACTAACCAAAAATCATGAGTTAGGAAATTTTGTTCATAAATCATCAACTATCATGAGGCATAGTTTATTACAATGTTGTTCTATAAAAGAACACATATTAATACCTTATTTGATGAATTAAAATAGATTGAAAACCCTTCTCCACTACTAGGTTATATAAGCACGATTGTTTTGACTAACCTTATCCTCAAATCCTTGAAATTTCCCTCACATTCATCAATCCATAAGAACTTGACACCCTTCTGAGTTTACTTGCAAAGGATTAGATATTCATGAGAAATTTTCAACAAACCATCAATAATATAATGCTAAACTAATAAATCTACATATCATAGTCATATTAGTTTGTCTAGGCCAACATTCAATAGCCTTTATCTCTGATATATCTATTAATATACCATCTCTTGAGATTTCATAGCCAAAAATGAAACCTTTACAGAAAAAATTCACACTTCTTATATTTCTGATATAGAATATCCTTAATTATGGTCATTAGAATAGTTAACACGTGATATTATTACTATTACTTTACCTTTTAATATATAATAATATAATCTATAAAGAAAACCACAAACTAGTCGAGGTTATCTCTAAATAATCTATCCATAAAATCCATGAAGAGAGCAGGGGAATTCGTAAGACCCCAATGCATCACTACATATTCATAGATTCCATACATTATACTGGATTTTGATCTACTAATATACTCCTTCTTGACCCTCATTTTATGATATCTAAAATGAAGGTTAATCTTGGAAAATTATTGTGCTCCATAATGTTGATAAAACAATCCATCAATAAGGGGTAAAGGATACATGTTCTTGAGCGGGATTTTGTTCAACTCCTAAAAATTAATGTCAGTCACATTTATCTATCATTATTTCTCCCAAAAAGAATTGGTTCACACCCATGTTACACACTTGTCCGAATAAATCCCATAACATGGTTTTCATGTAGTTCTTTCTTTAATTCCTGGAACTCAATTTGGGTCATTCTATAAGGAGTACTTGAATTTGGTTTGGAACTTGGTAAGAGTAATATTGAGAAATAGACTTCACAATTTGATGGAATACTGGGAAACTCTTCAAGGAATACATCCAATAATTTCTAAATAATAGGAATATAATTAATGTAAACATTTCCCCCACCATTTGCGATAACCAGTCATTTTCAATGGAAAATAAGACCCATACATTGGATTTAATCTCAACCTGAAGGTCATACTTATCATCACTTTTATGGATGATCATGGAGGGTTTTAAATATCACATATAACTTCCCTTACAATAAAATTGATGTTGTATTTATGTTTAAAAATCCAATCCATGCCGATGATGACATAAAATTCAACAAAAGTAAAAATGAAAAGATATTCTGTAGTCAAATTCCAACAAAAATCACCCAGATATTATTCATAAACTGCGGATGAAATCATCATACCATTAGGGGTTTTCCCTACTAATTCTAAACCTTGTCATTTTGGTGGAATATTAACACATTTATAAAATTCATTAGATATGAAAGATTGGGTATATCTATTATCAAATAAGTCATTAGAATTTATAAAGTGGATGATAAGTATAACTTTAATGACCTCAATATTTCACCCCTCCTCAAAAATAGTGATTACCTGAGATTTTCCCTTGTCCCATAGCTTAATTGGTTGCTGAAATCGATCATCATCACCAACCCTTTGGTTTGGTAATTGGTCAGTATAATGCACATTCACATTACACTTGTATAACTTAAGTGTGGGAGGATCACTCTATGCAACTTTATATCCATTTGAACTATTATCTAACTTATTCCCATCAATTATTAAATAAATTTCCTGATTTAATTACCATCCACATAAAATAAATAATTATACCCCTTAAGGAAACATACTCCATGATTATTCACACATATAGAGCATAAAGGAATTATCTTCTTCTTATCTTCACCTTTATTATGTTTTTTTGAAAGCAACATCTTCTTTTTCTTGTCAAAACCATGATTTTGATATGTGACTCTAAACTATGTTTCAACCTTGATAGCACAATGAAATATATCTTCATAGAAACTAAAGTATCTTTTGGCCAACGCCTTTATGAGACATGTATTTAACCCACCAAATAACATTTCAACATTATATTCATGATTCCAGATAATTCCTGAAGCATACCTCACAATTATCATGAATGTATCCTCATATTTAAAAATAGATTCATCATCCCTTTGATTCAACTCAAGGAACTCTTTATATATCTTAGTAAGAAGAATCTCAGGATAATACTTATTGAAAAATAACACCTTGAACTCTTACCAATCCATGGATTCAACCTCATCTTACTACCTCATATTCTTGACTACAGTCCACCACTGGACTGATTCACCTTCTAAATGTTAAATATAAAGAATAACTTTCTCATGCTCTGAATGATGGATAATAGTGAATAACTTTTTAGTAATACTAATCTAGTACTCAACAACAAGTGGATCATATGTCCCTCTAAAAGAAGTTGTTTTTCCTTATGAAAGACTCAATAAAATTTTGTTCCTTCCTTGTCTCATTTTGAAGTACACCAAGATTCGTAGATTTAGAAACGTTTAGGACCATGTAAGCAAGATTTTTCATTCTATCTCTCATAGCACTCAGTTTCTCAGGGGGAATCATTGCATTTTTCATCAAAATCACAATTAACATGGTTCCTTCAGGTTCCCTCCATTCTCTAAAATCAGAATCATAGAGTAAGAAACAAATATCATAATGAGGAACCAAATAATCGTGAAATGTTTCTTATAAGATGTATAAATTATAAAACCCTATCTAGTATATAACACAGTAGGTTTATCCTAGGTTATTCATAATAATCTTCTATTAAAATCCATCATAATGGTTAATGAAGAGTTTTCTGAATTTCCAAAGTAGATCCCCCATGAATTTCAAACCCGATGTGTAGCAAAGCCCATTGTAGTATACTAGAATATACCAAGATTGGACCAACACTCCTAGTCGGAGTAGTTAATCATTGGTATATCTGTTCTATATCCACATCCACCTGTAGTATCTAGATAGGTATGTTTTTTAGGAAACCAATCACTCTATAATTTACCAAAATTTGAGGAAAATTTTCTATACTTTTCTTTATCCATAGACTTATACATAAATGTCTGTAGGTTTCTCACTATGGTTTTATCATCTATGTTTCCAAAGGATAACTAAACATTTTCATTTATTCCAACCACAGTGACCCCTCCTTTTCATATATTAACATTATATAGTTTTTTCAAAATACTTAAAAAATTTATAAAAATAGACACAAAAAGACTATATTAGACTATTTCCTTTCGAAACATGGAAATATAAACATTGGTACATACATTTATAGGATCAAAATAGTATATGTAAATTTTTAATTACAAGATAGGGTTTAATTTTATGTTTAAAAACTTTTATTTTTTACCTTAAGGAAATTTATGCTTAAAAAGTTTAATATGGTAAATTCACAAAACAACTTTTGTTCTTAACTACGAAAAAAAATTCCTATGGTACAGAAAGATGGATCTGGAAAAGAAACTAAAGAATATTAAAATTAGAAAAAAATTCTACTTTAAAGAATATAAAATCATATTTTTAAGAGTAAGTAAAAGTATAATAAATTATAATAAATTTGTACATTCTTTCTTTCACAAAATACTGTAGAAAAAAACATGAAAAAACAGTCAGATAAACAAGTACAAAATATTTTAACCCAAAGATTAGGGTATCCAACAACCTTGGATAAAGGTCCCTTGATTTATACATTCAAAAAATTCTGTCTTACCCACATTAGGGTAATCCCCAGATTAGAATAGCGTAGTTTTTTTTTGTTATCCCAGAAATCCCTAAAACATTAAGGTAGTTGGAACCTCTATATTCCTATCCCCAGAAGCCCTTGATTATACACATCAACAATCTATGTCGCACTAAGGAAGCTGAAAAGGATATTCACGGTTAAACAGGATGTTCATAAAATTCCTAAGAAACAAGTATTTATGTCTCTAGATACCACTTCAGCATGTAATATCTAGGATCATGGAATGACTTCATTGATCATGAGTTCATTTTAATGAGAATCTATTTATAGGAAAAAACTTTTATCGTCAACTCCCTCCACCAATGACCATATTTGTTCTTGAATATAGTAGGGACTTGTGCATATTTCACTCCAAAATATGTTAGTTAGAAAATTGTTTTACAACATAATATTATATAGGAAAATCTTGGGAAGTATTATCAATATTAAGAATAAAAAGAATGTAAGGGAAATAAAGCATCTCAAACTAAATAAACAAAATCTATGAAAAATTATATTTTACAGTCTAAACGTAGAATTAATCAGATTCTAGAAACATGGATATTCAGATTCTTTTTTCAATGAATTCAAATTCTTAATTATGATAAATTCAGTGTATGAATTTTGAGGAATTAGGAATTCTAATTTTCAATAATTTTTTGTTTGAAATCTATGTAATTTGGAAAAATAATTTTAATGAATTCATAGTCCAATTTCTGAGGAATTCAGACTCAAAATTTGATGCAATTCAGAGTCTCAATTCTAAAGAAATCAAAGTATAAATTTTGAAGAATTTAGAGTCTGAATTAAATTCTGAATATTGAAGAATTCAAAATCTGAATTTAAATAATTCAGAGTATGAATTATTTGGAATTCGGAGTATGAATTTTGAGGAATTCAGTGTATGAATTTTGAGAAATTCGGAGATTGAATTTCATAGAATTTAGTGTCTGAATTTCAGAAAATTTTGAGTCTAAATTTTAGAGAATTTCGAGTCTAAAAACAAAAATAATTGATATACACGGATCATAATTTTTAAATAAATAAAAATTATAATTGTTTTTGAGAAGAAATTGAATAAGGCATTAAAAACAATGAAATGATAAAATGTATTTTAGAGAAAGATAATTTTTCTTATGAAAATAATTATTTGATAATGATAATTTCCCTAAAGAAAATGTGTCTGGGATTTTCAAAACATAGAGAAATAGAAAAGTCATAATAAACCCTTTTTGACTCAAAAAAGTGATCTAAATTATCTCCCACTAGGTTCTTTTTGACTGGAAGCATACTTAGACACATCAAACATAATACAAATCTTCATAATGTGGGATAAATGAAACATAAAATGGGTAATATCAGATTTTAGATAAGGGTAAAAAAGGGAGATATGTAAGATTAATCATGAGAATAAGGGTATGTGAACATGAGCACCAAAATAGAAGATCATTCCATGAATATAAAAGATCAAAATTAGGAATCTTGTTATAAAGATTGGAAATTCATAAGACATAAATCATAATGATATAAAGAACATAAGACATAAAAGCATAACATAGGTATAAAACATGGATTTATGGTTTACACATACTAATATAAAATTATTTTAATATTAGTTGAGGAATCTTTTCTAATTCCATCTTAGTAGTGTAGGTTCACTCTCAGTACTATTTTGGTTGTCATGGTTCACTCCTATGGCCATTTTAGTTACAATAGATCACTCTTCATACCATCATAACAGTCATGGTTCACTCCCATAGACGTATTTTTAGTCATGGTTAACTCCCTAGACTATCTTAGTCTATATCATGAAATATTAATCTTCAACTAATGCATTATAATGGGATATAGGTTCCACCCATATCATAATGAAATCATACATACATGTTTCAAAATATCATTACAAATCATATCCCAACCAATTAAATAAAATGGGTAGAAAAAAAATTTAATCATATAATAACATGTGAAAATATATACAAGTTTCAAAATAATTTCATCAAATTCATAATCCATTAAAAAAATTAGGTGTCAAAATCATATAACCCATGAATGAGAAAAAGTATTCATAAACATTATCCCTTTATGAAAAAAACCATTCAGTGACAGAATATGAATAGAAACATTGAATCATTTACCATGAAAGGCAATAGTAAAATCAATATATGTCATATTATATGGAAAGTAATTTCAAAAGATCCATTAAAACCATTTCATATGTAAATTAACTTTTCAACTTTGAAAGATATTTTTTTAAAACATAAACCATTTTGAAAACCAATTTGTTTTAGAAAAAACATGAGAATATATAAAGGAAACTTTGAAAACCCTAAAATATTTTAAAAATAATTATTTATGAAAATTAACTTCAGAGATAAATTTTTTTTAAACATGATTTGTTAAATAAAAAATATTTCAACTAAATAAAGAAATCAGGTCATAGTTTTCTAAAAAAATAGTTTCTTAATTATAATAAGTACCGAATAGTGGAAAAATGTATCAATACATAGATATATATTTAGTAACAATTGTATAATAGACCTCAAGAGTTTACATGATGAATGGATCACAACATTTCATCAAAGGAGCAATGATCAAAAACTATCTCAAAAAGTGATGAGATTTTTTCAATAAACTCTTACCACTTGGTATCATTTAACCATACACCCCATGTAAATAAATAAAATTAAATTAATATAAAAATATATTTAAAATAATTATATTCATGATATAAATTTATTAAGGTAGTCTATACACCTCATTGAAAAAATTGGTTTGTAACAACGCATGTCTTTAAATGAATGAAAATTAAGACAAAAGTACTTGACATATTTTGTAACTTTTGAAACATAAACCCCATGAATGAAAGATCATAAAATGAATATTTAATTACCCATAAATATTATTATATTAATCATATAATTCATCCATGTTAAGTACACACACCATACCAAATGAATTCGTGGTGAATAAGGCATGTATCTCATGAAAATAAATAGAGAGATGACATTCCCTTACCTTAGTGTCACAAATTTCATTGTACTCATTAAAAATTACTTTATAATAAATATAAGATTCTAAAAAATATATCAAAAAGTAATATTTTTATATATAATACCATATAGTGTTTTATTATGACTTTATATCACCCATTTGTTTAACAATTCTATGTTAAGATTTCAGTTCGTGTAATATCTTCTTTTTTATTCGCATATATCATAATATGTTATATCTTGGGTCCTTATAATTATATCTTGATTTTAAGAATTTAAACCATGATATAAATATAATTTATATTCAATATATGTGTATTATAATAATCTCTAGAATATAGAAATATGAAATGTAATACATCGTTCATGGAGACGGTAGGTCATACATATGCATGAAAGTTATTTTTCTTTTATTCTCATATTGAATGAAACCACAAGAGCCTCTGTGAAGTTGGTGAGGAATCCACAAGTGCATCAAAGATACCGGAGTACAAAACCAGTCAGAGATATATTTCATGGGTATTATAGTCGTAATGTAGTAAGCATTGAAGCAGACATTTTAGCTATTACTATAACAATACTGTAGCAGGTACTGTTTGGTATTGTAAGAGCTAGAAATATTCATTAATTTGGGCCTTCGGGCCACCTGTTTGGTCCTCGGGTCTATCAATTCATTTGTTCCACCCTTGACCTATGGGGTCGTATGGATTTTGGGACACTTCAAGTCCTTCAGGCCACCTCATGGCCTTTCGGCAATCTCAATGCTTTTGGGCCACAAAAAAGTGTGCTTAATGGACCAGGCAAGCTCAACAAGGAGCAGACTATAGATTATGATTCAAAGTAGTAACATTTTATAGAGAAGAAGATAACATATTTTTAAGAAATAGTAGGTAGTGTGTTTCCATTGGGACTAGCCTGTGCGTGCACGGGAAGCCTAGCCGAAGAGCCATGTGAAGGTGGAGAGCTGATATCACAATGAAGCTACTAGGGAGGATAATTTCCATGCATTTATAGACTAGATATTTCTTATAAGACCTAAAGGTAATGTAATCTCTAAGCCTATGGTAATTTTAACGGTTCCCTCTCGCCCCTTGAAATGGGGTTATCAAAAATCAATAAAAAGAAGGCGTTCATGCCATTTTGGATTAATAAAAGAAAAGAATATTTGTGAATATTTCTATATAATATCATTGAAGTAAAATTATTTTTTCAAATATATTATATACGATCATTAGACAAATATGTAATAAATTATATGTAGTGTTTGAATTAATCACATCGCTTTGAGGGGGCGGTAGTCCACACTTCCTCAATCAACATTATCGTATTGACACCCAATGAATAGTATAAAGATATGCATTTTATAATTGTAAAAGAAGATTAATGTCATAATAAATATAATATATAACTTATATTAATTCATTTAAAAACACCATACCCACCATGGGTGGTGATAAACTAAAAATGAACAATCATTATTTCGTGAGACTTTAGTTCATTGTACACATAAATAATGTGTTTGTTACCCATTAGATGGATGTGAGTATATTTATAGATAGAAAACATTGTATAAAAAATAGTATAATATTGAGGACTATTTTTTTGTTATAAAATAATGTAATAACAAGAATTTTTTGGGTTTCTAATGGAAATAACAAAAAATGAATGGTGCTTTGAAAATTTTGCTACATCTTCATTCGGTAACTTCTTTTGGTTTTAAAAAAAGGGATTCCATTGATTTATTTCTACCCAAAGGGAGGAATAAAGTAAAAAAGGATTGATTTTTGGATTTTATTTGGGTATATATTGTTTTAAACTCTGTAGTGTCATGGGTGTGAGGAAAGGGGAGAGGTGGTGGCCTTTTATGGGTGAGGAAAAGGACTCACTTGATATTAAAAAAAAGGTTTGGTGTACCCACGTTTGTACAGAAACAATTCATCTAAAACAAACCAAAATAAATAATTAGTGGTTAATTGATGAATAATTTCCTGAAAATATAGGTTTTACATGTTTTTAAGTCATATAGACCATTACGTTTAAGAATTATTCCTTATTATGATTTGTTTTACCTTAATCATTGTATTTAATTTTAATTAATTTCACTAATATTTTTTATCAAAAACATAGTTTACCTAATTATAAAATATATATTATGATGATTCAGAATGTGGAATCCATTTTTATAAATTATAATCAAATTAGTGGAAGAAATTAATTTAGAATTAATCTCGTATTTGGGATGATATAATGGGATTTTAAAGTGAAAAGGATAACAAGTTTACTACGTTTTTATATAAAAATTTCAATGTGAAATTAGTTCTAATGACCTAAATTATATTAATTGATTGATATTTGATGTTATTATATTTTAAAACCAAATTCATATATCATTTTACTAAATAATTAAATTAGAAGAAAATATAGTTTGGAATTAAAATTTGATATTTTCACTATTCATTAAAAAAAGATGTTTCTCAGAAAAATCCTAAAAATTCACTCTGAGATATTATAGAAATTGTAAATTAAAATAATAAATTTTATATTATCAAATTAAATTTTGGAGTTTTTATAAAATTAATATTATTATTTTTCACAGAAGGGCATGAAAAACATTTGATTTGAAAAATAGTATTTTTAAATATATAATGACTTTAAAAAATATATATCATTCATTATAATTATGTTTTATTTATATAAAATCATTATATACAATATTTAAAAACTATTTGTTACTATTCATATAACTATGTAAAATGGCTTAGTTATAATTATATAATTTAAATAAATATAACAGTTAAAATAATGTTTTGTAGAAAATCGGTGTTGCGAGTAATGTGCACCCAATCGTTGACATGTGAAATGAATTTTTGACTCTATGAAATGAAATAAATAAATAAAAAAATCCAAACAAATGAAAAAAGGTTCACAATATATGGGGTGTAATAATTTGGTGGTATTTTGAAATAGAATAGTCTTATTATATTTTAAACTTTTAGGTAATTTAAAAAGTAACCCTCACTCCAATTATAAATGGCCACATCCTCCCTCTCTTATTAACACCACAACGAGCCATATATATCAACCTATACCTACCCATTTCTCTTTAAAACATAATTATTCGTGTTTTTTATTTTCGGGTCTTCCAAAAATATCAACCGTAGGTTTCTTAATAAAGGATCTAAAGAAGGTCTCCCAAAGAATAGTTTATTGTATTACCTTACCTATCTAAATATATTCCTTCTTCTACCACTTCTAAATATATGGAATTGTAATAAAAATTGAATCTAGTAGGATAAGAATGTTTAAAATTTATTATTAATATAAAACTACCATTACTAACCATCTTTCCCATAAAATTAGATGTGAAATTATCACTCGTGCATACATACGGCTTACCATCTTCATGTAGGGATAAATTCATTTCTCATTACCATATTCTATGGATTTAAATTTGAATGACATTAATTTTTATATATGATATTAAAAACATAATTATTCTTCATAAATGATAATATTATATCGTTCTTCTTACCATCTAAACTGTTTAGAAATGATAATTATTTTCATGAGTATATCTGGATTGAAACCTCCATGGAGCAATGTGATTCATTTTTCATCTGTATTTTACATTGATGATAATTGGGATAGTTATGATGAGTATATATGATTTATATGATATAATAATGATTCTGTAAAGGTGAATAAAAATTTATGTTTCATTCATTATATCCATCAGAAAATTAAAATAGTGTCCATGCGTCTGTACCGTATACCATCTCCCTAAACAATGTAATTCATATTCGATATATAACTTTTATGAATTAAAATAAATTAAAATTTACTAAATATATATTATCAATTTAATAAATTAGTAAAATTATCTATATTATCAAACCACAATAAAACTATAAGTATTAAAACTATCAAGGAAAATCATTCATGAAAAACAAAGTAGATATTACCTAAAACATGGATTTTAATAAAATAATTGTTAATAAATGGGTGATAAAATATTATATGTATATCATATATTGAATTATGTATATCATAATGGTTCTACAACAGATTAATAATAAACATATCTCTATTATACTACATATTCTAATATATACAAAGGAATTTTGTCCTATGGTAAGGATTTATCATCTCACTTAAACTATTATGAGACAAGTTTCATATTCACCACTTATGTTTTTTGTGTGTTTTATATTCTTCCAAATTGATATATTATACCATTAATATATTTGTATGCATGGTATTTAATTTTTCACTTGAAATTATTTTTTTATGGGTAATATGATTCAAATGATACACAAGTGGTAAGGGTTTATTTCACAATATCATTAATATCGAGGATTGTTTTTACATAAGTTTATATAGTTGAATTTTTTTATTCCAATCCATATATTATATAAAATCTTTTAATTAATTTTTTTAATACTATCCTATTATTATATAAAATTTTTTTACCAATGTTTTAATTCTTACAAAATGGTATGAGATGAATCTTTCTATCGTGTTCCGACCAATGTATTATTTGCCTTTTTCGAAAACAAAAGTGTGAAAAGATTGTTATTTAACTCATATAGCATAAATTTTTTCCCACCTTTATGAATAAAATTTAATTTTAATATTCATTTATAATTTTAATTTTTTTTAAAAAAATTTATCCCAATTTAATTGCGTAGTTTTTTAAAAATTATTTATTTTCAATAAGAAAATTTTATTTTTCTCAAGAATGGTTTTAATGAAATTTTTATGGTATTTAAATTCATCAATCAAAAAATATTTTTGTATTCCCTATTAAGGTTATGTTATGATTATACCATCCTTATTATTTCTATATATTTTTTATGAATGTCTTTACTGAGGATGTACTATTTTGATACAATTCACTATATTACATTGGATTTTTTATGATTATGTTTAATGACTTGTGAAATTATCATAATTTCATATGATAATTTTAAAATTAATTTTTATGTTGATTATGTTTAACCCCTTTCATATAGTAATTCATTGGACTTAATAATTGATGGGTATGGGCTATCTAGAACAAAAATAAATCTGTATGACTCATGAGACAAACTAGCTTGGATGTTGGCTGAGGCCTTACCCATTTATATTAGATATCGTTCCATCTGGACTTGATGGAATGTTTTAGATATACATTATGAATTAATTGATTATAAATCCATTTTTAATATTCCATGTGATTACTCAATTAGTTAAAATCTCTATAGATAAGTTTCAAGGTCTTGATATTATTGATATTAAATTATATCATTAATATTTATTTCTGAAACATTATTATCATGTTATTAATTAAATGGAATTTGATTTAGTTGTTTACCTTTCAAAACTAATTGTTCCTAATTTATTTGTGATTTATTACACTATACGTATACCCTTATCATCATTAGATCTCATTTGTTTCTTATGATTATTTTCCCCATGATTAATGGAAAAACATTTATCCTTGATATATAGCGACAAGCTAGGCAAAATAAAGATGATCTCAAAGACAATAATTTTTTTTTATTTTATGTTTTAAAATTTACATGAATTTTATATCTGTATATAGTTTTCCAATACTACTAAATTATTTATTCATATGGGTTGAAATATCTTCAATCTTATTCAATTGTAATAAACTAAGAATTGGATATAGGCTACTGGGGTCAGGGCCTTTACAATCAATCCTTATTATTTTAGAATAATCTTAATGATGTGGTCTTTCAGCATAAGTAGTAGCATTCATTTATGCTACCATGACCTGTTCAACCTTATTTTTTTTCTCTATCACTTTCCCCTCAACCTTTGGAATCACATAATGAAGTTTAATCTCCTAGTGTATACCATTACTATCTAAGTGATAATAATCAGTTGTGATCGTAACTTGTCTAATGCTTTCTCAAATTTAAATAAAATTATGATTTAAAATATAGGTTATATATTTGACCCAAGATTGGATATATTTTATTTATTTTCACACTCTAGTTCATTAAATTCTATCTTTACAATAGCTTGGATTCCAAGGAAATAAAACTCTCCCTATGACAATGTAATGAACATGTCATGGAGTTGTTATATCTTTTGGTGTGTCTTTTACATAAGGGTTTCATAAATTAGTTTCTAGATATCCTAATACACTAGATACCTCATAGTCCATTGATTATAGAGATACTAATAATTAAAATCAATTTATTCTTGAGATATTGATATAAAAATTATTGCCAGATCACTATGGGTAAGAAAAAACTAATGTTTTCCATTTCCCATTGATGCACCTTTTAATATGGATTCCAGAGCAGTAAAATCATTTTTTATTACTCCACTATCTAGAGTGGTAGCAAAAAATTTGATCCAATATATATATATATATAATATTAAGAAAATATAGATATTAAAAGTGGAAATTATCAGGGATTATAAAATAATATATTTATGTAGGATTTTTATTTCAATTAATTAATTATGTTATCCTCTCTAATCAATCAAGACATAGGCACAAAATTAATAATATAGAAAATAAATAAAATTAAAAAATATTTATTTACTCATAATATACCATTAAAAACATGTATTGGATATGATGAAGTATTATATACCATGGATTATTTCACAACATAAAAGTGAATAAATATAAATTCAAGGATAAATAGAAAATAATAATATATATAAAACTAGAAAATACTATAGATAATATTCACACATGATATTCAATATTATTTAAAATAGACATTAAATGAGAGAAACAAATCTTGAAAGGATAAATAATTTTATAAAAACATATGGAAAACTATATAAGGATCAATGTTTTTTCCTTTATAATATCTTTACATGGTATATAGAGTTCATGAATTCCATACTATCTTATTATAGAATTTTTATTAAATGGAATTAATTTATTACATTAAAAAATAAACAATAAAGGATGAAATATGATATTCTATAATGGTTATATGTGTTTCTTATTCATCATGGTATTCTGGAATACTTGAAAAAGTAAAGTGACTTGCTAGGAAACCCTACATGAGAGAAAAGACGAATATTTTTTGTAACTCACACTAATAAGAAAGACTTTGGGAATACTATTTTCTATAGGAATAGACATAGTCTCTAGAATATTTAAGAGAGTTGTGGCCCAAACGATGGGGGGACTTAAGTACTACATATTTTCATAATTTTATTAAATGAAGGAAAAATGTTGGGAACGTCAACATGCATCTTGATGTCAGATTGTAAAAAAGTTATTCCAATGTAGTTTTTCATCTGTATGTTTTTCAATTTTCTTTTGTTCTTAGAGGAAATAATTAAGGAACATGGGTGGATACCCCAATAATGGTGAGGTTAATTCTCTCTTTGACAATATCCCACATCTCACTATGGATCAAAAATATGATATAATTTCAAACCATCCCAAAAAATTAGAAAATTAAGGAGGATAAATTTAATATTAATATAGATAGTGACTAAAGAAACAAGGGATTTATAGGCTATTTTTATATAGTTATGTGGGATATCATCAAAAAATATTTTATTATTCTATAAATGATTACTTTCAATGAGAAAATTACACTAGATCTTCTTAAGTGAATTATCTTATGCTTATTCCACAAGTAAATCATCCAATATCCATTACCCCTTATTGATCCATCATATTGTAAAATTTCTCTGATAGGATCCATGATAAATTTATTAATGATGGACTTTTATCTTCCTCTAAAACCTAGTATCTCAAGAAAATTGTTTTTTCTTGTGGGATTGAGTATTTAATTTTACATTGTATTGGAAAATGATATATTTTTGGATCATCATAGGAAATGTTTAGATTCTAAAATCCTAATGAATATAGACATGGGTAAATCCTATGAAACATTAGAGTGAAATTGAATCATAAATTTCCTATAGAAATATGGATTCTTATAAATTTTTTATGATTTATTAATTCATAGAAATTAATCTCTATGGTTTTTTATTCTCATAGGTATAGAGAGTTTTAATTCATTAATTCAACTTTCACCCTACAACCGGGATACAACATCTCTCCAAGAATTTTTGAAATATCATCGTAAATTATCTATAGGAATATAAAGAAAAATATATAATAGAGAGATGATATTATTCATAGGATTAAATGGATTCATTGTTAAATTTAATCTCCTTCTTACTGTTGTAATGAGTTATTTGTTAAATAGAAAAAAAAAATATAACAAAAAATAATAAAAAATTACTCTTATATGTCACATAGTGTGGAAAAATTACCAATAAATCGAAAAGTAGTGTGTTTATATCAATAATATATATTCTTAGATAGTCTTAACTCATTATAATATTGATTGTATTGTCAAAAAAAAGAAGACTCCTCATGATTGATCTTGTGTTTATTTTATCTACGAGAAGGATTTAAATCAGTTGTTTTGATGTCACGGTCGATAGAATCATGGGTCACATATTGAATTGGAATTTCCACTTACAAACTTTCGTAAAATGGATAAATCTCATTCACATTATCCTCACTTCAATGCATGTGCGTGTTCTATTAGTTATGATGGTCCTAAAAGATATCATTAGGAACATGGAAAATATCATCTATAGTTTTTTGTGGGGTTCTAATAAAGATGGAAAAATCTCGTAGGAATGTAGTAAACAAATAAAAAATACTATATTAGAATAAGTGATTGATATCAAAAGTCTAATAGAGTGTATAAAAACATACAAGGTAAATTTTCAGGGAAATATCTTACGTTATTTCATTTGGTCAAGATATGTCAAAGTTAAATTTTCAAAAACACTTAAGGATTATCAAAAAGAGAATTATTTGGATTCTAAACATTGGAACATAATTCAGAGAATATTTTGATATATTCTTGAGCCCATAAATATGATTATTGAGCATGGTGATAATTATTTCCGATAATACGACTAGTCCAACCAAAATATATTTTTTACAGGTAATTTTTATCCATTCATGAGTGTCTGAGAAGATATAGAGCACCCCAATTATAATTGTAGTCCTTGATGATGACCAAAAAACATTTTTCAAAAAAATAATAAAGCAGATGAGTCTATACACTTTTTATTCACATCCATATGTTTGGATTCTTTTGACTGATTTGTTTACCTCAATTTAATTCACATTTAGCAATACATTGATAATTTGGAACATTTTTTTCTTGAATAAATATATCCCCAAAAAAATTGTTTTCCATTATGGAGATTTATTAATAAGTTTATTCATATAGTTAATATAATTAAACACATATCTATTCACTTCTCTTATAAATGTTTTTATTTCTCAAAATCAAATATTACCTCTAAATCTCACATATTTTTAGAAATAAAATTGGCTTCCTATACTTATATCATTTTTAAAACAATTGGGTATCACCATAGATCCATTTGACCTCATCAAGTTCTTTAATGTGTGGTGTCAAAATTTATTTGATTCATCCTCTAAAGACTAATCTTATATTATGGATGTTATCATATGATGTTCAGAGATATGGCAGGATCATAATAAATTTACACACCTGGAAAATTAAATCAACTAAACTCATATTCAAACAATGTTATTTTATATGATTTATGACATGGGATCACCACAATCATGGTGTAGTAAATCTCTTCTATATATTAATATTTATTTTATGTTTAGTTATCCAATAATAGATATAGAAAAAAATTACAGGATCACTTGTTTCATTTTTATGCACCAAGTGGACGATTATAACATAATTTAGATGGTTCCTTTTTGGAAGTATTTTTGTAAGGTAGTGGTATCATTGGATATGATTAAGGATCTGTTATTTTCGAGTACAATTCCTTTAAAGGGGAGGGTAATTTTTTCATACATTTTATATATTCATTTTTATATTAAAATAAAATAATTTTCTTCATTAAATGATTAATTCCTTCCCACTTATTTTGTGTCATTGTTCATGGTTGGAAGGATTCCTTAGATTATGGGAAATGATCCAATGTAGCCATAATGACCTTAATTTACACTTAAATTAGGCCTCTCATAAGGATTAAATATTTTAGGCTATGAAACCTTTTAGGCTATGAATCTATTTCATGATGCAAAACCATTTAAAGTAGTGATTCAAATTTAGTTTGGGAGAACATTAATTATTGTGAAAACATTACAAAATTTGAAAAAATTAAATATGGTAAAAAAATAGACATGGTGAGAACATTACATGTGGTGAAATTATTACACATATTGAAAACATTAAACCCGATTAAAATGTCTGGACAACCAAAAAAGATATATAGATTCATTGCAATTAAGGGAAGATACCTATTTTATTACCACAATACCACTAAGGATAACTTCTTGAACCATTATGATGTTGTTTAACTCTACATGAGTCCTTTAAGAGACTATAAATAGAGGGCTAAGTTTCATTTTCTTGACACTTTTAAAGACAAAGAAGCTATTCTACTATAGGTTCCTCCACTACATTGTCTCCATTTTTCATTATTCTTTATTTTCATTATTTCATCCCACTTACTCCCTCATCACTAGGATGAGAGGGTGATGACCTCCTTATATTAGGGTTATGTTGCTGATGGCAGAAGATGATTTCATATTTATGTATTTTTATTCATGATCTGGATTGATATAATTTTTAAAAGAAATTACAATCCCTTTGTTTACATTTTATCATTACCATTGTTAATTGAATATGAAATTACATTTAAAATTAAGAAAATGGTTACTCTATATTGAGCCATGAACATAGTCACATTTAAGTCAAACATGTTTAAATATTGTATCAATAAAAACATTATTCATTAATTCCCTAATTACCAGAACATGATAAAAGGGGGATTAATAGGTTGAGAAGATGATATTGTGACAATTATATCCACCTACTCTTGAATAATATTCCAAACATTGATTAATAATTTAATGTCTAAAATAATTTTTCACTAGAACCTTAAAACTACAAAACCTTGTAATTCTTTCAAATTTTGATTTTTACAAGTAATAAATCTACATCATCTTGGCCTAGCTTCCTTAAAATCAATCAACCCCATATCTTCTTCTCCTAATTCATAATTTTAATTAAATAAATTCTTTTTAAAACCTAATTAAACTAATTAAACCTTCATATGGGTTTTACCTCAACCTACATTTATATTCATTTTAATAATTTAATTCCACTAGTATGAGTTCTATAAATTTTACATTTTAATTATACTCATAGAGAAATAAAAATGACCTTTGGACCCATAAAAACTAGCATCATTATTTAGGACAATTTCTATATAGTTTTTAGGTTAACATAAAATTTAATTTTACTACATTAATTAGTTTTCCCTATTTGCACCAGTTTTTTTCATGATAAAATTAAATGTTTTTAGAAATTAATCCCATGAGAAAAAATCATGGGAAAAAGTAAAATAAATCCTTTATTTTGATCCAAAACATGATAAAAACCTATATAAGAGTAGGGAAGCTGAAAACATGTGTTGATGAAAGATCAACCTATTTTTAATGGTTCTTAAAATTTACATGGGGATGCATAATCTTGTAAATTAAATTTAATCATTAAACAAATAAATTAAATTATGAATCCATGTACATTCCATCACTAAAAATCATATCAATATCAAACATGTAATCATATAGATAATATCAAACAACATTCAATTCAATTGACTACCACATGAAGATTTGTAGATGCTTCTTGGATTCTCTCTGGGGATCTGTGATAACATCTGTTTCCATTAAGTTTCAATTTATGTGGTAAAAATCATTATCTTTGGATTTTAATTATAGTATCGAGCTCGTGACTAGACCAAAATCCTAATAGAACATTCCACCAAATTATGGGATGAGTGGTCAAGGAATTATCTCACTCTCTTCTTCCCACCTTCTAAATCATTGGAAATCCAAGTAAACATTCTAAAAATTATTCAATTCAAAGATGAATCTATTAACTCTTACTAGTATTGATAAAAATTTATGAATTTAAAATTTCACTATCACAATATATAAACCTAGCTTCTAATAGATACCTTCTGTAAGGAACCTACACAGAGAAACATAATAATTCTAGATGCAACATCTGGAGGATTGTTGTTGAAAAAATCACCAGAGGAAAGCTATATTCTACTAGATGAGATGGAAAGAATAAAATTATAGTGAGAATGATATGGAATAAAAAAAGAGGAATTTATGTGGTCAAAAAAAATATCTAGATAGAGGAGATGATTGAATCTTTGACTAGAGAAATGGATAGAGTGATGGTTCAGAAACAAGAAACCCAATGTACATTTAGAGAGGATGGAATTTGTGATTGTTATAATCATGGTAATAATTTTTAGGGTTATTGACAACAACAACCACACTTGAAATGATATCGATAGAGAGCATCAGGATTCTAAATATCCAGAGGAACGTCACTCACAAACTAGGTCCACCTAATAGAGGAGGCATTGGATACATTCATAACTCCCACCGATGAACATATCATGGAAATTACATATTAATAAAAGGTCATATTTCATTAATAAAGGAGCTAAATGAAGAGTCAATATACCAAAGGTAGGAACTTTGGATACCCGAATGCCACGTAGGACAAATCTCTATGCTACACCAAGATAGACCATGAGGAATATAGCATGGATACCCTAAAGTGAATACTTGTGAAAATTTGAATTTCATCAACCTATGAATTGAAAAAATCACTGAATAAAATATTGAATCAAGAAAGGGAAAAAATGATGGATAATAATTTGAATAATACCCACCATAGTGCATGCCAAGCACATCATTTCAATAGTGACACGGTAAAGTGAAGATCGACTTGTAGATAGGTAAATTGTTGGATCATTTTTAAAAAAAATATATTAATATTCCTTTTTCTTAGGAGGTCATAATAATTCAAACATATTCAAAATTTATAAATGATCTTGTGAACAATAAGAAGAATCTATATTTAATTGGTTCTATTAAAAACACATGAGAGTGCTTGGTGGTGGTATCAAGGGGACTACCTAAAAAAGCAATGTGACCCAGGTATATTTTCAATTCCAATATTTATAATAGAAAATAAATTTTAATAATATTTTTGTATGTTTTTCATTACTATCATCATTGTGACATCCACAAAATTAAAAAGTTAGGGACTATAATGACTAAATAACACTAGAGTTGGAATCATGATAGAAGAATCAATTGTGAAATACCCAAAGGGATTAACAAAGATATTTAAGTAAAAGTTCATAAATTATACTTCCCCATCAACCTCTTAGGGTTAATTATGGAAGAGGATTAGTCTCCACTGATTTTAGGAATCCCATTTTCCCACGATTTTTTCATTGATTGACATCCAAAGAGGATAACTTCGTCTAATGGTTGTCTATGATCAATTTTGATTTAATATTGATAGAGTAATTAAGAAAACTGATTCATGGGAAGAAAATGAGTTTTTAGAAGATAAAATACAAATATTTGTCAGAATCACTGATGTTGATGAAGTACTTGTGGTAACTGTTATTTTACTATTGGATAATCAAAATAAACATACAAACAATAAGAAAGAAAATATCAAGGGTCATACCACTAACACCAGAGCAGTGACCTACTCCACCACATTAGTGAAATGAAATAAGTTATAAATAGAACATGAAATTCCATTTATTCAACCAATACTAAGGAATACATACTGGATCTACCTAATGGAAATCAATCAAGTACTACCATAATGAAGATTCAAATTTTTTAGAGAAGAAGTACATAGTCAAGCCTACAAGGAAAAGATACAACATATTCCATTTATGGACCCTGAGAATTTTCATAATTCGAAATCATCCATAAACTAAGATAGTTTTAAATTAGATAAGGTAATCCCAATGATATTAAATTAATGTGTTTATAGGAGGCAACTTGGTCTTTTTTATTTTTTCATTGTTTTTTTTAGAGGCAGACATGCACTCACCCCATATTATTTAAAAATTCAATAATTATTCCCTATTCATTCAATTACATATTTATAATCTTTTAGGACCATAAAAAAAATAGATGGAAAAATTAGAAGGGCGCACAAAAGTTTTTGCAGGAACAACACACATTATAAAACCCATTCACATCGTCGAAAATAGAAAATACTTTTCATGAAACACGTACATGTTATGAATCCAGTATTTGATGAAACAACACATACAAGGTAAAAATGTTCTTCTAATGGTGTGTAATAATTTAAATTATATATTTTTTATTTTATTCCCCACAATTAATTATTTTATATCATTTGTCTACCAATTTATTTTCCTAAATGAGGTGACATAAACTACCATGGATAGTTACCATTCTGTGATTTTAAATTTATTTATCAACAAATATGAATGTGAGAAATGGGGAAAATAATTATTATGGATAATCATGTGGATTATGATTTTTAAAATAATGATATAAATATATTGGTTTATTTTTTAAAATTAATTTTTTGGGGAATTGTTCGTGCTTTGGATTTCAGATATTTGAATTATTTGATTTTATTATTCATATTAAATTCTATGAGTGATTGTACCAAACCTAAAATACAATTCTTGAGACATCCTCTAATGTAATTTATAGTATATTTCTTGAGATACTCATGCATACCTACTTCTAGAACTTTATTCACATCTTATCGAAACTATTATTGCACAAAAGTCATATTTATTATCATTGAGGCATGTGTTTTTATTTGTCCCATATCCTAATACCTACCATAAATTAATAAATTTTAATCCATAGAAACTAGGATAAACCTTGTTAGGGAAGATCCATCTTATAAGACAATTTTATCCTTTCTTATATTTATCTAAATATTTGGAAATATTACCAAAAATAAAAACATGGGGGATGAAATTTAGTGGAAGGGGTAACATTTTTTAATGGATATAGGTGGGGGAATTTACATGTTATTTTGGGAAGTCACATTCATTTTATTTATTTCACATCCTCCAATAAAAAAATAAAAAAATGAATAAATAAATGGGGTTTGTCTTGAGAAGTTCAAAAAAAAACTATTTCTTTACTAATGATATTGTTATAACTATTACTAAAAGTATCATGAGTATATAATTTGGTCTTGTGTGGTGGCTATGAGATTGGTCACAATAAAAATAATTGAAATTAAAAATAACATAGAGATAAATATTATTAAAGGGTGTCTCATTTATTGTGTTTCATCTCTTTATGATCTTTCTCTAAGATATAAGGGATAAAGGATACTTTCACCAAGATTTTTTTGATTATAATGAAAAATACCTTTAAGATAAAAAAAATTTACATATTATTATTTTACATAATTTATCTACCTACCATAAGAATTTGTGTAATTTCATCCTAAATTGTAAATCCCAAATGATTAGTTATGATTTTTTCTCTATGCGGGGAATAAAGGATTTGTCTTGCAAGACTATTGTTATTTACAAGTTCATGAAGTATATGATGAACTCTATATACAATTGTAACCTGATGAGTATGGGAAAAATACAAAGAGGGATAAATTATAGTTGTAATGCATATTAATAATGAATTTTAATATTTAATGGATGAATAAAAAATATTATTCATTTCAAAAAAAATGTAAAATATTTGATTGATTTATTCTTTGAAAAATGAGGCATTGATGAATTTTCCAATTTGATTTTAAAACATTTAATTTCCCATTTTATCAAAATATATTATTAATGTTTAGTTTAAATCATGGTAATGGGATCGTCCTTTTATTTATGTTCATATTCCAACTCTGTGGAAAGGATTGAATTCATGTGGGGTGGGGGGATTCTGCTATGTACATCTCATGGATACACTGTGATATTATAATAAAATATTTTTATGAATAAATGATTGATTATTTTACAATTATTTTATGATATCATTCATATTGGGAAGAATTAATTAATAAATGGGATATGAGAAAAGGTTGTGAAAATTGCCATGATTTACACTAAATGGAGGCATCCCAAAACAAAGAAGGATTTTCGGATGTGAAAAAATTTCAGGGTGTGATACCATTTCTAGATGTGAAACTATTTCATGATGTGAAAAAATTACTTATGATGAGATCATTACACATGGGAAAAAAATAAACTTAGTGAAAACATTCCATGTGCTAAAAATTTAAGGATGACCCAAAAATGGGTAGATTCAATGAAATTAATGGAAGAGACATATTTTATAGCCTCATGACCACCAAATATAACTTTTTAACCCATTATAATTCCATTTAATGATGCATTATTACTTTTTTAGTATGTAAATAGATGTATGATCTATTATTTCTTGATGGATCTAGAAAGAAATACCTAGGGTGAGAAGTTGTGTTAATTTATGGTCCTCAACCATTTAATCTACGGTTTTCTATGTTATTTCATTTCTTCATTCCTTCTCCCTTAACCCCTAATCACTAGGATGAGTGGGTAAAACCCTCTATGTACTTGGGTTATGTAGGTGAAGAGTGAAGGTGATGTTTAATTTATTTATTTTTATTCATGTTATGGATTTCTATAATTTATTTATTCAATTATAATCCCTATCATTTCATTTTTTTCCTGACCATTATTAACTGAATCTGAAAGGACATTAAAAATTTTGCAACTGGTTACCCTGAATTGAGGCATGACCAATTTCACATTCAAGGACACCATGTTTAAATTTGGTATTGAAAAAAACATGATTTGAAACTTCTCTAATTACCTGAACAAGTGAAGAGAAAAATTTTCGGGTTGAAGATAGGATTCCTTGACCACCAGATCCACCTTGTCTCAACTACCAAATCAAATAGGGAGTAATAATCTAATTTCTAAAATTCAATTTCTCCTAAACCTAGAAACTAAAAATCACCGACATACATTAAAAGAATGGTTTTTTCAAACAATCAATTTTCATTATATTCGTTCATATTCATTCAAATAAATGAATCCCATCTCATTTTCATGTTTTTCATTATTTCAATTAAATCAATTTTTTGAAATTAAGAAAATTTATAAATCTAATACTAGTGCAATTAAATAATCAAAATTAATATAGCAGAAGGTTGATATACAACACACAGAGATGCTAGAATGGGTTTATTTTTTAATAATTTTTTTTATTGAAATAAATAAATAGGTGATAAAGTTATTTATTTGATTTATTTAAAGGAATATTAACAATGATAAAAAAAGATTGATTATTTGGAAATGTCAGAATATGAATGTACGTTGGGGTTCTATGGTTTAATCGCTCATGTGAAATTGGATTTTAGAAATTGAATTACTAATTGATGTTTCCTATTGGTGTAGAGAACAGTTAGATCCATGGTTATGGAATCCTCTCCTCAACCTATAAATCACCCTTTTAACATGGTCATATAATTAGGGAATTTCTGAATTGATTTTGTCATCATATCATCTTTTAACATGTTTCCATGAACGAAACTATGTTTATGCCTTAATTTAGGCCGACTAGTTTCACATTTTTAAATTCTATTTTAGATTCAATTAACAATGGTCATTATAAATCAAAAATAAAGGGATTGAAATTGAATAAATAAATTGATGTAATCTTATACATGAATATAAATATATAAAATCAACAACAACTTCTCCCTTTGGAAACATAACCCTAAAATAAGGTGAGTTTTACCCTCCCATCCTTGTGAAATGGGAGAAATGAGCTATTAAGAACAAAAATAAATAAGTATGAATAATATAGAGAAAGTGGTGGAGGACCTTGTAGTATTTTATCTTCTCACCTTGTTCTATGGTATATGGATATGTCTATAAATAGGTCTTCTCCCTTATTGCACTGAGTCTGGAAATTTTTAGGTTATCCTGACATTATCATCAAATGATTTTTTTCACCACTTGTATTAGTTTTACCATGTTTAATGTTTTCCCCTTGTGAAATGTTTTCACCTTGATTAATGTTTTTACCAAAATTAATGTTTTCACATATTGAATTGGTTTCATAACTTGAAATATTTTCATAGCATGAAATGGTTCATAGTATGAAATGGTTTCATAGGTAGAAATAATCCTTTATTGTGGGAGGCCTCCAATAAGTGTAAATCTTTATCATTTTCACCCCTTTTTCTCATTCCCTATAAATTAATGCATCCATCCAAATATGAATAATGTAATTAAATAAGTGGGAATGAATTAATCATTCAAAAAAAGTATTATATTTTAATATTAAAAAAAGAATACATGAAATGTACATGTTACTAACCCTCTACTCATTAATTCTAGGGACATTCATTGTGTGCTACTACTTTGAAGACATTAAAACATTAAACTGACATTTTTGCAATCATATTCATCATTTCTAGAAAAATTCATGAAAGGATTTTGTTCCATCCAATTCTCCACCACATAACGCATTCAGAACTATATGTAAATAATAAATCTTGATGGATAAATCATTCATACAATCCATGATGTTAATACGATGGTAGATAAACAAACTCTTAAGGCTAAAACATTTGTCACATTTAAACTATTTGCAAGCCTAAGTACCCACCCCCAAAAATGTAACAATATTTGCAGGGGAATTTCCTTGGGATCCAGCACTATTAATCTCTTTGACCTCTTCTTTGGTGTTTTAACAATTATTTATATAATTATTTAATTATCTTGTGTTAAATGGGGTAATATAGCCATTATTTTACCCTCATATAGGGATATAGTCATTGGGTATAATACCAGTAACCATATTTTAAATTCAGATTTATGAGTATATAGTTCATACACATAATGATTTTTAAGATGTTAATAAATTAAACTCTCATTATAAGTAAATTATTTGAAATAAAATAAATTTTATTATTCATAAAATTAATGATAATAATTACATTGTAAAAATATTATTCATTTTAAATAATGTTTTTTATGAATAACGTATAGTTATAAAATTTATTAATTTTAATGATTCATATCAATAAAATATATTGAAAAAATTTAGGGAATAAATTTAAAATAAATTAATAATATCTAAGAAATGATTATATAATAGTAAGGAGGGCATATTAATTCCTCCTGATTAATCAAAATTGTTTTGTTTATTGACATTTTTTATTTTATTTTTTATTTTTTATTTTAAAATTAAAATTTCATAGATTCAAGGAATGAAATTTTATGAAATATAATTTTAATAAAAATAACAAATAAATTAAAATTCAATCATATTATATTACTCAGTTAGGAATAGATATAAAATCCATTAATATTAAAAAAACAATATTATTCAATGAACTAAATGTTATATGTGTTTCATATTTTCATTATAATAATTTAAAATTATTTATATAAAAGAATAATTTTAATGATATGAATTATATATATATATAAGATAAAAATCATATAATGAATTTTACTTATTATGTAATAAGAATAAATTAATTATTAGGCTTAAAAATATAATTTCAAAAGTTTGTTTCATTATGTATTATGAGTACTTATATTAAAATTAATTTTCATCTTTTTTATAAATTTAATCCAATGAATTTTTATTATTATTTTCAACTAGAATTTATAAATTATATAATCAGGTTAATTGTATATTATGGACAAAAAATTAGATACCAATGATAAATTTACTCATTAAAATAAACATTAAAATAATGTAAATGTGTTAAATTAAGGTATATAGCCATAAAATATCACAAATACATATTTATAAATGTGTAGATAATTTTATGATCTACCTTAACAAATCCCTTTTCCATTTATAATTAATTTTGATCAACTTTTGGAGTAAATTACAGTCTATTTATATTCATAATTTTGTATTTACAAAATTCTTACACCTTCCCATCAATAAAAGTACCCCCTCCATTCCCAACATAAACCCCCACTAGTATTTTTTTCTAATGAATTATATAACAATATTATTTAATTAAAAAACTATCTCATGTTTGGTAACCTCTGTTCATAATAAGTGTTCCCAAGTCCTTTATTTCCAAGAGGCATTCTCAGAGGGGATTCAAGTCTAAATTTTAAGAGTTATCCTCTCCTTTATCATTCACTGTTATCTTGTTCATATAAATATTCCTAAATAATAATTAACACTTTAATATATTGTTTTTAAAACAATTAATATTCTAAAAAATTGATATTAATACTATACAAAAACTTATTTTTAATCATTCAGTTGTCAAAACCCACTCTTGTTTGGGTCAGTTTTACCACCAACCTGAATGATGTAATAATTTGTTACTCATTAATCATGGATGAATAATAATTACTAGTGATATTATGTTATTATTATTATTTTAATATTTTTTTCACACATATTTTATTGTAATATTCCAAGGTATAATCACCAAAAATGTATATATAGTTGGTTCATTAAATAATCACCGAAAAAAGATATTTTTAAGGGTTATTTATAAACTAGAACCATAAGTTTCATAAAATGGAAATTCGACTAATATATATATATATATATTATCATAAATAACATTCACAATGTCATGAAACCATGATTTGACAGAAATTACTAGAATAGATAAAATGAATCTTGCCTGGAAAACAAAACAATTAACACATGAATATTAGTTACACAAAAACCAATTACTAGGTGGGTAATATGGAATTATAATATAATGGAATTTATTAAAATAGATTTTAATAAGGTTCTTATATACATTAATAATAATACAAGACTTATTATATAGTTATTTTAGACATAACAGACCTTATGGAAGTCAGTGGTAAGGGTTTATTTTCTAACCTCACGTTGAAATTGAGATTATCCATAGTTAAATTACTAATAGTAGAAATTTTATATTATTTATCTATAAAAACAATTATATTTTATTATATTGTATATATATATATGATGTTATTTCTTAAAATTTCACTTTATTTTGTTATTAACTCAACCAAAGAGTTTTATGTAAGTGGATCCAACCTTATCTTGTATTTCTAGTTAGGAATATCACTTCAATATGACCATATTACTTGTATTATTTTGTGTATTTCCATATATAAAAATTTATTATTTCTTATCTTAATTTTATATTGAATTTTTAATACCATTACAAAAGTTTAAACGGATCATTTTTTTAACATTTACCACAAATGTCATTTTCTAATGACATTGACATTATCTAAAAACGGTGTAACAATAATTTTAGAGTACATTATATTAGATCATTTTTCAAAACTATTTTATTTAATTTTAACTAAAAAACATATTTTCTATGTTTAAATGGATTCTTAAAAAAACTATTTTCATTATTTTATAAAATATTACCTTTTAAATAAAATTTATTTAAAACATGAACAATGTTTATTATTATTTATCAAAGTATTTTTCTAATTTTATTATAATTTTTTTTCATATATGTCTATAACCTCTAATGGTTCTTATTCTTCATCGTGGATATGGTCAATTGATACCATCAACTATCTTTATATAGTTGTATTATAATCATATTTTGTGAATATCATTAATAAGAACATTTATTATTCATGGGTTAATTAATTTATTATGGGATTATAAATGTGTTCATGTATAAGAATCACACATATGTATGGTTTTTCTTTTTATGGTTAGTGGATCTGATACAATCGTATCATTTATTGGGTAGTATTTTATATTTAATTATATTATTAATGTATATGAGTAGTGATGCTCAATCCATTTTGGGATGCAAGAAGTATTGCATGTCCACTATGACATGAAACATTGGTAGTGTTGTCTTATCTGCTATGTTATAATGGTATTTTTGGTTAACCTTATAACATGTTAGTATTTTATATTTTTTATTTTGTGCAACATTATTATTTTATTTTATAAACCTATGATATGTTCTCAAGGTTCATGATTATGGATTTATGTGTCCACACTCTTATGACTCATGTATAATGTTATGACCATTTATTTATGTCATGATTCAATATTTATGATCCAAGTATTATTGGTTTTGACTTCCTTGTGTCATTTTTATGTACCTTGATTATTTTCTCATTCCTACATTCTTATCTTATACTCACATATTGTCTATAAATAATATATTTCATCTTGACCCCTTCTAAAGAATTTTATCTCACCCTTACATATGTTTCCATGTCCCCAGGTTAGGAATAATAATATTAGATCAAATATGTATATAAGGGTATCATATGTAGAGAATATTTGAAACATATGATAATGAATATTTTTTAAATAAGTTTGTTATGAATCTAGTCTTTAAAGAAAATAAAACTATAGGTTCAAGAGTGTGTTTCATTATGATATATAAATAATAATGTTATAAAATTATGTAATATTTATATATTATGATTGGTTTACCACAATCGTTACTACAACAATGTTGGTTTTAATTTCTCATACTGACATTAACCTATAATTGTTATAATGGGAGTAATTTCCTCCACCATCATTGTTTTCTCTTCTGCAACATCAATTATTTTAAGGGATATTATTTTTATTTTTTATTTTATTTGACTTCTTTTAATGAATAATATATAATTCTAACATAAATCCCTCATAGTATCTCCAAATAGAATTCCTTTAAAACCTGTTAGATCTACCTGTAACCCTGACTCATGTGTGATAGAAAAATAAAACTCTTTGGCATGTCAGATCTACCACTTCATTTCCAAGGATCCATATGTAATTTTTTTATACTATATATTAAAATATTGAAATATAATTTGAAATTCAATGAAATAAATCTATAAAGTTATAGTTGAAGATACATGACTTACATTCCATCAATTATTTGTTAAAATTGATAAACTACTTTAGGGATGACTATTAATATTTATTGGTAGATTAAAAATTATATTTAACAAAAATATATAGATCTATAAGCCTCACATGATTTTTAAGACCTATTAAAATAATTTATTCAAATATAATATAGTTTTTTATCAATTTATAGAAAAACATACTCAAAAGGTATTCCTCTTGATCGATTGAAGCATAAGGTGATTCCACTACTAATATACACTCTATTGCCTTAGGATTCCCGAATCTTGTCACAGGAATTATTTGTCTCAATATGTGAGGCTTTTTAGTCCCTCCTTGGGATTCCACTTTGAATACAAGGTCATATTTCCTAACAAATTGGGTGTCATACTATTATAATTAAACCTCTCTAGAGATAGAAAAATGATTATCTTGGAGTATGAGGATTTCTATTCCAACAATTGAGGGCCCCATGTCCGTGTTATGATTCATCATAGTTTCTTCATGTATAATGAACTATGATCAAATAAATATATTGTCTTAATTATCAAGAAAGAAATATGGTAGGATATCTTGATTTACATTGTGAACTAGATTAGTAGAGAGTGGTTAATTACCAAATTGAACTCATATCATCACATCTTTATCCTATGATATTATATTATAGAATTAATTATTCTAAAAGTAGAATAATGAAATCAAAAATTACCATTATACCAATATTTGAAAGAAAATATAAGAATTGAGTTCAATGATTGTACAGTTTTTCATTTGAAAATGTTTGTATCCAATATATATTTATTTAACTTTTATATAATAAAATTACTTGGGCTATGAAAACTCATATCTAGCAGATATAATTATATATTTGGGAAGGTATACATTTCATCTTAACTCTTATTATCACATATCACTCTACAACTCGATGATGATTCTTTTTCTACTAGGATAACTGGATCCACCACACTATGAAGCAGAGTAATACTCACCATATATTTGGACATTTCCAATGGTGTCATCATCACCCATATCCTCTATATAATAATAAAACACATATATATTACAGAAAAATAGGGAATAAATATAGAACATACTAAGAGGAAGTACATGTCAACATCGATTATATTGTTTTCATGGTTGATATGATTGTGTGCCTTCATATTAAAAATCAACTGAATTCACACACCACCTTGAAAAAAAGACTATAAATATTCAATAATATTTATTTCTAGTAATATATCTCTAATTTGAAAGGCTATTGTATATAACTAATCTAAATAGATAAAATAATTCTTTATCATCAAAAATAAAGAGGGTAAATCTTCCTTCAAATTCCACAAATTTCCCAACATTTCACTATTAGATATAGCATTCTTCCATGATATCTATAAAGATCACATCCCCTCAAGATAATTTTTTCTCCCCTTGTATTTGGAGTTATTAGGAATACCATGTATTTCACTAGCCCATATGATCTAAAACCTCGAATAGGGAATTCTCCCATCATGGATTTCTAGTTTCTCATTTTCTATTAGTTGATGACATTAAAATAATGACCCTAGCGACATTATTTATTAATATTTCTTGTGGATTGGATGACAAATATTAATTAGAATACTTATATATCAATGAAATACCATCATCTAGGGTGGGATGTGTTATTATGGCATGGGTATCCTCCTAAATCATCAGGGATCATAGCATCCTAGAAACCATTGGGTGATTATCTATCATAGTATTTGAGAACAGAAGGTGTGCGTCAGTGTAAGGAGTTCCCCTAGAGGTTGGTGGGTGTCACTTTCTATGGAACTTATATGTCTTATAGATGAAAACCTATGATGTGATTCTCAAGATGGACTGGTTGGTACCCTTTCGCGCCTTTGAAGATTACTATCATCGGAGTGTGACTTTCACATCACCAGAGGGCAGAGAGTTCTTATACAAGGGCGACTGGGATGTCCAGTCGAGGAAAGCTAGACCCGAACATCATGGGTAAGGTGAAGTGACAACCTAGATTGTGAGTTTATATCTTGATGACCAACGAACTTGTAAAAAGTATTTCTCTCCAGTGGTTAATAATTTCAGGGATGTCTTCTCGGATGACTTTTCAGGTATACCTCCAGAGTTAGAGATGGATTTCTCTATTGTTCTTATTCCAGGAGTGGTATTGGTATCCATTACTCCTTGTAGGATGGCTACACAAGAATTGTAGGAGCTCAAGAGGCGTTTAGTGGAGTTAGATGAAAAGGGATTCATCTGACCCAGTACTTCTCCTTGGGGTTCACCTATCCTGCTTGCGAAGAAGGTGGAGGGTACCCTCACACTTTGTGTGGATTATTGGAAGATGAACCTATTGAAGGTTAAGAATCGATATCCCTTAATGAGTATTGATGATCTTGTTTATCTAATTCAAGGAGCACGAGTGTTCTCGAAGATTGAATTGATATCTGGATATCATAAGTTGCGTGTTTGACCATCGGACATACCGCTTACAACATTTCGGATCAGACATGGTCTACACGAGTACTTGGTCATGACATTCAGACTCACAAAAGCACAATTAGTTCTCATGGCTCTGATGAATAATGTGTTCCATCCATACCTGGATTCTTTCATTGTGGTCTTCATGGACGATATCTTGGAGTACTCCCACACTCGACACGACCATGCGACACATCTTGAGATCATTTTGAGTACACTGAGAGAGCATTAGGTATATTCTATTCTCTCAAAGTGCCAATTTTGGATGGACTATATTCACTTCCTGGGTCATATTATCTCAAAGGCAGGAGTTGCGGTAGTCCCTGAGAAAGTGAGAGCAGTAGTTTCTTGGGAGCATCCTAAGAACGTGTTTGAAATATGGAGTTTATTTGGGATGGATGGTTAATATATGCACTTTATACAGGACTTATCCCGCTTAGCAGCACCGTTTACATGTTTGACTAAGAAGATTATGAACTTCATTTGATTAGAATCTTGTGAGACAGCCTTTCAAGAGCTGAATAAAAGGTCGACATCAACACCAGTCATGATACATCCAGAGCATGGTAAGGGCTATACATTTTACTATAAAGCATCAGGTATTGGGCTGGGAGTAGTATTGATGTGGGGCGATCAAGTACTTTCATATGAGTCTCGGAAGTTATGGCCACATGAGAGGAATTACCCAATGCATGATCTCGAGTTGGATACAGTTTTCCATGTGTTATGTTGTAGGAGACAATACCTCTTGGGAGAACATTTTGGTGTGTTTACGGACCACAAATGTCTTAAATACATCTTTACCCAGTGTGACTTGAATTTGACACAGTGAAGGTGTGTTGAATACCTACAGTCCTTCAACTTTGAGCTTGCCTATACACCTAGTAAGGGTAATATAGTAGCTGATGCACTGAGTAGGAGGAATCATATACAGGTAGTGCAGAAGGCCAGTGGTGAGTGTTAGCTTATGGATTTGTTCTCTAAGATTCATTTTGAGGTGCACGATAGTCAGGGGAAAACCAATCTTTCATCCATAGCTGTGAATTCTACTCTCCTGTATAGAGTGAGGATGAGATAACTATTCGATTTAGAAGGCCTCGTTCTATGGGAGTCAGTGGCAAGTGAGGACCCTCCTGCTAGTTGGACGATAGGTGATGATGAGGTACTATGTATCCCTGGATGAGTGTGGGTTCCATGGGATATACGCGAGGAGTTTATGAGGGAATTACATGCTTCCTCTTGGGCATTTCATCCTAGAGTAACGAAAATGTACCATGACTTGAGACGTTAGTATTGGTGGCCGGGTATGAAAACAGAGGTAGCAGGTTTTGTTATAATATGTTCCACCTGTCAACAAGTGAAGGAAAAGCATCAGAGGCTAGTATGATTGTTACAACAGTTACCCATTCTGGAGTGGTAATGGGATGATGTCGCGATGGTCTTTGTGACAGGGTTGTTGAGGGCACCTTAAGGAAATTATTTCATATGGGTTGTTGTGGAAAGTGATATGAATGTAGCTCACTTTTTTCTGACCAAGGAGACCGGTGGTGTTGACAAGATCCGGAATTTGAATATCCGTGAGGTAGTACGTCATCATGGGGTCCATCATTCTATCATTTCAGATTGGGATGCCCGTTTTACATCACGTTTCTAGAAGAGTTTTCAGAGGTCACTGGGTACACATGTGCTTCTGAGAACAACATATCACCCTCAGGCCGATGGCTAATCAGAGAGTACAATACAGGTGCTATAGGACATGTTGTGTGCATGAGTCCAAGAATTTGGGGGCTCTTGGGAGAAGCACATACCCCTAGTTGATTTTTCCTAAAATAATAGTTTTCAAGAAACTATTGATATGTAACCTTACAAGGCTTTATATGGTAGGATATGGTGATAACCCTAATTCTAGTTGGAGGTAGGTGAGGCATCTTTACTGGGACCATGTCTCGTGCAGGAGACTTCAGAGCAGGTCCACATGATTCAGAAGCAGATGGCTGCTGAACAGTCTCGTCAAAAATCTTTTGTTGATCGCCGCAGAAGACCATTGGAGTTCATGGTCGGGGATCAGGTTTTCATGTGTTTTTCACTGAGGTTGGGAAACAGGCAGATCCAGAGACAAGAAAAACATTCATCAAGGTATTTAGGGCCTTTTTATATTCTGGAGTGAGACGGTCAGGTTGCCTATCGGTTGGATTTACCACAGAGGTACCGGTCCATGGACGACAACTTCCACGTATCTCAGTTGCACCATTATCACTCAGACCTGTCTCATGTTTTTCAGACCGAGGAGGTTGAACTTATTTTTTATGCATCCTTTGGGTAGCATCTGATTTTTATTGTTGATAGCAGACAGAAGGTTCTCTAAGGATAGTTAGTTCCTCTCGTATGGGTGTTATGGCAGCATGGCCTAGTGCAAGACAAAACCTAGAAGCTAGAGACTGATGTACACACTTAGTTTCCAAAATTGTTCTTTTCATTATCTTCACCACCCTTGGAAGGGAAATTTGGGGATGAATTGCTTTAAGTGGGGGAGTTTTTATGAACCCGGTTCTTATTATTGAGGTATGTGTTTCTTCTTTTCATTTTTACTTAAGTGTTTTTGAGAAAACAAAGAAAATGGGGGGGGGGAATTCCAAATTTATGGGAACACATTATGTAATTTTGTACACATGTCATGTACTTTGGTCATGTGGGATGAGAATACAGGGTGTGTAGGCTTGTCGGCGATAAAGGGTGTAAAAACTAATTACAAACTGTGTACTTAGTAATACATGTCGTGTGATCAGTAGGTACGTGAAGAGTATGGTGGTGTAAGTAGCTGCCAAAGGAATGATAGTACATGCCGTGTACTTAGTAATACATTCTATATAATCAAGTCATCATATGAATAGTGAGTCGGTGGAATGTAGCCGCCAGAGGAACAGTTTAAAAGGTAAGTACACGCCATGTACTTGAGAGTACACACCGTGTAGTTATGTTTTTTTCAATAAAAATAGGCAGTAGCCTTCTCATTCAGCAGAGGAGGCAGAGGACTCACCGGGAGCTACGGGAGAGGAGGTCAAGACATGGAGGAGCTCCTGATCGCTCATCGAGTCTCAAATTCCTCCTTTGTCGATCTCGTTTGAACCAAGCGGGTAAGGTCTTCCCTCTCCTTGAGTCTCTCCCTCCAATTCTTTCACTTAGGGATGTTATTTAGGGTTGAATGGGTAATTTTTCATCTCAAATCTACATTTTTCATGGTCGTTTTGGGAGGCACCTTTCACATATATCGATCATAGGAGATCGATGTCACTGGTCTTATGTTTAATTCCAACTTTCGAGTTGATTTTGTATACCGTTGTGCCACGTGCCCATGTTCAAGGTGTCGTATGGCTGAGACATTGACTATTAAGATATCTAGAATTGCATATCTAATCTAATGAATAAGTATAAAATACTTTTTGAGATCGTTTCTTTGATCAAGGGCCACCCCAAGGGTGCGTTTCCGTTGTTTAGTCATTTGGTTATGATACCCATGGTTATGCTCTGATTATAGTATGGTTTTAGTTTTTCATGGAAAGAAACATATATAAATATATATCTTATGCATTGGGCTCTGCCTGGATACTTTGTTTTCCTATAGAATGGGTGAGGGCAGTGTTTTGTTTAGCCTTTGGGTAGTTTTTTGTTTAACCTAAGGGTATTATTTTTTATGCCTGTGGGTAGTAGCATCCATGCCTGAGGGTGATATCTCATATACCAGAGGACAATATTTTTGATGCCTGAGGGAATACACCTGAGGTTTTTGTTTATGCTTTCCTAAGGTTAAGGACATGCATGTATGAGGACAATGTTTACATGAATATTCACTATAGTGGTTTCTTATGTTGTATCTTCCAAGCTAAAGGAGAGGCTAGGTATTATTATTATCACTAACTTGTTAGATAGCATGTTGTGGTTTTTGATGTGGCACTAGTATAAGAGATTGTAGGTCAAGGCCGAGTCTCGGAAAACATAGAATTCAATTATATTGAATTTTTAAATAATTATTAAAATGGAAATGCAAATGGTTGTAATTGTTACTTTTGAGTACTTCCTAGCTTACTACATATCATTATTGCACTTTTGTTGCACATTTTCACTGACAGTTGGGCTCAGGACTTCGGTGGTTGACTACTGTTATTTATTTCTCACACCCTGTTTGGGTCATGTCATGGGCCCAAATAGATTATATTATAGTAGGTGTCGATAAGGGAAAGGTTCCCTACATAGGTACATGATTGTTGCAGAGGAGTAGGAGATCATGAGACCGAGCATAGGCTTGCTATGCTGCTGCATTCCTGTTGCACTACATTGGTTTGGTTTGGATATACCTTGTACCTAGTGTTGTATTGTATCAGACTGCAGTGTACATGTTTTGGATGCTTTCTTATAATTAGAGACATATTACATCATTATATATATAAATTTTGGTTTTCTTTTACTTCATTTTCATTGTCTATTTCAGGTCTATATTTTTTTACTGCTTCCACTTTTGTATGTTTATATTTTATTCAGTTGCACTACACTTTGAAAAATGAGGGCATATTTTCCCCACTATCAGTCCTATTCTGTCGCTACTAGTCAGCATCCTCCAGCATTTGGGGAAATTCTCTTGAGTTCATGTGATTGACCAGGTTCGGGGCACCCATTGTGTGGCACCTAGATCTGGGATGTTTCAATAACATCTATGACAAGACGTCGCGGGTCTAACTCAGAGTAATTTGGTACATGACAATGGGCCTTACTGCACACATGGTTTGACACTCGTGGGGGATACTCATTAGGAATTCACAAAATCTTCACTAAACATCATGAAGGCTTTTAATTAAATATGGAAAAGAATAACCTAGGTAAAACCTACGGTGTCATAGTTAAAGGATGGTTCCATAATTTAACCATCATATAAGTAATTTTTTTTATTTATTATATCATTTTCACTATGATAAGTGTTTCTCGCCCTATTAATTCTAATTTTAGTAATGACTGGAACCAGAAAAATCTGGATTAATGTTGAATATGATGGAAGATTTACTAATGAGAAGTCAAATGGGGTGGCCACCATAGTGAATGATGTTGTGATAAAGCTTAATTAGTTTTGAAGGAATATGATTCAAAATGTATACCTTTACCAACTCCAAAACTCACCAAGGTATATAATGAAGGAGTTTTCTGAGGGTTCAATTAATGGAGGATATGGAAGAGACAATATTCAATTTCCGTTGTGTCTAGAATGTGAAAAAAACACCCAAGGGAATGTATTAGAGTAACAATAAGACATTTTGGTTATGGAAAATATGTTGTAAAAGAAATTAACTACAAAGGGAAAATGAAAAGTAAAGTTAATGCAATGTATGGGAATGCTGGCCTCCCCAAGGTACTATAAATTAACAATATCTTAAAATAAGTAAATTATGGGAATTATGAAAATTGATGTCATGTGTGGATGGCTCGTGAAGATAATTAGCATGGTGGTACAAGTAATGGTTTTCTACTAATGATGAAGAGACAAAAAAGGACATGTGAAAGGTGTGTGATGTTCATCCAGTATTTTTAACATTAAAAATAAGAAGCATGGATATATTAAGGTTTAGGTACCTTAAGATATTATTCATATTTCATATTCTAGGAAAGAGGTATTAAGTGATAACTTGATGAATCCTTAGTAATGTATTATAAATAAATTTGTATTAGTAAAGTATTTATGTTTTGTAATTGAAATATTATGTTCTATAAATTAGGAAATAAATAAGTATTTTCAATATTAGTTATCATTAAGGGGTGAAAAATATATGGGAATGGTGATGAAGAAATAGAAAATTAATTTCGGGGAAAGGTGATATTTTGGATAAGTGAAGGTAATCCTTAATTAATGCGTGAAATTGAGCAAAGGACGTTTGGATAATGATATGATGGATATTAGTAAGTTAAATTTGATGGTATGGATTACATCAGAACTAATAATTAAAAATATAGTCTAAGATATCATGTATGAAGTTTATGGAAATTTTATATTTATGGAATAGATCCAATATAAATTTGAAATACGAAACATTCATGTTTTCAATAATGATTTTTGGTAATTTAGTTCATTTCCCTATTTCAATAGATTACATGTTGAAGACATTCACATGTTTGGAATATGATAACCTAGAGCTACATTGTGATACTCTGGGAATCAGTGTTAATCAAATTTTATGACTTTATTTATAAATTTATGTATTTTCATGTTTTGGAATGGTTATAAGATTAACAATTTATGGTGAGATTAAGATAAAATTTGAGTGATTTTCCTGATATTAAATAAATATCTCACCACTTGAGGATTTATGGATATTGTATATCATGTTCTAAAACAATAGTGTTGATGATAACTGATGAAAAATGGGATGGAATATCATAGATCTTAGGATATCTTAGTACTTTAGGAATGAAAATTTCACCTACCTTTTTTAACAGAGAGGGGATGTGGATCAAGGAACAAAATAGGGTGATGTTTTCCTAAAATCATGCAACTAAATATTTTCATGAAACTTATTCTAAATTAAGAAAATGTATCTCGAAATAAATAATTTATTCTGGTACCTTTTTTCTGATGTATTAGATTGTCAATTATCGCATCATAGATTTATGGATTTATAATTGTTAACATTCTCCTGAAATTATTCTCTATAACTCTCCTTCAGAATGTGATGGTTATATTTCTCTTACATTTCCATATTTTCAATTCCCAAAAATGTTCTCCTATGTGTGAAGTTGGTTGTGTGTTATATTGGGTAACTATTATGGTTCTATGTTTTTAATGAAGTTTTATTATTTATTCAAAATATGTGGGTTTCTGTCAAAGGATATTTTAGGTGTTAATCCTCCTATAACCTAGGTAAATTTTGAGGGTGAAATTTCTTTTAAGGGGGATAAAATGTAACACCCCATGATTTTGTGAATTGTATTTTAAGAATTCATTTATCCTTATTTATATTTTTCACTTCAAATAGTTTTAAAAATAAATTATTTCATATAAAAGCACAATTTTTGGATTTCCTTATATAAAAAACCAAGTTAATAGAGCACTAAATGAAACATAACATTTATCATTCTCTATATAGAACACTATTTTTAGCTTTTATTGCTTGTAATAATAACATTACTCGATGGATTGAGTAACACTAATGACTGAGTTTTACATAATAATAATATATCATTAAAATGTTATAATTTAATATAATAAGATATTTCCATTCCTCTAAATGAGGTTTTATGAGTAGTATTAACTAATTTATGATAACATTTGGTTTAAAAAAATATATCATGACTTTATAGCACTAGTGGTAATCCCACCTATACCAACACTTGTATCCTAATGGTTTGTAAAACCCATTGGTGTAAAGAAGATATTCCAATAGTTATCTATAACCATTTGGATATGGCATAGAAGGAAAACCATTAGGAATGTATTATTATTGGCTCTATATCCTTATGGTGCTCTGTATCCAACGGGTTTGTGGAAACTGTTGGGATATACCATCTATCCGAACAATTTTTTATAATAGTGGGGATTGAAAATCCCCATTACCACCTGGAACAGATTCTCCCCTAAACCAAAGCTCTCCCTATGAACCTTCATCCGGAAAAAATCCACCTGGAACCAATCTCCTCTAAACGAGATCTCTCCCCATGAACCTACTTCACAAGCATCATCCTGGGATACCTCTCATGTGAACCCTACTTCCAAAGAATCGATATCCTAGGAACCCTACTTCTCATGCACCAAACCAGGAGATCTTTCCTAAGAACTTTACATCCTAAGTGCCAACCATACATCCAGAGTGTGCTTCCTTTAGAACCGATCTATCAAGCCAACTATCCATACTTCTCTATCACACATTCTTCATAACCCGACTCTAATTTTTTTTCGCTAAACCGGATTACTCTAGGCGGTGAACCCTACTCCCCAACTAGCGATCTATAATTTATTCCAGTAATTTTTCATATTCCTCTTCATATTGGTATAGAGTAACTGAGTTATCTCTTCTACCACCATTTTTTTTATCTTTTTTCATTCGATTTCATTGAAATGTTCTTTTTTTACCCACAATTTATTATGATCCCTTTATGAACACAAGACACATATCATTTTAGGTTGTGGTTTTGTTTGGGTTTTTTTGTGATTTACCTTTATAGAATAATTTTCATTGATATTGAAGATATCAATATGATCATGTGTTATTTTATCCTTGGTATGTTTACAAGATTTTGTTGAATGTCTTCCTCCATGACAAGTTGGTTATAGCCCCAAACATAAATTATACACATTAATGATACAATTAATTATAGTTCACTATAGATTAAACATGAGGGGGATTGGTTATACCCCCAATCAATTGTCTTTGGTAATAACTAGTTATACTACCTAGTGTTTGATCGTCCATCTATGTATAGTTCTACTCCCCAACCACCAAATATTTTTCCATGATTCGTTATATGCCCCGAAAATATATCTTCCTTGACTGGTTATACAGCCTAAATATTATTCCCTTCATATATGATCCTGTAGGAGAATGATCTCTAATAACTCCTAAATAATTCCCCTCCATTAGTGTATTAGATTTGGTATGTGCATGTATGGTTCTTCAAGACAACAATAGCTTCTTGGAATGTTCTTATTGGTCATGTAAATCATTCTATTTCACAAGGGGTATATTTTTTCCTCAAATATAATAATACTTGAGAAAAACATGATTCTTATCCTTTAATGTATCCCAACATTAAAATATCTCTCTTTCTATGATATATGATGTATTGATATCTCATAATTCTTACCCAGTTTATAAATGTTCTTTAAAAATACATTACTTTCATATTTTTCAACATCAATAATAAATTTACCAAAAATATCATTTTGAATAAAATATTCCATATTAAAAATAAGGATTCTCTATGATCATCGGTAATAGGTAGTATTTTATATTTAAAATCATCAAAATATATTCTGTATTTATTCTTCCTTGAATCCTCATTTTGTATTTTCCTTAAATTCACCCAAATGATCTAGTGTTTCATTATTTTAATCCTAAAAAAATACACTTCTTCAAAAAAATTTGAAATCTCACTATAGATGGAATCATTATTCTTTTCCTCATGGAACCATAATTTTATGAAATAAAAATCCTCTTAGTTCCATTTAATATTTCATGGATCCTGATCTACATGAATTACTAGGACATTTCAATCGCTGAGGAAATTTTTAGCATCATTTTCAGATTATATTTTCCATTTATTCGTGATAGATATTATGAATATCACTCAAATAATATTCTAAAATATAAAATTTCTTCATTCAAAAATTTTCTCATAATTTGGAAAAATTTCATTTGAAATATATAAAAAATTGAAGCCTGAAAAATATGCAATTCTACAATGTTACTTATGGATGTATGGTTACATGCATATATTGAGAAGATCTCTAGTAGTATTTCCACCACGTGTTAAGTTGAACACAACATTATGATCGACCATATGAATAACGTCTAAATAAACAGTGTGTGGATGGAACATGTTAAAGTGACAATGGATAATTGACCCCATGAATAAGTCCCTATCTACCTTGCCTTTGTAGATAAACTACAAGAAAAAATAAAATTGACGTTGAGAAATCAACAATAATTTAAATTTGTTACAGTTAGTGGATAAACCATGTGTTCAACCATCAGATAAAATTAGTCTAACATAAATTTACCTTTCTCATAACAAATATAAAGAACATGTTAAATTTATATAGTTTCTCAACTTTCCTCATTACCTCTTCTTATATCATTTCTATACTAGGATACATTTTCAAAGGTAAGTGATTTCATTCCAAGGAATTCTTTCATTTCCTTAAGACTAGTGACTGCATTAGAAACAACACTATCCAATTGAATTTCACACTCACCTATGCAGGGAGTACATTCATGTTGCCCTACCCTATTAGATTGATGTTTTCATGTTTTTAATCCCCTTCATGATGCATGTGGCTAGATCTCATTTTTATATCAGTGCTCTACTTGAGTCATCACCAATTATATGGGGCACTCATGAACACCATAAATAATAGTGAAGGTAATAATTAATGAAACAATGTCCAGAAGACTGTGTGACTCATAATAGTGGGTAGTCTCTAATGGAATATAAATATTAATGAGGTCAGTGGATTCAAATCGTTTTTCCACATGGCCATTTTTTGTTCCATTATTATCCCCTTAATGTTGTGTACAAGGAATGTGGTTATAACTTGGAGGACCATCCTCTACTTGGAGGGTTTTTACCTGACCAGATTTCAAGATCAGTTGTGCATCATGCATTTCCTTGCACAAATTATGGATGTCATCAGAAGGATGGGTGTCACTAAAGTGACAATAAGAGTTACCCCGATGTGTGTTATCAATAGATTATAAGATATAAATATCCTATAAATATGTTTGGATTTCATCATTACAGGGGGTGGGATTCCCAGTTTCGCATTCATTGTCCATAGAGAATTCCCCTATCTTATCAACAAATGATGGGCCAGTAATATATCCACTATTCATATCAAAGAATAGAATATTTTCACTTTCATTACACATTCATCATTTAGAGTATTCATGTTGTTTCATGTGGTAGAAGGAACAATCCTTGTCCCTTTTACATTTTGATGTAAAATGACCAATAACATATAATTAATGCATAACATTAACTTAAATTCATATTGGATGAATTGGTTAATGATTTCATCCCTTGTGGTTAATACCACTTCTTCCATAAGCATTATAGACATGTAAACGTATACAATAATTATCGTATGGTTCCCAATCCAAGGGTCGTTAGTCTATATATCATCATAACTGGACGCTTTCGAAAATCACAAATTTTGGAAATATTTCAGGTACTTTGCATGATGATCTACAAATAAAACCCATCCTTAGTGAAATCCATGAAATTTTTATACTTTTATCTGACTCTTTCCTCTAGGTATCATCTCATTAAGATTCCAAATATCCTTACAAAGATATCTGTTGTGAAAATTGATGATATTTTTATGATCATTACCATAGAGTAAAATCCCAATAAAAGATACACAGTATTCAATTTAGGATTGTACATTAATTAGCATTAGTATAGTCCATTTTGACATCATTAGTAGAGTTTCACATGAGATAATAATTATCTCACATAGACATATCTCAATTACCCTTCATGTTGAGTTTTATTATTTTGTATTCTGGTATGATAATGATTAGAAAATAAAATTTTTTTAAAAAATGAATATATTTCTGATAGGAGAATAATCAAATATAAAATAATGTATACTGTAATTGAAATTCAGATAATATATATCTTTTCAAAATGTTTCACTTTCCATGGATAGGTATAAAATTTGAGTTTAAGTGGTATGTTTTGATTTCCAATGTTGTGTTTTTTGATATTGATACCGTGAATAATTGGACATAATTAGATTCTAAATATTTCAATTCATCCTACAGAATTAATTATATTGCATGCATAAGTTTTTTTATATTATGTATGTTTTAATGTAGTTTATTTCCAGTTTTATTTTGAAATGGAAGGGAAAATACTGTAAAACAGGGGCGTATTTCTCTGCATTATGTGGGATATAGTGGAATTCTGTGTATTCTGTGGGAAATAGAAGACAGTGAGAAATAGTTTAATTCTATGTGAATTATGTGTATTTTGTGTGTTTAGTTCTTTGATCTTTGTGTATAAAAAACATTGTATTCTTATGAATTCCACTGTAAGGGAATTATTTGTATTCTATGTTTGTGCTTTGTGTATGGTGTTGTAATATTTTCATGTGTATTATTAGTTTTTTAATTTCTTTGTGTTGTATTGTACCTTTTTGGAACTCCTCTGAAAAAAATAGTGGGGGATGTTGTGCCGAATCTTGCAGGAACCCAATACCAATGGTTTATAAATCGTTGGTATAGTTTGAAGGTGAACATATACCAATTGTGCCGAATCTCTTCCGCCCTTTCCTAGTGTTTCGCTATCCCCGAAAGTCCCTGATCTGTTCCATGATGCGCCTCAGCTATCGCTTTCCCCGACGGAGCTCATCGATGCTACAAACCTCTGCAAATTCATCCTGGTGGCGAGGTTTCGACATAATCGACCTCCAGTAGATGATTTTGACCATTTCATTTCTGGGTCCTGGAAGCTACAGGAGCCGGAGATTGTTGGGCTGTTGGATCGGCGTCACATTATGATACGCTTCAGATCGGAAGAGGACCTGGTCATCGCCTGGTCGAGGACCTCCCGAAGATGTAATGGAGCTTCCTTCCTTCTATTCCGCTGGTGCTTCGATTTCCACATGCGGCGTGACCCGTCAACGATTGCATCCTGGGTTAGCCTTCCTGGTCTCCCTATTTCTTTTCAAAATCCGGCTATCTTGTGTATGATTGGGAATATGATCGGACGTTACCTCTGTTCTGATCGACGAACGGAGGTTCTCTGCCACCCTGTTTGTCCGAGAATCTGCGTGGAAGTGGATGTTGCGAAATCGCCTGTGAACTGGGTTTGGATTACTGACGGGGAGGAATTCAGATGGAAGCAGGAGGTCAGGTTTGAGTCTTGGATGGATTATTGTGTCAAATGTCGTCGTCTTGGGCATTTGGAAATGGAATGCCGAAGGGAAAATGGGACTGGACTTCTGCAAGCGGTGAAGCTGGGTTCTGGTCACTCCGGCAACAACGATATGAATCAACTGCCCAAGGGGGTTCATTCTGAGCAGCCTCGGTGCGGGCGTACTGATAACAACATACATGAGGAGGTTCATTCTGGGCAGCATTTGGGCGGGCGTACTGATAACAGTATTCATGAGGGGAAGGACCGATCGTCCGAGGCCATGAAGTTTGTTGGGGGGATGACATCGTGTAAGCAGGGTGGGAAGGGTAAGGAGCAGCCGCAGCCAGCAGTGGAGTCTACGGTGGTGGCTGCTGCAGTGAAGATAGTGCCAAATGTGCTTGGTGCTCCGCAAATGGTGTTTTCAGGACCCAGTGGTTCTGGGCTTGTGCTCTCTGGTGAGAAAGGAATGAAGGATGATGGGCATGATTGTCCGTCTCTTGAAGGTGAGGCCTCACAATTCATGGAGGTTACAGTAAGGAAAAAGGCAGGTTCATCTGAGCTGAATCCCACCGTGAAACAAGTATTTGAAACTTTGAAATCGGACCTCGGTGGCCGGAGGCGACCCCTACCTGCGCTGAAGGTTAACAGCCGATCGCAGGTGGCTTCTGTCGTCATTCAGAATCAGTTTTCGGTCTTGGAGGATGAGGGGAACCCTCTTGCAGAGGAGGATGTGAATAGGCTTGAGTCTGGAAATTTGCAGATTGTTCCTTACTCTCAGCCTGCTATGACAGAGGATGGACAGGGGTCCCCTCTTATCTGCGTCAGTGACCCTCCACTTCAGTGCCTCAACACGGTTGATGTGCATTCACAGTTGGCGGGAGGGGGTTCTTTGTCTGCTCCAGCGGATATGATGAGTGGAGGAAAGAATGGTCATGAAAATTATGGCTCAATGCACAGAATTGGAAAATGGGGGAATGTATCTGATAGTGACAAAGAGAATCTTAATGAGGCTTCCAGAATATCCTATAGTGATCTTGCCCAAAGTGGGAAGATTAATGCGCATGCATTGGAAGGTGAGTTGAATGCTTCAGCAAAAAGGAAACCGAGGAAAGATTACTCCTATCTACCGAATCCTGTTACCACCAGATCATCTGCAAAGAAGGGGAATGCTTCGAGGGATGGTGTGAAGAAGGGAATGGTGTCTCCCAGAGCGCTTCTCTCGTTAGAAAAGATGAATCTGAGAAGGAAGTATGCTAAAATCCTGAAGCATTATGAAAGTTCAGAGTGGGAATCAGCGACGGCGGACGAATCTTTTCATCACAAATATGGTGCTGGGGATGATTTCTATGATCTGTAGTTGTTTTCCATGTTGTGTTTTTATTGCTCTGTGTACTTTTCTTTTTCTTTTGTTTTTTAATAAATGGTCAGAGGTTCACCTCTGGCGGACCTTTTCTCTCTATTGTTATAGTTCAATTTCAAGTGACATATACCAACGATTGAGTTATAATTGTCAGTAAATGCATATACTCATGCAATTAAACCCAATTGTAATTGAAACTATTCGTATAAAATATACCAAGGGTTTTATGGTATATACCGATGGTTTACAACTCTTGGTATAACCTCAGTTTCCAGCAGCGTAGGTTACCAATTAATTATAAATGAAAATGAAATCCAATTGAATATGTAGGGTAATATTAATATTTTTATGGTCACAAAGCTACTTTACTCGAATAAATTAAATTAATTACAAATAGCGAGTGATATAAATGGAATATACAAGCTATATATTTAATCAAATATTTTTTATATTAATTAAATTGATTTTATATACATAAGATAAGAACAAACCAATTTTTTTTGAAAACCTATATTTATATAAGGATATTTTTACCATATTTTAATGGATAACATACATTAAATACTATTTTTTAAATATTATAAATTTAATATGTAAAAATAAACATCTTATTTTAAATTGAAACTTAAAATTTTAGTTAGGGTAAATTTTTGGTATTTTTTGTGGAGTTTCATTTATTAATGTAAAGTGACAAATACTGAATTTTAGTTCAAAACTACTGTTTTATTTTTTTATAAGGTTAAATTAATAAATAAAATGGTTTAAAAGTGTAATTAGATCATAGTTCTATACATAAACAAAAATTATTTCATTGGAATAAATTTTACTTTGAAATTGAATATAAATACATACCAAACTTTTGAATGTTTTTATTTTAGAAAGCAGCATTATTAACCCAGCTACATAATTATGTTTAAATAAATTTCATCTAATTATGTGATAGGAATTTTGAAAAATGGATTACATATTTTTAATAATCATAATTTATAATTTTCTATAATGTCATGTTGGTTTCTGACCACATTGATTAGGGAATGAAATTAAAATTAATTACATCGTTCAAGGAAAAATTAAGCTTATCTAAAAAATTATTTTTAATAATAAGGTCCAAAAGGACTTATATGATTTTTTAAAACCCATTTAAATACATATTTCATTGACAAAACTTCCCTTATTTATTTGGGTTGTTTTGGTATGACTTTTGTTATGTAAAATCATGGGTACACCTAACTTTTTTTAAAAAATTCCATGTGTGTCCTTTCCCTCCCCTATAAGTGGCCACCACCACTCCCCATTCCTCACACATCTCAACCCACTAAGTATTTTACATGATCTATACAATAAAATTCCAAAAATAAACACCCTTCCTCCAGGAAGACTCCATTTTGTCAAGAATTATTCCAAGGAATCCCTTTGGGAATAACCAAAAGGATTTACCTAATAAAGATGTTACACCCTCCCTCAGAAACCGTTCATTTTTTTTATTCTAACCACCCAATAAAATAACAACATTAAATTATAATTAATAAACTAGTATAATAAATATACTAAGATTTTTTATGTTAAGGTTTCTAGCTACACTTACAAGTACATCCATCTAATGGGTAGCGAATATTCTATTTATGTATACGATGAACTACCATCTCACAAAATAATGGTTGTTCATTCTCCCTTTACCATCCTCATGGGGGTAATTAATATGGAAAATATGTTTACATATGATATATATTATACTTATTATGTCTTTAATAATCTTTAATCATTTTACATTACATATCTTTAAACATTCCATTTTCTGTAAAAACGATAATTTCGTTTGAGAAAGTGTGGACGACCTCCACCTCAAAGCGATGTGACTCATTCACAATATAACATTAATGTATTAAAGATGAATTTAGAGAAATTATATGATATATATATGATATAATAATTCTACTTAAATTATAATAAATACATATATTTCATTTTATTTCTTTCTTTTAGTACGAGAATAAAAACGAAAACAATGTTCATGTGTACATATGGCCTTCCATCATCATTAATGTTGTATTCTATTTCATAATTATGTATTAAATAAGTTATTATGATTAAAATATAATTAATTTAAATTATATTTATCTCATAAGTTACTCTCTTTAAATCACAATATATGTATAAGGACCAATGAGATAAACAAATTAAGCGACTTGCAAAAAACAAAGAGAATATTACCCAAAGCACAAACATAACAAGAAAGCATTAAAAAAGGTAATATAACATCATAACAAACTGAAATATGGTATTAGATATAATAATATTCTTCTCTAAAATATTTATAATGAAATTATATTTATTATATAGTAATCGTGTACTAGTATGAAGAGATTCTACACACAAGGTAAGGAAATTTCATCTCACTCTTTATTTTTGTGAGATACATGCCTTATTCATCGCTCAAATATTTTGTGTGGTGTATGTAATTTCAATGAATTTATTGTATTCATATTATAATTAAATATATTAGTATTTACATAACAATTTTATGATCTTTATATCATGTGTTTTATGTTTTAAAATTTACAAAATTGGTAAATTAATTTCTTCTCAATTTTCCTTCTTTAAGACACATGTCATGTTATACACATATATTTTTATATGATCTATATAAAATACCATTGAAATGTTATATCATGGATATAATTATTTTATTGATATTTTAAGTTCCAGGTAATTTCATTTTCCTACATGGGGAGTATGATTCAATGTTACCATGTAGTAAGAGTCTATTGAAACAATCTCACAATTTATCGAGATTTTTTGTGATTATATTTTTATTGATGAAATATTATTATCTATATTTCATTAACACTCAATATTTTCCTTCTCGTATAGTTATTCTTGATCTCTTCATGTATTATTACCATTTTTACACTATTTTATAATTAATATAATTAAGAAAAAGTTTTAAAAAAATAAAACCTTACTTATCCCTTTGGACAGAAATATAGGTTCTTTCAAAACCCTGATTTCAAAAAATGTATTCGAATAATTTTCTAATAATATCCTATGATCATTAATATTAATTTAACCCTTTTTTCTTTTAATGTTTTTTCAATGAAATCTTCTTATGTCATTCTTAAGAAGGAATTGTTTTACCCTTTTTCCTAGAAAAGGTATATTATTTTTACCTCATATATAATGTACCAATTTAACCACCATTAGTTCTTTGAATATAGATTTATTTTTTAAAAGGACAAACATTAAGAAAATGTTTTTAAAATAGACTTTCATTGAAGAAGTTTTCAAATCATTTTCATGCTTTCTTTATAAGTTTTCAAAGTATTTTTTATAGGATAGAGATTTCTAAATTTATTAAAGCATCTCTAAAATTGTTCGAAAGAAAATAGATTTCAAAATGTTTTCAAGATATTCAATAAATTTTCAATGTAAAAAAAATATACAAATGTTTTCAATGATTTCGTTATATGATTCCAAGATTATTATCATGAAAATGAAATTTGAAACGTTTAACATTTTAATAATATTTTTTGAAAGGAGAATGGATAATTTCCTGATAATTGTTTTTTAGAAGATATTTCAAAATTATTTCCAATCACATATAACATATTTTGGTGTTACTCATTCCTTTTTGGGGAAAGGATTAAATGTTTCTATTCATATCCTTTCTCTGAATGGTTTATGTTTTATGACATGATTCTTACGAAATATGTTTATTCTTTCTTTGGCTATATGCTTAGGAAAACCATATCTCATCTTGGGATGTTCATTAATGAAATTATTATAAAACCTGAATCTTTTACATAAGTTAATATATGATTACATGTTTATGAAACCTATTTCATTTCATGGGTTATTATATAATTTTTTATTATCATTTGAATGTGTAGGTATGATTTCATTATGTGATGGGTGGGAAAATTCTCTCACTCTAATGTATTTTTAAATAGATATATCTCATGAGATATCATATGATGGTATTGGGAGTGAACCTCGACTACTAAGATGGCCATGGGAGTGAACCATGACGAAATTTTCAGTATAATAAGTAGATTCATGCTATTATTATTAACATGGGATTGAACCATTTCTACCATTATGGTATTTTAAGTGAACCCGGACAAATAATATGGTCTTTTAATTGATGCCTTGGATACTATGGAAATAATGTCATATGATTATATTTTTTCCACAATTACATGTTTTATTCCTATGTTATTATTTTTTGTTTTGTGTTATTTATTTTCATATGATTCATGTATTGTTAATTTACATGATGTCTTCCATGATTCATGTTTATGATAATTTATATGTAGGATAAGATATTCAAATGTTTTGATCATGTTCTCATACAACTATGCTCATGTTTATGCATACATGTCTTCCTTCATTACACTTACTGTATATCTGAGTTCACCCATTTTTCTATTTTATTATTAGTTTATGAAGATATTTTTATGTATGATGTGTCTTAGAAAGTTTCTAGTCTTGAAGAACCTACTAGGAGATAATATAGCTGACTTATATACCAGTGTTCATATTTCTAGGTTTCTAATGGCACTAGACTAATATTATATTTGGGTGTCTTTTTTGTAATCTTTTATGTCTTTCACAAAAGTTATTTAATTTTAGTGTACAAAAATAGAGGGTTTCTATAGATGGTATCTGATAGAAGGTCTAGTCAAAATTTTGTATCTATGTGAGGAAAACATTAGTGAGATCCCAAGGTATATTTATTAGGATATGTCTAGAGATGTTTCTAAGGATAATAATGAGGGTAAGTTAACATTTAGGAAAATTTACAACAATTTTGGTAAAGGATAGAGAGATTTGATTCCATGAAATACATCACTGGTTGGATACTACAAGTGGATTTTACTCTAGAACAGATATACGTATGGTTAAAAACACAAACAAGATGTCTTGAGCCTTAATTGGGTTAAAAAGGTACACAACAACGGGACTTGTTTCACACTTGGTTTGACACTACCAGGAGACATGCTTTTGGAATTCACAAACTCTTCATGATACATTATTAAGGATTTAAATATAATTTAGATATGAATACACTAGGATAAACATGAGGTGTCCTAGTTTAAGAAAAGTTTTGTAATTTAGACATCCTTAGGGTAATTCTATTTCCTTATTATATGTTTCTCCACTATGTTAAGTGTTTCTCACACGATACATTATAGTTTTACTAAATGAAAGGAATTAGAAGGATCTGGACTAATTTTGAATGTGATTGAATTTTTTTCATGAGATGTAAAATTGTATGATCACTAGAGTGAAGGATTTTTTCATCATTCCAAATCAAATTTTGAGGGATAAGACTAACAATGTGTACCTTAACCAAATATCAGACTCCCAAAGGAAGAGAAGGAATGAGTTCATTGAGATTTTGGGTGGTGTAAATCATTGAGGGAAGAATATTCATTTTACATTGAGCCTATAATGCAAAAAAAAAATCACCCAAGTGAATTATTTATTGGAATAAGAAGATGTTTTTACTTGGGAAAATAAGGTATGAAATAAAGTAACATAAAAAATAAAATGAGAAGTTCAATTAATTAAATGGATTAGAATGTTGGCCTCCCTAAGTTATAATCAATTGACTATTGCATTAAAAGTTAAAGTAATGGGAATTATTAAAATCTATTTTCTATATAGAAGGATCATGAAGAGTGTGGTCATGTTGGTACAAGTAATGGTTTTTCTGTTGATGATGAAGAGGTCACAAATGAATTGTGAAAGGTATGTGACCTTCTCTAAGTATTTTTTATATCAAACATACGAATTGTGATAAGAATAAGGTTGAATAACCTTAATAAATTATTCATATTTTATATTATAGTAAAGAGGTATTAAGTAATAAGTTGGTGAATTTTGAGTAATGGTTTAAGAATAAATTAGAATGAATAAAGTATTTATGTTTTATAATTAAATAATTATGTTATATGAATCATGAAGTATATAATTATTTTATGTATAAGTTTTATTAAGGATTTAAAAGGATCTATGAATTTTGATTAATAAAATGATAATTAATTTCAAGTAAATGGGATATTTAGATTAATGGAAGGTAACCCTTAATTAATACCTAATGTTGAGATGATGATGTTTGGATAAATATATGTTGGATATGAATAAGTAAATAAGATGGTATAGATTAACTTGGAACTAGTCATTGAAAATGTAGTCTATGTAATCAAGGATGATGTTTAAAACATTTTTGGATTTAAGGAGAAGATCCAATATACATTGGAATAAGTAAACATACATGTTTTAAAAATGTAGTTATGGTAATTAAGGTCATTACCATGTTTCAAGAGATTACATAATTAGTTTATTCACATATTTTGAATGTGACATCCAAGATCTTGTTTGTGATATTTTGGTAAACAATGATAGTCTAATTTTAAGACTATATTTCTAATTTTTTTGGTCTTAAATTTTCATTAGGGTTATAGGGTTAACTGTTGTTGGTGATATGAAGTTATAATTTGGGTGATGTAAGTGACATTAAAGAATTATATCACCACCTAAAGATTTATTAATATTGGAAAAATTGTTCTAACAGCCTTTTTTAATGAAAATATATGAAAAATTGTATGTAATATCATGGTTCTCATCATCTACTAGCACTTTAGGAATTAAAAATTCACCTTATTTTGTTTGATAAAGAGTTAAAGTAGATCAAGGAACATCAAAGGGTGAGGTTGTTCTGAAATAATGCAAGTATGTATTTTTATAAAAAATTATAAAACAATAAAAAAGGGATATTGAATCCAAAAATAATGGACTAGTACCTTTGTTTTTGATGAATCATATGGTCCATTTGGTCATCAAAGATTTATGGTTTTTTAATTTCTAATGTTCTACTGACATTATTTTATATCACCCTCTATAAGAACTTGATGGGTATATTTATCTTTTATTTCCATGTTTCTACTTTCCACATATTTCATTTATGTGGGTAGCTAGTTATAAGTTTCATTTGGTAATTTATATGGTTCCATCATTTTTTATGAAGTTTTATTATATATTTTTACAATGTGGCCTTCTTTGAAAATAAAATTCTATGTATTATACCTTTCAGAAAACATAAGAGTCTTTTGGGAAAAATTAATTTTAAGGGGGGTAGAATGTAACACCCTGAGATATTGTAATTTATTATTATTTAAATTAATTTATCCTTTTAGATATTTTTCATTTCATACAACACTGAAAATAATTTATTTTATATTAAAGCATTATGTTTTACTGGAATTCTATGAAACACATAGTTAATCGTGCAATTCACGCAACATAAATTTTATCTTGCTCTATAAGGAACATCGATTTTGCCTTAAATTACATGAGACAATGACTTTCCTCAATGGATTGTGTAACACACAAGACTGAGTTTTATAGAACAATAATATATTAATAAAATGTTATTATTTAATATAGTAAGAGATAACCTAGCCTTTGATGTAATGGTTTTGAATATTATTAACAAATTTGTTAATATATATGGTTTACCCAAATATAACTTGAATTCATAGGTTACCAATTAAATATAAATGAATATGAAATTCAATAGAATTAAAGGGAGATATTATTATTTTTTATGGTCAAAAAGACGTTTTACACTAAAAAATTAAATTAATTAAATTAGTGAGTGATATTAACGTATTATATTTTTAATATATTTAATAAAAAATATTTATATTCATTCAATAGATTTTCTAGAACTATGATAAGAACAAACCCAATTTTATTGATAAAAACTGATATTTTTTATAAAAGTATTTTTACAACAATTTAATGGAGAATCCATTTTAAATTAAAAATTTTAAAGACTTATAGATTAAATATTTAAAAAAATTAAATATTTTAAATTTAAACATAAAAATTAAGTTAGGGTAATTTTTTTATTTTTCTGTGATGTTTCATTTTTTAATGATTATTGAAAAATACTAATTTTTAGTTCAAAAATGCATTTTCATCTAATTTTTTTATAAGGATAAGTTACATTTTAAATTCATTTGAAAGTTTAATTAGATAAAAAATTTACAAAAACCCCAATTTAGGTCATTGGAATCATTTTTACATTGAAATTGAATATTAATTGTTAACAAACATCTGAATTTTTTATTTTAAAACCCACATTATCGACCCAACTAAAGGATTTAACTTATATTAATTTATAACACTTATGAGATTGGAATTTGAAAAAATGGAATCAGTAATTCGAATCGGAATAATTTATAATTTCAAGTATGTTAAAATTAGTTTTTGACCAATGATATTAGTGAAAGTATTTAAAATTAATTAAATCTATTAAGAAAAAATTAATCATAACAAAGGGAACAAACCTTGACCTTATGGGACCAAATGACCTATCCACTTGTAAAACACACATTTATAGCCATATTTAGGCCATTAAAGTTCCATTATTGGTATTTTTTATTTGGTATTACTTGTTTTAGGTACAAACATTGGTACACATAACTTGTTTTCAAAAATATCATGTGTGTCCTTTACCTCCATTATAAAAGGACGCCACCTATCGCCACTCACCAACCCTATCAAACCACTTAAGATAGACGACTATCCACCAAATAACCATAAAAAACCATCCATTACTCCATGAATCATACCTTCTTTATAAATCCTTTCAATGAATCCCGTTGGGACAAACAAAAATGATATACCCAATTAAAAGGTAACACCCTCCCTCCTAATCCACTCTTTTATTTTCTTTCTCCACCCCATTAATTCTACGTATTAACTTATTATAAAAAAAACCATTATCCTTAACATTATTATATTATTCTTATAATATGGGTTCCACCTAAACTCATACACAGATTCATCTAATTGTTAACAATGATATTGTTTCTTTTTATGACGAACTACCGCCTCACCAAAGGATGATTGTCCGTTCTTAATTTATCGCCTCCCATGGTGAGAATTATGAAAGAAAATCTATTTATATATGATATATAATATTATTATTATATATTTTATATTCTATAATTGTCTTAAAACACAAGTCTTTATACTTTACATGTATTGTAAAAATGATAATTTTTCTAGGAAGTGTGGACTACCGCCCCCTCAAAGCGATGTGATTCATTATCAGTTTATATTAAATGTATTAAGGATGTGTTTAGTGAAATAATATTATAAATATGAAATAATAAATCTAATAAAATTAATATATATACATATATACATATATTTATTTTTTCTTTCTTTCTTTTAATATGATAATAAAAATAGGAACAACGTTCATGCATGTATTCAACCTATCATATCCATGAACTGTGTAATCCATTTCATACTTATATATTATATAGATTATTATAATACAATTATACTAAATTAAATGATGTTTATATTATGATTTACATTTTTTAAATCATGATATATTTATAAATAATAGTCATGTAACAAATTAACATACATTCGAAAAAAAGTGAATATTACCCAAAGTGTAACCTTCACATGAGTGATTTAACAAATGGGTGTTATAGATCCATAATAAAAACATATATGTTATTATATATAATAATATTATTCAATAAAATATTCATAATAAACTGTAATTTATTATACAATAATCTTGTATGAGTACGAAGAGATTCATGACATACGGTAAGTGAATTTCATCTCATTCTTTAATTCGCTGAGATACAAGACTTATTCACAGCTCACTTATTTTTTTTGTGTATATACTACCTAAGTATGTATTATATTCCTCTAATAATTAAATATATGTATATTTACATATCCATTTTATGATCTTTCTATTATAGGGTTTATGTTTCAAAAGTTACCTAATCGGTAAATTAATTTTGTCACAATTTTCCATCGTTGAGACACATGCCTTGTTATAAACCTATGTTTTTATAATAGGTATAAAAACATCCATTCAAATGTTATATCCTGAATCTAATTATTTTCATGATATTTTATGATCCGTGTAATTTCATTTTCTTACAAGGGTAGTATGATTCAATTATTCCATGTAGTATGAGTTTATTAAAACAATCTCATCATTTATCGAGATTTTTTATGATCACATATTGTTTTATGAAATATTACAATCCATATTTTGATAACAATCATAAATTTTATTCATATATGGATAGTCCTGAAGTCTTTATGTATTTAAAAAATTTTCCCACTCTTTTCATCTTATGATATTTTATAACCTTTTTAATAAAATATAACCTTAATTCTTTCTTCAGTTAGAAATATGTGTTATTTCAAAACCGTGATTTCCAAAATTATTTTCCTAGAATATTATACTAATATCCTAAGATCTTTAAATAAAATTTTACACTATTTTTTATTTTGTCAAATTTATAAAAGGAATTTTCAGGTCACATTTTAAACACGGAATCTTCAAACCTTTTACTATGAAAAAGGACTATTTTTTTTACCTCGTATAGCTTGTACCGATTTACCTGCCATCATTTATTTAAAATTTCAGTTTCATGATTAAGTGGTTAATTTTTTAGAAATTTTCTTTAAATGTGACTTTCAATGAAATTGTTTTCAAATAACTTTCAATATTTCATTATATGTTTTCAAATTATTTTTTAAGGATAAGAGATTTCAAAAGGTTTTGAAGCTCTTCAACATTTTTTTGAAGGAAAAAGATTAAAAAATGTTTTTAGGGAATCCATTATATGATTTAATGTTTATTTTAATGAAAATTAATTTGAAAGTGTTAAAATTTTAAGAATATTTTTAAATTAGAATGGATAATTTCATCATTATTCATTTTTCAAAATATTACAAAAGTATTTCTTATCTATGATATAATATATTTTTGTTACTCATGCCTTTCTGGGAAAAGGATTTTACTGTTCCATTCATATTCTTTCTCTAAATTTTTTACATTTAAAGTCATGATGTTTGTGTTTTTTTATCTTTCATAAGATATATTCTTCTGAAACATTCTTCTTTTCATAGGTTATACTTTGATAATTTGATTGTGAAACCTATCTCTTTCCCATATGTTATGATATGATTACATAATTATGAAACCCATTTCATTTCATGAGTTTTGATTTGATTGTATATGATCTTTTGGCACATACATGTATTATTTAATTATGAAATTTTTGGGACTTATACATCCCTCCAATTCATTGGGTAAATATTTTCATGTCATGATATAGAATAAGATGGTCATGCGAGTGAACCATGACTACTAAGATAAGAAATGGAGTGAACCACGACAACCAAGATTTAATTATTTGTGAATTAATGATACTAATATGGACGTGGAAGTGAACCATGACTACCAAGATAGTGTGGGGACTCAACCCACACTCATAATATGGTTTTGGCAGTGATTTCTTGGCTAGTATTGAACTCATATTATATGCTTATGTGTTTTGCACAATTCCATGTTTTACTCATATTTCATGCTATTATGGATTATTTTCTTTATTTCCAACGGATTCATGTCTTATGAACAATAAAGGTTTTTGGTGATTAGTTTTTATGAGGTTTTATGTTAAGGGTATAATCTTGAAATGATTTGATCATTTTCTAAAACTTCTATTCTCATGTTTATGCTTACGTGTATCCCTTTTTTCCCTTACTGGGAATATAAGCTCACCATATTTTCTATTTCCATACCCACGTTATTAAGATATTTATTCATTATGATGTATCTATGAAGGGTTATAGTCAATAATAACCTAGTTGATGATAATTTATCTCACTTATGTATCAGTGCTCATGTTTCCATTTTTCTAAAGTCACTGGACAAATACTGTCTTTGGGTGCCTATTTTTTCTAACGTTTTAAGTATTCCACAAAAGTGACATTATTTTATTGTATGTTCAGACTCGTTCGTTATAAAGGATGCCCTCAAATAATATCATACACAGTATCTAAGGATAAATTAGGGCTCCCTATTCACCCTAGTTACATGTTTGTGAAATCAACAACCCTTTCATCCCAATTTCCCAAAAAAATGTATAGAACCTTTTTTCTCAAGTAATATCCCTAAATAGTGTTTTTTATGACGGCCTCCTATGAAAACACCTAACTTCCATGATTATTTCATTGATCATATACATGTTTCCCATTTTGATAATGTATTCCCCTAATAATGGGTTACCAAATAGTTTTTCATAATAGTGGAAATCTACCCTATTTCAATAGGATATTCCAGTTGAAATAGCACCTTTAGTCATGATCATAACCTATAGTCGACATCAAATTAATTGTGGAAGCTATTTTCCTGGAAAAATAAATTTTTTCCTTGGATTATACACATGTAAATTGGCTTGGATGGTGGAAGGATCAAATTTCTATAGGTTACATGCTTATGAAAATAGGGTAAAAAAGTATGCACCTAGCCTAATATAAACATACATCCACCATCCAGTATGTGGAACAACATAACCACTCAAACATATTACATTAACAGTTTATATATATGACACACACACACACATACACCCACATATATACATCTGAATACCTATAGTCGTCGTAAACTATTGATATAGGTCATTTTGCGAGAATTTTACATGGGAAGTAATTCATGCTTTCATTGGATGCCATACCATCATGTTCAACCATGTCTATTCTAGTAGACCATTTCGTCTGTACATAATACCATGTTCATGAATTGATTGTGATCATAGGTAATTTTTGACATAACTAGATCCATGTTTGGTGGGAGGCTATCTATAAAGGAGGTTTATTGGAATAGTCATAGAAAACCATGGTTATAACGTCAAAGATATAAATTTCTCTACACTAAAATCTCCCTATATTATAGGTACAATGGGGTATTTTGAATAAATTTTCCCACTTATAATGCGATTTTAAATTCTTAAGAAATAAGAGAAAAAAAAATCCTAACATTATATACTAATAGTAGCAATAATAAACTTATCATTATATCTCTCAAGATACAGAATCTTATTTTTTTTCTTATTAATAAGAAAAAAATACTAAATTGGGCCTATAGACAAGAATAATCCCTAAGTATAAATAACTACTAGTGTTTAATTATTATACTTAACTAATGTAGGGAATTCTTGGCCAATAGTCTATTATAAAATACATTAAACTTGTTTGAAGAGATCCTAGTCATAGAAATTTAAATTATAACGCATAGTAGTTCAAGATGTGTGACCTTGAATGTCATATAATTGGTCATGGTGGAACTAACTTAAAATAAAAAAACTGAATTTATTTCAAAATGAATTTAAATGTTCTGATATAATTTATTATATGGAATTAGGCCACATCGGTTATGATTATCATCAAAGTGATACATCAAAAGACCCTATCCTAGGCCCGATCCCAAATCCACAACACCTACCTCAAAATTTTATGGTCATAAATACCAAATATCAATGATATATAGCTTCAAAACATAAAATAATCAACCATTGAGTTGAAATATTGAGAGACATAAAAACATAGAGTTTTATCAAAGATGCATGGTCCTGGTTATTAAATTTCATAAAAATGGTAACCAATTTTGTTACTCAAAATGATTTCATAAATATGTGTTAAATATGTCATAGGGTCATAGACTAGATAAAAATTTCTTTAGTTAAATGTGTTAAAACCCATCTTCAATAATTATTTATTCTTTAATACTTTTATCAAACTAATCAATGTTATTAATGAATGTTTTAGTATTTTTTTCCTCATTAATATTTCTCCAAGATGATTCATTAGATTTTAAAGAGTTTTTATAAAATTAGATAGCCTCTCAGTACTCATTATTTCAATTTATGAATAATATTTGGGTGGATCCCTTATTAACCACACACACAGAGGCCTCTATAAGAAGATAGTGGTTGGGAGAAACTTTTTGTCTCCATCACACCAACTATATGATAATGAAATTTTTCATTTTGGTGAATCTTATAAAAAAATATATCATGGTCATATTATCTAATTAGGGAACTTTTTTTGGTCAACCAATAAATTTTACTATGTCCTTTGTTATGCTTGGAAAAGGTATGATGGTTTCCAAGAAAAACATAACTAACTAACTACATACAGTTAGGAGGGTATATTTTTTCCGTTGAATAACTTGGTGCACCAATATTTTGGGGGAATGCATAAGGATGATAGTTGGGGAACATTTATTCAAAAAATATTTCCCATGCATAATGTTAAAAATAATAAAGCATGTCATTGGTAGAGAGGATATTCCGGGGGAACTCAGTGATTGCCATGTTTTTTTCGTGAATTATTTATATATAAGTGGACATGAAATATTACTAAGAGACTTAAGAAAATTAAATAAATATTTACTTTTTACTAGTATTATTAGACAAAGTAAATTGATCACTATTTAATGGAAATAATGGATTAGTCTTTCTAAAATGAGTGGTATAAGCATCATTGATCTCTTAATTTTTAATGAGTAATTACTTTCTAAATTAACACGGAACCTTCTCACCTCTAATGATGACTCCCTTTAATTCCACAAAAACATATTTTATCCATATTATAGTTATGGGGTAATCCTTCTTCATTTCATAAAATATATGTATAGAACTCAAATCCTCTTGCAAATAAATAATGAAATTATAGAAATTGATTTATCTCAATGAAATTTGACTTTAATTACTAGGATAGATCTTGCCTGGATAGATCCCTAAATGAGTTGGTGATAATTCAAAAAAGTAAAAATGAAATTTTCCATTACTGCGGTGAACTATAATATTAATTAATGAAATATAATTCTTTCAAAAGGTATTATCAAAGACATGATGAATTATTATTATATTGATAGAGATATTATGGTTTGGACTCTAAGCTTCATAGGTTTTTATAATACACAAGATATATAAAGGCCTAAGTGGGGTGGTTCCTCGTACATTACTATATGGATTAATAGGTTTAGGAAACTTTTTATCACTCTTCACAAATTCCTCATTCTCTAGCGAGTATGGAAGAACTCTATTCTAATTGATGAGTAGTTGTAGAGAGAAAAAATTCCAAGGGTCTCGACATGTGATTTTTTCTTGAATGCACCTAAGGATCTTCAACACAACATTATTAGCATCAATTTATTGGTAAAGATATGTAGTTACATTATGAAGATATTAAAAGTAAAATTTATAATCAGAAAAATCATATATGATCTCATGGTTTTCATCATTTAATTAGAATGTAGTGCCCAGGTCCACAATATTACCCATAAAAATTAGAAGAAGTTGTTATTTTCATAATGAAGGGAAGAAATGTAATTCATTTAAATAAAACAATATTATATTCACATAAGTGTCACCATGATTCACTATTACATTCAAGATACATCAAAAATTCAAATAATTCTTATTAATAAGGAAAATATTAATTTAATGAGATTTAATATTTTCAAAATTCCATAAAGGACTGGAAAGCCATTTCTTATGATATTTTTCAGTCGTGTCCCATAAATAAAATCATAAACCATGGTGAATGTATTTTTTATATCTTTAGGTGCATCAGAGCCTTTGAGATGAAGAGTTTCCTTTCATACATTTTGAGGCCATGTAAAGGGATTATTTAACCATTGCATTTGGAGTTCATATGTTTATAATGTGGAACTATAGGTGATGATTGAGGTAAAAAAATATGTTTCTCACTTTTGGAATAAGATTCAATGAGTAAAATCTTATAACATTATTTCTAGTGAAGCTTTAAGATCATATCAATATATTATCCCTGAAGTCTCATTTCATCCTTGTTAAAAGGCATTAGGGATACTGAATAATTAAACATACATATCATACACTTTTATATAGAATCAAATATTGTTTTGGATTTTCTCAAAGAGAATTATATTATTAATGTAATATCAATGTGGTCCAACATGATACCTAGTTTTTATTCATCATTGGTTAACTTGGGATCCATGTTTGGATTACAAAACCAACATTATAAAACCCCTCTGTGATATTTCCAATCTCCCAATTATAAATAAATAAAACATTAATGAGTTCTATCAGTTCCATGAAATTTTATTATTATTATTATTGTTGTTGTTGTTGTTTTTTTTAGAATTATAATCAAAAAATATGTGATGATTATTATTATTATTATTATTTATATTGTTATTATTTTTATTATGGAAGAGTAATAAACGGCTTATTAATTCCATTATGTTTGTGTTTGAGAGACAGGATAGAGATGATCTTATACATCAGTCAGGATCTATTAATTAATTGGTGTAAAGTGATGGATATTAATGTTTGTATTAGGTGATGTTCCTCAAGGGACTGTTGTAATGCAACTGCATAGATAATGAAACTATATTATTATTATTGGTTTTAAAAAAATTATGGGTAATTATACTGGTGATGTTAAAGCACAATGTTAGAAGTTTGGTAATGGATAGTATTTTAAAATGGTAAGATAAAAAAAATCTTTTTTATGGTTTTATTTGTTAATATTTCCCATATATAGGATCAAATCAACTTATATGTCTAGATGAATAGGAATAAAATGTCATTGAATTACATTATAGGTGAGGGGAAAATATATAATTGGGTGAATAACCTTAAATGATTCACTTTGAAGTTCCCTATGAAGTTTTTAAATGGTTATATTTTATTTAAACAATATCTGATTATAATTGGTGATTGTTGATATTTTTAATGGTTTTATTTTTATGATTTTTTTTGTTTTGAAGTGATTGAGATGTAATGGATCAATTAAAAAGTATATATTTTTTATTGAATTGAACATAGTGTAGAACATTATAACGTTCATATCCTGACTATGTAAGGTTGATCCAATTTGAAAACATTGAAAAAGTGAAACATCATTAGGTTTTTTCCTAGTATTTATATGTTTTTTTAATAGAAGTGGAAAATGTAAAATAAATAAGCTGAACATGTTACATATTTTAACACTATAAGGCTCATCTTATATTTATAATGTTGTAAAGAGTACATGTAAATTAGAAGAGAGACCCCTCGATAAGGTGTTTCAATCATTTTTAAGTTGTTCCATGGAAATCATAAGGTATATTTCAGACTTTATATTGTTTTTTAAAGACTTCATATGGTTAAAAAGATCATTTTAAGGTTCCATAAACTTCTCATTATTCCAACATCATAATTTTTAATGTTTATACGTTTGTGTACAATAAATCATATGGTTCATGGACTTGATAAGCTTGCCCAATGTACTTTTTAAGGAGCATTACAAATCCATGTGGTTTATTAAATTGTGAAATTTTGATAATTCTAAATGATTGAAAATATATTCCTTTCATATTCTATGAGAAAATATATCATGTGACACTTTAACTAATCATCATTAATTCAAACACCACATATTTATAGAAACTAAACATGAAATAACCAATAAAAACATATTGGATAAAATGTTAAACTTTGGATGATTATTATAAATTTAAAATGGGATGATTTTATATTTTTTTTATTTTAAAACTCACAAGAAAATTTATCATGAAGATATTTAAGAAAATTTATCAAGGGTTTATATTTTCAAATAAATGTTTTCATGATTATAAGTTTCATGTCATGAGTATACTGAAGATGGTGTCAACCAAATATGAACTTATGGAATGAATATATCACTTTAAAAAAATTCTAGAATTCAAAAATTCAATCATTTATTAATAATTTAAAATATTCATTACTACTGATCGAATCATTTTATCCAATGGATAAAATGGTGATAAATATAAGAGAACGATATTCCAGATGATTAATTTTATATTCAAATTAAAGGAATATAAGAATATTGGCTGATCATGGTAATGTGACCATGTAAATTCTCATAAGATCTCATTGTACCATTCATTTATGAGAATTATATAGAATCTGAACTATAAATTAATTTTAAAATTAAATTAATTATATAATTTAGAGTGTACTCGATTAAGGGTGTATTCTTATATGAATTTTATCATTTTCAAGACTAAAAAATTTAAGGAAAATAAATAATGAAGATGAGAGACTTAGAGAGAAATGTAAACATGATGATATTAAGTATTTAGACATTAATTATGAAAACAAAATCATTAATTGACTTAATATGAAGTAATAAATTCAACCGATCTAAGTTCATTATATGATATTATTGGTTGAAGATATTTAAGAAGTGATCAAAAGCTATAATGATATTATTAAGTTCTTTAAGAGTAGGATCCTCAATTATATTATCATAAATCCATATTCATAAGTGATATTACTCATTCAGTTATGGTTATATTGTTGGTATTGGAATGTTATAAATCTAGAAGGATGATTTTTACATTTGGGGAAACATAAGTCTATTAGATGATACTTATCCTACCCACTTTTAATTAGTGATATAATATTATTTTGAAATTGATGTACTAGGATAAAAACCAAATGAAATAATTAATTGGTACCCATACTAGTATCAAACCTAGAATCAACTGTTTATTCCCTCAATGTTATTTATTTCGAAATTATTCATGTATGTCTGAGTTAATTGATTGCTTGGATCATTTCTTATTTGAACGTAGATTTTTATTTTGAACTGAATGAAATTTTAAAATATTAACTCAATAATTTATCCCCCCCTCCCAGTGAAACATCTATTCCTATAGAATATTTACTAATTTAAGTACATATCAATTCCCTCTATGATATCATTTGATTGCTTCATATGAGTGATATCAACTCAGTGGATAATATTTTTTTCCAATTTTTTATTTCAAATACTATCATAGATGAATGAGTAGAATATATCCTTATATATTATCTCATATTATATGAGTTTAAGATTAATCAATATTTGTATTATCATACATTAAGGGAAGTAAGAATATGCCTTCTCCAAATAATAGAAATTTAAAAGTTGATGGAAAATATCCATATTTCATTCTTCTGTCTCTATCAAACAAGGTTTACACAAAGATTTTGGGGTTATAGACTCCTAATTTTTTTTGTTAAATAGGAATGTATCTATAAAATAAAATAACAAAGTTAAATAATCCAAAAACTAAATTTGGTGAAGAATATTTGAAGATGTAATTTTTTTTTTAAAAAAGAACCATTTTATTAATACATTACCATAATAAATTAATTTTTTACAACCATAATGGATTTTGATAAAATCATAAGACTATATAATTGTCAATAATACGATAAGAAGTTATCCAAATATTTTTATCCTAATATTTTAGCACATTATGGTAGATAATTTCATATCTATGATTACTTACAGAAAATTTTATATGACTATGAAATTTGATAATTTGTGTTATTAAAAAAATGATAAAGTGGATATACCTTTTGAAGAAACTATGACACTAAAGATCGAAGGTGAAGATGTTAATGATTCAAGATAGTTTAATGATGAGGTATTTAATAAAAAATATAAGAGAGTTATATATCTTATCTAAATAAACATTAGAAAATTATAGGGAATGTATAGATCCAAACCACCATTTAAAATATTCAACTGTGATTACATCATAAACTCGATAATAATTTCTCTAAAGAATAATAATAGTAGATATGAGAATAATTAACAAGATAGGGAACATTAAAAGATGAAGTGGGTTATGATCTAAAGAAAAAATTGAAAATAAATTAATAATAAAAAGTAGTTCCAATAATAAAAAAACATGAGGAGTAAATAAGAAGAGGGTGACTTGTCTCTAAAAATCCAATGATAAGAAGAATTATTTTATAAAATCATGAATTTCATGGATCATGTGGATAAATTTGATGAATCTTCATATAATGTGAAAGATTACATACATGAAACATATGTTAGAATCCAAACTCGAAGCATGTCTTGATTAGAACACTATGATCAAGAAATAAATAATAATTTTAATGGAATGAGTTGGAAATAAAATTTAATCTAAATATGACCTTATTAATTAGTAACCTGATCACATTAATGAAATCAAAAATGTCTATATAAAGGTTGTTGAGAAATAAAAATAGTGAAAAATATAGAATAGAAACTCATATTGAGTAAGAATAGAAAATAAATACATAATATAAATGTATTAAATCTAAAAATTCTCAAATAATATGAGATATAACTTTACTAAATAAGTAAAATTAAAATATAATACCTCAAAAGTATTTTATTAAGTGATCTCAAACTGGAAAATGAAATATTTTTTAAAAAAAAATCTATTGTAACTAATTGTATAGTATTTAATTATAAATATGGACTTCTATAGAATAGAAATATATTTAGGAAAATTATTCCGAACATATATAAGGAATGATAGATTCAAGTTTTCAAAATGGTAGATGAAATCTCAACATATATTTTTCCAATAATAAAAATATTATGGAATGAATTTCATTTATTAAGGGATAACTCGATTCATTGGATAATGGTAGTATTATGGATTTTTTTCACAAATCATATTCATTATAGCATAATTTTATTTATTTGGGAAATTTAATGAATAAATGAGTATTAGTTATAAAAAGGTAAAAACGATACACAAAAATAATATTGTTGTTAGACGGAAGGTATCAAATCTATCTTGAAAAAATAGATTTGATTTTTTAATGAAATATGTGTTAAATATGAAAAAAAAATGTCACTATGTTTTGGAATTCATAACAAATATTCTCAGTAATCATTCTTATAATGAATAGATGAAGGAACTCAAAATGTAAATCTGGAGGAAAATTAATTATTATTGATGTTTTGTGAAAAGAATGCATGTATTTAAAGCCTTCAATTATTGATAGTGTTTTTTCCATACACATGTTTGCAGATACAGAAAATTTCAAAAAAATAGAATAACATTATGGATAGGGAGTGTAATTTTTCTATAATAGTTTAATATGAATTATGGTTGTTGGTACTAGTGAGGTTGAATCATAAAATCTAAAATACAAATATATTCTATGTTTTGAAGTTCATAAACACAGTATTTTAAGTGTGATCTAATTATTTCATTATGGGAATGAAGTTTTTTTCAATAAAAATTAATGAATTTTATCAATTCTTAAAAAATGGATTTTTTCACCAAATATTAGAGACAAAATGCTAATTTGTATCAAATTATTTATCCATTTTATTGTTTCTACTTAGTTTCCAAACATGAGATTAAATTTTGGAATAGAACACTAATCCCTATTTATGAATGAATATTATGAAAAATATAAAATCATGATGTTCTGATAGAACATTAAAAATAAAAAAAAATAGAGAGACCTTTCTTGTAAAACATGCCAAAATGGCATGAGTGTACAAAGTAAACACAAAATTTTGGATATTCAGTCCACTATGACACTGAAATTAATTCATAGAGATAAGTGTTGTCCTATGAGACATTATTATTATATGGTTAATCCATAATTTATTAATTTTCTTAATAATTAATCTCAAGTGACTAATATTTGGTTTATGAAACATAAGTATGAAGTAGTGAAAATTTTCAAAATCCTTGAAAGAAAAGATAAACAAGAGCTATGGGTCTACATGATGAAGATTATAATAGATAAAGGTAGAGAATATAACTAAATTTTTTTTATTGTTATCTTTAATATCCTACAATCAAGCACCAATTCAGTGAGTTCTAAACTCTATGATACATTATATTAATAGAGAATAATGGATTGATTTTCATTGATATGGGTGTGACAATGCTAATTAAATATAAGAATTATATTTTTTTCAAGAGAGAATATTTTTTTACAAAAGTAAATATTCAAAAAAAGTGATTATGAATACAAAATACACACATGAATCCTTATTAAATGTGGTAAAAAATAAATCCAAATATAAATTAGTTTATTTTTCTCCATCTCATGTACATAAAGATCAAAAAACTAATCTCAATATTTTTTATGAATAATAATAATAATGAATTATCATTGGGTAATAATAAAATGGAAATGATAATAAATTATAGAATAAAAGGATACAAAAACGTATTTATTATTCAGATATTAAAATTAGTCAAAATAAATCCAATATAGCAGTTTAATTTTATGGTGATTATTAAAATGTTGCAGATGGTCACACATAGATTTCCAAAAAATCTGTTAACGAAGTATGTGGAAATGTGATGAATTATATAGACATTTATTTTAATTAAAATAGTTATGATGATGAAACTATTTATAATAAAATATTTATTAATAAAATATTTAATAATCATGTTCATTTAGAAAAAATTATTATAAATCAATATGTGTAACTCGCTGAGATTTAGTTAATGATTTTTTTCGAATTAATTAATATTTTTTATATTTATCATTTCACATGACAATGAAAATATTTTTTCTTATATTAAGTCTCCAACATTCCTTACACAAGAAACTGAATTTTCATGAGCTACACCCATCCTAAATTTTGGGTTTCTCTCTATGTAACCTAGTGGATACCTTATGTTACAAGAAGTAATGACTTTCCTCGATGGCTTGCGTAGCACGCAAGACCAAGTTTTTTCAAAAAATAATGTATTATTATTTATTATTAAAAAAATATTCTCTCAATTAATTTATATATTTTGAAGAATACTAAATAAATTATGAAAAGATATGGTTTTCAAAAATATAATATCAATTCTTATGTTTACAATTATATATAAATGAACACATAAGAACCAATTGAAAATAAATGATATATTTTTATTTTTATGCTCTCAAAGGTGTTTTTTCTAAAAACAATAAATTAATTAGAATTAGTGTTTTATATTGATGCAATATATATGTTATATATTCAATCAAATATTTTTTATTTTCATTCAATTTATTTGATAGACATAATATAAGAAAACCCCAAATTTATACTTAAAACCAGATAATTTTATAACGGTTGATTGAATCCAGATCTTCATTTTAGGTATAGATCTTGATTTCGGGTGTTCATGAAGAAAAGGAGAGTTTTTTAAATTTTATAAGTACATGCTGTGTACTTAGGAGTATACTTCATGTACCTGGTTACGGCGTACAGACGTGTATTGGGCATAAAATTGCTGAGACACGGCCGTTTGGGGTGATCTAGAGATCGTCTAATGTGGGGTCGGTTAAGGAATATATATGGAATGTATATTAAATGAACATGCCATGTAATTTTCCATTAAATTGTTTAATTCGATCTAAGTCACGTCTAATCGCTAGATTCATGTTCTTCTATCCCTGTTTCGTCAAGGAGTGATCGAGAGTGATGAATATTCTCTGAGCCATTATTTCTCCATCCAAGGTCTAACTCAATCTCTAGAAGGTACATTGGAATCTACTCAGTGATTTATTCCTTCTTCTAGATCCTATTCTCCAAATTCTTCTTCTTCCATGAGTTATTCATGGTTGACTATTTTTGACGTTATTGTAAATCTAAGTCATTCTAGGCTGATTCAAGGGCCGACTTTTGAGAGTGTACTTCATACAACGTCGAGGATGGTGGTTTATTTCCATTCATGGTTTTTCTTTGACTGCATATGTCAAAGTGTCAATTACCCTTGTTTTGGGTATTTCATGTTAATGGAATTGAACCCTATTTTATCTACCTTAATTTGATTGTACGATTATGGTTTTTATTTTTTGATATTATTTGGAATTTATCTTTAAGGAACACCCCATTAGGGAGTTTCCTTGTTTTTACGATTAGAGTTATTTGAAACAGGTTTCCTATGAGGCTGACCTTGTTTTCCTTGCATTTCTTGATAGGATGGAACTGTTTTCCTTTTTATTCTTGTTAAATTCTTGTGATATTCATTGGAATTGTTTATCTATGTAGTAATAAAGAATACTTTGGGTTTCTTTGATTCCATTTATGCAAGATTGAATTTCACAGGGTTGTGAGAACATGGTGTAGTTAGACCAGAGGGGGAATTGATGTTGAGAGCTGCCTCAGAGTGATATATTTCACACTACGAGACCACATGGGATTATTGACAGTGAGTGCTCAATCAGAGTGCCTATAATATAAGTTATGAGAGAACATGGGGAATTGAAATTGATTGCTTCCGCAAAGAGCCTATAGTTATTGTGGAAATACCATAGTGGGAACTGATGGTGAGTGCTTCCTCAGAGTGTATTTTCATTTTTTTTACATTACATGGCCACAATAGTTAGATTGTGTGAGCTATCCTGAGGGTTAGCATAAATATTGAATGTTTGTGACGCATCTACCAAGACAAATTACAATCTTAGATTCATTGTTGTATGGTAGTCTCCTGAGATACATGTTATTATACTTACATAATTAAATGATGAACATTAAATTCTAATGAATGTAAATTGAAATTTGATGATTGAATGCCTTTGTGTATGGCCAGTTTTTTCCTGAATTTCCTACATTACCTGCTATATATACTTACAGACAGTTAGGTACACCTCATGTGGTGGGTTCCTATTGGGATATGTCTCACACCCTAGTTATGTCATGCTTTTGGACCTTAAAATATTATATTGTTGTGTGTGTATATTAGGGAAAGCGCCCTTCTACTTCAGGTACTTGATAGATGTGGAGTTGGAGAGCATGTGTCCAAGAAGAGGCTTGTGATGCTGTTGAAATTTATTTATTTTCTTTTGTACTTTGGTTTGGTTCTATCTTTATAGCATTGTGAGTTGTTCCTATGTTTTCCCAGTCATATGTGACATGCATCATTTATATATGTTCTCCATTGGTTTATTTACTTTCATTTGTCTGATGTTTACTTGTTTTATGGTATTGTTGCTTCTGATGCTATTTATTATTTGTTATTCTGTTGTGTATACTCTGTCAATGATGGCATATTTTACCCGCAATCACACCTAAATACCTCACTACTAGTCGACAACGATTCACATTTGGAGAATTTTTTTTGAGGCCATGTGACAAACTGATGATGGGGCACCTTTGGGCGGCACCCAGAATCAGGTCATTTCAAAGTGGTATCAGAGGCAGGTTTTTTTCTACTATGTCTTACAATTTGGAGAATATATACAGGGATAATAAGGAATAGGTATTTGCTAATAATATTTATGTGGGAGTAACTAACCCATGTATAGGAAAAAGCCATGTTACCTAAATTATTGCATTTTTTCTGATTTTTATATTTGATACAGTTGATTTGATTTCACCGTTGGGTAATTCACATGATTTGTGATGTTATTATTTATATCATTGAGGTTCTATATCTATTTTAACCTGATGATATGAAGGTATTCCTTCTCATGCATCATATAGGTACTTTATAGGGATCACATTTCATGCATTCTTATTATGCCACTTAGGATGCATTATTGATTTCATGTTGTTGTGACAGATATTGTGCTAGATATTCTTGTTGTTGTGATATATTACGTGATAGAATACTAGCTATTTTGATAGGGTATAAGAAAATTATAATTTTAATTTTAATGGGAACCAATATTTGGTCCCTAAGGTGTTATGGGCCCTTATGAATCGGAATTTGGTGGATCATGTGTCGATTGCAATGTTATACTTGGTGATATACATGAATATAATGCCACGCTTCGATTCATGGGAAGTATGGGCCCCCATGGATCAGAATTTGGCACTTTAATGCTTGTTTGGTGTTTTTATGGGGTTTGGGAGTAGTTTTGAAGATTAATATCTAGAAAAAACCCATAATACATAGAGTTTGATGACGAATAAATGCCATGTATCCTTCTGTTGGGGAAGAAAGTGTTTTTCATAAGTACACATTATGTACTATATATACACACTGTGTAGTCAATAACCATGAAACTGATTGTGTGTGTAGAGACGTGGGTTTGGGAAATGTTTGGTAGAACACGCTGTGTACATGGAGTACATGTACTGTTGTAAAGACTATGTACTCGGATGTGTGACTAATGACACGGGTGGATAAAAACATTGGTTTTAAAAGTTGTGTCCCCTTCTTACAGGCCGTGTAGAGTCGATCCTATCTCCGACCATGTGACGAATGACATTATTGGTTGAAACATAAGTGGTATACACCGTGTTTATGGTGAACACACCGTGCAGTGTTACCCATGAGGGAACCTTGTGGTTTATCCAAGTATAAGAACATGAGAAGGTTGGAAAATTCAAGTATACACTGTGTCACTGGAGGAACATGTCGTGTGTTGGGGTGTTACACGACCAGGTTTAGCAGAGGTACATGCCCATGTTAAACCCTAAGGTAGCACACTCTATGGAGGGTATACACGATGTGTATCCATGTTTGGATAAACATGAATGTATTATTTATCCTATCCCTTTATTTAAATTCAATGTTTTAGTCCATGATTATCTTGAACTGAGGTGTGTTCTTGACCTTGCAGATTCATACCATGAAGTGTCCCTCCGGTTGTACACAAAGTTTGGGGTGATCATCTGACACCATAAAAAACAGACCAAGCACTACATGTAGATCCTTCTATCATTCCCTTCATGGAACCATATGTCATTCTATATACAGGGTTTGATGCACATTTCAGAGAAGGATTCATGAGGATGATGTAGAATTTCAAGGGATCGTCGTATCCTACCCTATCTATGGTAGAATTGAAGTGGGTTTTTAGTAGCATCATCCTCCCACATTCTCAAGGAATAGAAGACCTCAGCATGCACATTAATGGTTTTAATCCCTCCTATCTATCTTTGAGCATCTCTAGATGATTTTATAGTAGAAAGTGAAGCTAGCTACATATAATCATTGATATTCCACCAAGAGATGGTGGGATGTGATATCATAGGTAGGACTTCAGTGAGTTATGGTTTGGGATGATTTCTAGGGGACCTTCTATGACTATATTTACATGGAGGCCCTGAGGGAAGATCAAGCCTGAGATTTCATGTGTTTGAGTAGGGTACACTCTCAGTCATGGAGTATTATTCTCTCTTCATAGAGATGCAGCACTTTACTCCCATTCTGGGAGGTGATGAGTTATTTTTAGTGAGGAAGTTTGAGGATGGTCTTAGGCATGACATCAAATCTCAATTGAATATCTCCAATTTGGATTCCATATCTTCTATAGTCAAACATAAAATGATCACCAAGCACAACTTGAGGTATTCAATAATTGTGGGCTAGGGTGGTTCAACATCCAGAGTTGGTACCCTTTTGAATGATTGTAGTAAGTTCCACAGAGAGTCCACACATGGAGATCCAAGTAGGAGGGATTTTCCTTTAGGTAGCTAGGTGGTGTACTAATAGTGCGGGAAGGGAGCAAATAAGAAACCTCAGTGCCCGAGAGTCCTAGTTGAATTCCGATCTTGGTGCAAGACAGGACATCTTTAGAATTTAGGCAAAACCTTCCAACCAAAAGCTAGTGATGGTGGATGTGTTTTAACTCCTCATACTAGAGCAGGGCCACCATTCGCACATCAGACTAGGGACTGGAGTTATTCATGCCATTCTGGCTAAGGTTGTGGTCATATCCGCAATAGTCAAACATAAAGTTTTTGAAAGCTATAGGATGGATCTGCTTAGGGATCTCAGACATATTCATAGGGTTGCGGTGCGGGTCAGGCTTTTGTGCTAGATCAGATCTAGTTAGATCAGGATCCCAAACCCTTTATGGTTAGAGGAATAATTTTTGTTTCCCCAATTTTACATTCTGCTATTTTAGATACCGGGGCCACCAATAGCTCTATATTTGTGCATGTCGTGGATAGCCTTGGGCTTTGTATCTTTACTTCTACTGGTATCATTATTTTGGAAACTCCTTTATGGATTTGAAAAGATAGTGTACGTTAGTAAAAGAAGTGTCCTCTTGAGGTTTGTGGGTATCACTTCTTATGGGGCCATTGTGTCATAAAGATGATGGGTTATGATGTCATTCTCGGAATAGACTGGTTAGTTCCATTCCAGGATGTCATTGATTTCTATCATCGTAGGTTGAGTTTCACATCATGAGAGGGTGGATTGTTTCTACATTAATGTAAATGGGATATCTAGGCGAGCAGATATGGACCCGAGCATCACAGGGTTGTAGGTGTTATAGCCTATAGTATATATCTGGATGACCATGGGACTTAACAGATGGACATTCCTATAGTGTTCAAGCATTTTTTGGATGTGTCTCCAGACAAATTTTCAGGTTTACCTCTAGAGTGAGAGGTAGAATTATCTATTGATATTGTGTCAGGGGCAGAACTGGTGTTCATTCCTCCATATAGGATAGCTACACTATAGTTGTAGGAGCTTAAGAAGTAGTTGGAGAAGTTACAGGAAAGGGGTTTCATCTAACCCAGTACTTCTCCATGGGGTTCTCCAATCTTTTTTACCATCATGGTGGACAATACCCTTATAATTTTTGTGGATTATCAAATGTTGAACCAGTTGATAGTTAAGAACTGATATCCCTTACTGAGGATTGATGATCTCTTTGATCAGATTTGAGGATCCTGGGTGGTGTTGAATATTTACATGAGATCTGTTTATCATCAGTTGTTTGCTATACCATTCGATATACCTCTTAAATCCTTTTGAAGATGGTATGGTCTATACGAGAATGTGGTTATATCATTCGGTATCATGAACGCACCTGTAGTTTTCATGGAATTGATGAATCGAGTGTTCCATCCTTACATGGATTATTTTCTGGTAGTCTTCTTGGATGATATATTTGTATAATCTCAAACTAGACATGGACATGCCACACATATTTATATTTTTTAATGTACACTAAGAGAGAATAAGTTATATGATAAGATCTCAAAATTCAACTTCTGAATGAACCAGATTCACTTCATGGGTCATGTTTTCTCAAATACAGGAGTATCATTGGACGCAAATAAAATGAGAGTTGTAGTTTCCTGGGAGCATCCAAAGAACATATTTTACGTATGGTGTTTTATAAGGATGGGTGGTTACTAAATATGTTTTATACAAGAATTTTCATGCTTAGTAGCACCACTGATGGGCCTGACTAAGAAGGGTGGGAAGTACTCATTGTCATATTCTTGTGATTCAGCCTTTAAAGAGCTTAAGGGAAGGTTGAATTTAGCACTGATAACAGTTTTTCTAGAGCTAGGAAAGAGGTACACCATTTACTATGACACATCAGGTATCAGGCTAGGAGCAGTGCATATGCAGGGGGAGTCATTGTGTACGAGTCTAGGTAGTTGAGGCCACATGAGAGAAATGACCCGATGCAAGATCACGAGTTAGCTATAGTGGTGCATGATTTTCCCTGTTGGATACATTAACTTATAGAAGAGAATTTTTTGGTGTAAACTGACCAAAAAATTCTCATGTATATATTTAATCCGTGTGATTTGAATTTGAGACAGGGGAGGTGGATTGACTACCTTCAGTCTTTTGACTTTGAGCATGCCTACACGTCTCGGAAAGGAAATATAGTGGCTAATGAGTTGAGAAGGAGGACTCTGATATAGGAAGTTCAGGATTCCGGTAGTGATTGGAAGCTTATGGATCTATTCTCTGAGAATCATTTGGAGGTTCCTGGCAGACTAGGGAAGACGTTTCTTTATTTTGTAGATGTTACCTCTACTATACTTTATCGAGTAAGAATGAGGAATTGATCAGATTATGAGGTCCTACTCCTATGGGATAGTGTATTATGAGAGGACCCTACTCCTAGGGTGAACAAAGTCAATGATGAGTTATTTTGCTTTCATGGATGCATATTGGTGTCAGAAAACATACGTTAGGAGTTAATGTGGGATTTTCATTCCTAAGCTTGGGCAGTTCATCCTGGTGTCACAAAGATGTATCGAGATATACACCCTTAGTATTGGTGGTCAGGTATGAAGAGAGATGTGGCTGTTTTCATTATGAGGTGTTCCACCTATTAGTTGGTGAAGATAGAGAACCAGCAACCAACAGGGCGTTTACAATAGTTACCATTTCTCGAGTGGAATTCGAATGATGTCGCAAAAGATTTAATGACAGGGTTACCAAGATCTCCATGAAGGAATGATGCAATTTTGGTTGTTATTGAAATAATTACGATGGTTTCACACTTCTTACTATTCATGGAGTCCTTCAGCGTTGATGGTTGTGGAGGGTTGTGCATCCGATAGATTGTAGGGTTGCATGGGCTTCCATGTTCTATCATTTCAGATAGAGGAACCCATTTTAATCCATGTTTCTGTCAAGGGATATAGATGTATTTGTGTACATAGGTACTTATGAGTACAACCTACCATCCCCAGATAGAGGTCCTATCAGATTACACAATTCAGGTGCTAGTGCACAAGCTTCGAGCATGCGTCCTAAATTTTGGAGGTTCTTGGGAGAAGCACATACCTCTAGTAGAGTTTTCCCAATATAATAGTTTTCAAGAAACTATAAAGATGGCACCTTAAGAGGATTTGTATGGTAGTACATGCCAATCACCTCTATTTGTCTGGAGGTAGGAGAGGCAGTTAGGATGTGAACTTGTCTTGTCTAGGAGACCACTGTGCAGGTGGTGTTGATTTAGAAGAGGATGGATATTGCACAGTATTAGCTGAAATCCTATGTGGATCAACAGAGATGACCTCTAGAGTTCAAGGTCAGAGATAAAGTTTTCTTACATGTCACATAAAGGTTGGGACACAGAAGGATTAGGAGATAGGGGAAGCTTTAACCAAGATACGTCAGGCCATTTCATATTTTGGAGAGAGTCAAACCAGTTTATAATCAGTTCTAGTTTCCTCAGAGGTAATGGGATTTTTATGATGTCTTCCCTGTTTATCAGCTACAGTGTCACGTATCAGACTCATCTCATGTTTTTTAGCCTAAGGAGGTTGAGTTGGAGGTGGATGCATTGTTCAAGGATCATCTTATCCATATTTTGGATTTCTGCACAATGGTTCCTTGTGGTCGGTCAATTCCTCTGGTATGGGTGTTGTGGAAGCATGACCAACTATAGGATAATACGTTAGAGAGGGAGATCATTGTGCGATCATAGTGGTCGGAGCTCTTTGAGGATTCTTCTTCACCACCTTGTTAGGGAAATCCAAGGATGAATTTCTTTAGGTGGGGGGGGGGGCTTATAAGAACCTGGATATTCATTTCATGTATCGATCATGATTTTGGGTGTTCTTGAGGAAAAGGGGGGGTTTTGTAAATTTTATAAGTACAGGCCGTGTACTTAGGAGTACACATTGTGTACTCAGTTACCGCGTACTGCCACATATTGGGCGTGTAATTTTCAAAACATGTCCATGTGGGGCGACCATGAGACCACCTATAGAAGGGGCCAGTTGAGGCATTTACACAATGTGTACATTAAATGAACATGTTGTTTACATATTCGTTTAATTGTTTAATTGGACCAGGGTTGCATCTAATCCTCAAATTCATCTTCTTCTGGCCCTATTTCATCTCATAATGACTGGGAGTGATGAATCTTCTCTAATCCATTGTTTCTCCATCTATGGTCCAATTTTATCTTCAGTGGGTGTGTTGGAATCATCTCGGTGAGTTACTCCTTCTTCAATATCTTGTCCTCCTGATTTCTCTTCTTTCATTAGTTATTCAAGGTTTATCATTTTTGAATTTTTTATAGATCTACATCATTATAATCCAATTAAAGCACCAACATTCAATATTTTTCTTTGTACAACATTATGGTTGGTGGTTTGTTCCCTTTCGTGGTTTTTCTTTAATTCTATATGCCAAAGTGTTGATTACCCATGTTGTGGTTATTTTGGGATTAGGGAATTGAACCCTCTTTTATCTACCTTAGATTATTTGTAGGATTAAGGGGTTTTTGATATTATATTATATATAATTTCATGTTAAGGAACACGTCATGGGTGTGTTTCCTTGTTTGTTTGTTTAGAGCCATTTGGATCGGGTTTCCTAGGAGGCAGACCATGGATTCCTTGCATTTATTGATAGGATGGAACTGTTTTCCTTTTGCTGAATGTTAAATACTTGTGATATATTTTGGAATTTCTTCTCCATGTTGTATTTGTGATTACATTGGGCTGATTTTTGTCGTTTAGGCATGATTTAATTTACCAGGGATGTGAGAACCTAGTGTAGTTAGACCATAGGGGGAATTGATGTTAAGTGCTTTCTCAGAGTGTCTGATATATTTCACGCTATGAGACCACAGGGAGGATTGACAGTGAGTGATCCCTCTGAGTGTCTATAAGTTATGTTACAATAATACAGAGGGAATTTACATTGTTTTATTTTCTAGAGAGTTTTTAGTTACTGTGGAAATGCCATTGGGGGTATTGATGGTGATTGCTTCTTCAGAGTTCCTTTTCACTTTTATTGCATTACATGGCTAGAGGGGTTAGAATGTGTGATCTACCCAGAGGTTTGACATAAATATTGAATGTTTGTGATGCATCTACCAAGAAAAAAAAAGCTTTGATTTAGTCTTATTAGGTAGTATTTTGAGATACCTATTGTGATACTTACTTGATTAAATGATGAACATTAAATACTAATAAATGTAAATTGAAATTGTAGGATTGGTTACCTTTGTGTACTCCTAGTTATTTTTTTTATTTCCATTATTACCTGTTATATATTCTCATTGATAGTTAGGAACAGATATTTTGGTGGCTGCCTACTTGGATTCATCTGACACCCTGTTCGGACCATTCTTTTAGACCGAAAAAGATTATATGGTTGCAAGTGTAGGAAAGAAAAAGCGCCCTTCTACTTCAGGTACTTGATTTCTGTGGAGCAGGAGATCATGGGACCAAGATGAGGCTTGCGATGCCACTGAAGTTTATTTTTTTAATATTTTTACTTTTATTTAGTATTTTATTTCTAGCATCATGACTTGTTTGGATATTTTCCTAGACATATGTGACATGAATCATTTATATATGTTCTCCCGTTGTTTATTTTCTTTTAGTCTTTTGTTGATTACTTGTTTTATGGTATTATTGCTTCTGCTACTACTTATTATTTGTTATTCCATTGTGCATACTCAACCAATGAGGGAATGATTTCCCCATTATCACACCAAAGACCCTTGCTGCTAGTCAGTAGCCTCTGGCATTCGAGGAAATGAACATGAGGCCCTGTGACCAACCAGGTATAGGGAACCTTTGTGCGGCACCTAGAACATGGTCGTTACAATGGTATATTTACCTCTTTTTAATGATGAACCCATTTTAAATCCAATTTGTGAAACTTTTATTGATTTATTTTTTCAAAATAAAATTAATATTCTAAATTAAATCATAAAAATTATTATAGAATAATTTTTTGGAATTTTATTGAAAGGTTTCATTTTCTAATTAATAGTTAAAACGACTAACTTTTAATTCCATACTAATTTTCATATTATTTATTAATATAGTTAAATTATATTTTAATTTGGTTTTATAGTTTAATTAGATAAAAAATACATATATTAATCCAATTTAGGTAATTGGAACTGATTCCACATTTTAATTGGATATAAAAACATGCAAAATGTTTGATCAATTTTACTATAGAATCCCACAGTATCATCCCATCTATCGAATTGCATTTATATTAATTGCTTCCAATTATATGATTGGAATTTGGAAAAAAGGATTAGATATTTCTAATAAATATAATTTTTAATATATAATATGGTTACATTATTTTTTTTTTACTAAAAATATTACATACTGTAATTAAAATTAATTACAACTGTTGAAGTGAAATTATTCTTAACAAGGGAATAAAACATAATATTATGGGAAAAAATGGCCTATATCCTTTTCTAAACCCCACTTAATTGTCCTCCATCAACTATGAGCCTTCATTATTGAGTTTGGTTGGTTTTGGGTGATTTTTTTTAAGATAAAAACATTGGTACACCTAGATTTTTTTTAAAAAATATCAATTGGGTCCTTTCCCTCCCTTATAGTACAGCTCCTCTCCCCCACTTCATTACACCATTCAAGCCACTTTAGCTCGACCAAAATGATGAACTCGGCTAGGATTCTATCCAACTTGAAACCCGGCCTAATTTGAGACACGTCCCAAAGGGCATTCCCAGTCCCTACGGGTTCACACCTATTTTGGACATCAAATATAAATCATGTGGGAATAATTTCAGCCCAATACCCAGGATCAAATAAATAAACTAATCAAACTATTTATGCATGAATAAAAAAACATTGAGCATAAATAAATATAAAAATGGATCTAGATACATATACAACTAGATAAATAACTGAATAATTAATACAAAACTAAAGCTGGGCTACGCCAATAAGTTCTTCATGTGACCTCTCTATCACCTCCAACCACAAGACCAAATTACCCCAAAAAGGATCACACAAACTAAATAAACCTGAACCAACAAAATAGCTTAGGTCAATCAAGAGTAAGTCAAACAAGTAGTGTGTGAGCTTAACAACTCAATAGGAAAAAACAAATAATCCATACATTTCATCTCCCTGCAACAATCCAGAAACTCTATCTTAAAATAAATATATAATAATTTGTTTTTATCATTTTAAAAATTTTATCACATCTTTTCCTTTGTCAAAAGATACATTCCAAATTTCCATTTTCAAACCAGGAATGATTTTTTAGAAACCAAATCACAAACCTAAAATCCAAATAGGTGATTACAAGAAAAGAATAAAGTAAATAGATAAATAGTATAAGAAACCAAGTTCAATATAAATAAAATAAAAAATTACAGATAGAACCCCGGGGAATTTCATAAACATCCCTACAGTGATCCCTAGATGTACTTGGCTTGGAAGCACCTGTTGGAGAATAGTGAAACTCTATAGTCAATAACCAACTGGTTTCCCTCATCTAGCCTCATCAGTGGCACAACCCACTTGGCCTCTAAATCATCCATGGGGTACCAAATCATCTAATTAGGGTTTATTAACAACCATCACTCAACCCACTAAAAAACACCCAGGAAGACAATGGTAAATGTATACTATGTAAGTAGGAGGCCCTCGCACGTGTGACTCGCCTTACCTATCACCACCATACTTACTTACCCCAAACACAGACACAACCTATAAAATAACCCATAAAAAGAAATCCCCAATAGAGGATCCCAACACATCACCTTGAAAATGGTACCAATTGAGTCGTTACATCATACAACCCTTCAACCTTTTCTAAAAAATATGCTTAAATACAAATAGTGTATTTTTACCTTCAAGCCTACAATTCTTTCACAAACCAATATAATGTGCCAACCAGGCCTCATGTCGAGTCAATATCAAATACACTTACAAGGTATTTTTAAGCCATTTCAAAAATTATATAAAAAACCATTTTCAAATATTCAATGCCAAATGGGCCTTCACCTTCCAAAATCAATTTCATTCAAAACTTGGTGAAATCACATAATATACAAAAAATTCCAAACATGTTTATTTATGAACATACTATTTAAAACCTTGTTAGTATCACTTGAGACAGATAATTCTTTAGTTAATGAATACGAGTAAAAATATAGAGATAATGAAGAGGGGTAAGTGTTTTTAAATATGATTTTTTGAGTTATGCAAGGACATTGTAATTTTTTTCCGATCCATCGGGGCACTCGTGCCCATATGGAAACTCTCACATCTAATAGAATCATTGTTGGAGACTAAAATAGTATAGATGAACCATTATACAAAATTATACATTCTTAAAAACACCAACACAACAATCCATACATATTAATCACACTATAAAAGCCACCAATTTTCCAATACAATGCTCAAATCACAACCCAATCCAATTACCAAACACATCCAAAGGAAACAGCCACCCAAATCACTCATATTTCACGTTAATGGAACATTTTTTATTTTATCAAAAACGTTTCCTACATATACATATATGTATACTCTAGAAAACCCTTTTTAAAAGCAATTTACATTTCATCAAACACATTGCGTGCACACTTTTGTAATAATAGTAAAAAGAACCCTTGGAAGCCATTTTTACCAAATTCTATCAACATGAAACCACTATAATAAATGAAACCAACATATCATAATTATGATAAAAACGTTTATAAATTATTTGAATAAAACATTGAATTGTCAAGAATTTGTGGAATATTATCGAATGGAATATAATGGAAACACATTCCTCAATGGAGTTAGGATGAAACAAAACATCAAGGGGTGGAAGAACAAAGCCTCACTGACCAACCACACACCCTATTATCCAATGAGACAAATCTCACACATTATACCTAACATCTAGGGTTCAACTAAATAAGAAACAAGGAAAGAGAAAATCGTGAAATGTGATAGGGGAAGAGGAGAAGATGAATGGGGGAGATTTTTTGAAAAATATAAAGAACCACTATCAAATTTGTATGGCTTGAAATGGGATGTGGAATCACAAAAATTATTATTTTTAAATAAAATTTATTTATGCTCTAATGGGACGCATGGTTTTTATGCTTGGGTTTTTAAACAATGTGAAAACCATGGAAATTCTACTGTAAAAGTTTTGTAACTTGTAGGACTAGGTTGCATGGTATGAGAAAACTATGCTCAAACTGTGTGACCTGAAAAATTGGAAAAACCCTTAAATAACACCTAAAACACTATGAGATTCAACCATAATTTCTTGAATGATTTAAACACAATGTAACAACACTGTGGGTGTCACAAAATCCCCCCCATGACACTTTCTTCCAATACCAATAACAATTACCAATAATATGGATAGTATTAAAACAAAAACACAAAACCACAAAGACATTTATTGGATAATAAACTTGAAAATAAACCAAAAGATCCATCATCAAGAAATAAAAAAAATGTAAACTGTCGTTGGTGTTGTATTAGGTTATACCAAAATATACCAAAGAGGGGGGTGAATAGTGTCATTTACAATTTCTTCACAAGATCAAGATCTGTCGTTTTAACATTATTAGAATGGTTAAGTATCCGAAAATAAATATCAAAGAACACAAGATGTATAGTGGTTCGGGGAACAGAATGCCCCTAGTCCACTCCACCAATGCTCCACTCCATGAACTTTGTGATTTTCACTATCTGGTCCTCTTATCGATAGACCGTTCCACAACTGATTGTAGGAAGTTGACATCTTTAGAACTTTAAGGAAAAATAGAGCCTTATGGTTCATACACAGAACTAAACACAAAGCTTAGTATGAGAATCCAGTCACTCAATGTAAAAGAGTATTTTTTCTTAAAATACTTTTTAGTTGGTCTTTACGATTGGAAGAACACACAATTGACAGTAGAATGATCGTTGTCTTCAGAAAATATGTTATTCTATTAGAAGTAGTTCTGAGACAATCTATATGTAGTAGATCTTGAAATATAATTCTCAACTTTAATCAATATTCCATTCATAAAAGATATTTGATGTACAATTCATGAATCATCAATTGTGTTTCATTTTCATCAGAAAATAGAACTTTGTTGTTCTTCGTAAAAGCATATTTGTAGGTCTTGATTCTCTCAGTCAATTATAGTTGTGAAAAACTCAAGATCTCGATATATATTTTTGATGATTCGCCTCTATATCTATAATAAAAAATAATATAGGTATATATATAGAAAAAATAAGAGTGCCCTCCTTTTAAAACTTAGATCCACAAAAGTCTCCTTTAGAATCCTAATATTCAAAAGTTTGAATAACAGAACAGTCGTAACTCCCCTAAAAATTCGGCATGAAAAGATCCTCTTAAAATGATCCTTTGAATCATAAATAAATGGTTCTGAATTAGTCAAAGACGCATTTTAGATTCAGGATTTTAATCTAGCTTGAAATCAGTATAATAATCTGCATAAAACCCATTTCTTTATTAAAGTCATAATTTAAATATCTAACGCGAAATGTAGGGTTGAACATTAGAGACTTCATTATCTGAACGTAAGGTTCACAACGTAAGGTTGATATCAAACGAAGGGTTAATTATCCATACCTTTCTTATCTTCAAAAGATATGGTTGATCATTCACAAATGTAAGGTTAATGAACCAAACTTTTATCTTCAACATTAAAACGAATGGTTGTTCACAAAAGTAAGGTTGATGAACCATTATTTTAAGAAACAAACATAACGTTCCATACTCACATAATGATATTCTTTAATACTTTTTTGATTACCCAAATTTAAGGTTCTTTCCAAACATATGGTTCCTTCCAAAAGTAACATGATTTCCAAAATTAAGGTTCCTTCCAAAATTAAGGGTCCATCCAAAAATAAGGTTCCGTCTTTCAAAATTTTCTGATAACGTACAGTTTCTTCACCATAATTTTCTAATAACATGTTAAGTAAATGATGGATTCCATCCTAACGCTACTCTTCTCAATGTAGGGGATGAACAATGTTTCCAAAACACGCTAAAAATGATTTATGAATACATTTCTAAATAGTCCACATGAATTTAATGCTTTAATATTATCCCAAAATAGAGAAATAAATAATATTAATTTCTTGAAATATAATCAAAGTAAATTCATTAGAATACCAAATATGAGTATTTATGAGCATCAAAATCCTCATAAAGAGATAAATTGTTGTTCTCAACAATCACCCCCTATAAAATTATGTATTATTGAAAACAACACTTTCCCAACTATATTTCCCTTTTGATGATCACAAAACCCATAAAATAACCAACTAAATTAACATAAAAAATACTTACATTTAGTTTTTGAATTTTTCAAATATTAAAACAATATTTAATATTAACAAAATTATTTTAACAAAAAAAACTGTGTTTAAAATATCCCCCCAAAATGACATCTGAGTAAATAGATCTAAAATATAAAAATAAAATTTTTATTTTCCCTTTTTTTGTGAAAGAAAATAAAATTATTTTTATAGAAATTAAAATAAAATGTTCTATTTATATTAATTTCCCCCCATTTTCTGATATCAAAAAGAATTATTGATTAAGATATAACAGATTTCAATGTAGCACTGAACTATGTAAATGCTATTATTAACTGTTTATCAATATTTGAATATAGATTACTATAATTCTAGAAGATTTACCACAGTAAAAATAATAATAACAGAAACACAAGGGATGAAAATATATTTTATTGAAAATATAATTACAAGTACAGTAAAGACAACAAGAATAAAGATTCGGATAAAAAGGTTTCGGGAAACATGTTTTAGCACCTATAAATGACATCCTTGATCCTTGACTACTATAGTCTCAACCTTTTCCTTAGTCCATTGCCTAACTAGATTATGAGATATCTTCCTTCTTATGTTATATGAATTTCATCAATCAAATTGACTATAAAGAACTGATTTAGCCTCTCTTCTGTCTCTATAAAAAGTGTTAACTTGTATGTAAACTGATTTAGCAAAGTTCAAATACATGGCTCACTCGAAGTAAACTAGTCTATCAAAAACTTATAATTTTTCAGAAACACAGATAAAGGAGAACTATTTCATTTAAGGTTATACAATATGTCATTCATATTGCTCATAACTATTGTAATTGCATAAAATATTCAGATCAGATCAGGTGACGTACGTGATATACTAGCTTCACTATTTCTAGTAGCTTCGAATTGTTGCTCCATGAAAGATTTAAAATCTAGTAAATATGTCTTTATCACCATTTCGTATTTGATATTGGAAGCTTCATCCATCATTTCCATCTTCAAATATTCTACTTATTACTTAGAAATAGAACTAGAGTTTAGGTTCGGAAACTTTTGCCTCTCCTTTTCTAATGCACATAAAAAAGATACATTTTCATCATGAAAATTATTAAACATTCTAATCAACTCCTACACCTGATAATTATCAAAACTAAAGGCACCATGGACTTGATTCTTAGTCTGAGTTTCCACTAGATTTGTCAGTGCAATAGGTACGGATTCAGCATCTGACTTCTCTTTATCCCCTCCCTGTACTAGTTTTCCACGGATTTTTCCTCGGAGTCCTTCCTTGACTCGTCTATAGAAAAATATTCATTAAGTACTTTCGTATGAATCTCAGAAGGATTATCTGGCTGATCCATACGAACTTGTTCTTTCTCCTCCTGGTCATCTTCTTCATTGATCAATTCCAATATATGTTTCTCCAAAACTCTTTCTTCTTGATCAATTGATTTTGAAGATTAGTGCTAGGAACAACCTATGCCTATACCTTTTGGTTCTGCCTCTACATCTTCCTGAGTCATAATTTCCTATTCTTCTTGAGGAGTCAATTAAATCTGAGAAACTATTGGGTTTTTAATTTCATGTATTGCATACTCTACAATAAATATATTTCAGATAAGAGGTTAGATTTCATTTTCATTTGATTTATTAGGATCATCTCCAACTTGATCCAATCTATGCCTTTTTCTTTGAATTACTTCTTGACTTTCCTCATCTGTAGGTGTATCAACAATTTCAAATCGGATTCTCCTTGAACTCTGATTACCCTCGATTCATCTTGCCCTTCTTTTGAATTTACAAGTTGTGTCTGTTCACTATCTTTCTCTTCTTCTACTCCAAAAGGCATAAGCTTTACATTTATCATGAGCCATAAATAACAAATCTTTTTCAATGTTCCTACATTGAACATGTTTCTTTAGTGACATCTCACACGAGCATCCACCAGCCGTATCATATCTTTCTTAAAAAAATCATTGAAATGAATCTTCCAAAGGGATATAAGTTCTTTCTCGCTTGTGGTTGGCTGCAATAACTGAGATATCACACCATATATCTCAGAAATATTAACTTTATATCACTCATTAATAGATACATGATATACATGTCAGGATATAAATTTTTTTCCATTTCTGACATACTAGAAGGAATCCCTGTTTGAACAAACATAATCAAAATCTTTTGATCCGGCTCTAGATCTTTCACTGGAATCTTCCCTACATTATTTTATCCAAAAAAAAAGACATAATATCCTCTGACTTATGCACACTATCACCTATATTATTCAAATCAAAGTGAAATACTCCCTCAAGAGGGCGGTTAGAAATTCGAGCAATTTCCACAGAGGAAATCGAAAAGTCTTTGTCCTTAATATTTGTGATCACAATATCTTCCTCCTTTCCCATGATAAAATAAATAGATTTAAAGAAGTTAAAATGTTCTACCTCATATAGAAACTCTATTTTCTCCCCATTAAATGTTTTTCCAGGTTTTGAAAATCTAGGGCTTTCCATAGCTTCAGACCTATATGATATAGCCATTCTTAATTGATTATGTTTCCTTGTAGAATCTTTATTCCTATTGAGCATTGATGCTTAGCAGTGCTGGTCTCTTTCCCATCAGTCCTCTTGGTCTTTTCCATTTCTGATGTAGATCTCTAATGAATTTAAAGGTTAGGGTTTCAAAGGATCAGGTGCAGGTAGAGAAGATCAGTATAGTTTTTTGTGGTTTTGAATGGTTTTGAGAAAATGAATGGATTTGGAAGTGGAATTAGTTTCTGACCTCCTTGATTTCCATTTCATTATGCACATAGTAATTATTACATTATTTAGCAACAAAAACTTACATAAAAAAAGTTTAATTCAGAACTAATGAAGTTTTTTTTAAATTTAACAATTAATAAATAAAATAAGAGAAAGAAAAATCATTTAAAAATAAATAAACCTACCTCCTCCATAATAAAATAAAACCATGAAGTGGGATGTGGTTTAGTAGATATATCATCTAATTTAATTTTTGTGCTTAAAAACTCTAATAATATATCCTTTTTAAGAACATGATCTCTTATAAAATGATGTCTAATATCAATATGTTTAGTCATAGAATGATTAATAGGGTTTTGTTGAAATATTTTTAGAACTTGTATTATCACATAAAATAGGTGTATTTTTAAATTTTAGCACAAAATCTGTAAGAGTGTATTTCAACCACAAAACTTATGCATAACAACATCCACCATATACATATTCTGCCTCATCTATTAATAGGTAAACTGAGTGTTGTTTCTTACTAGAATATGACGGTAATGATTTTCCTAAAATGTGATAAGTCCCTGAGGTGCTTTTTCTATCTAATATATAAATTCCAAATTATGCATATAAATATGAAATTCAATTAAAATCATAAGTTTTTTGATAGAGAAGAGATTGAAAAATAGTTCTTTTAAATATCTAAAAATAATTTTGGCAGCATTTCGGTGAGATTATTTAGGATTATATTGAAGTCTTGGACAATGAAATTATGAGTACATTATATCTTTCATGCTAGCATTAAGATATAATAATCTACCAATCATACCTCTATATAACTTGTTTTCAACTGATTTTCCAGTTTCATCCAAGTCATGTTTTATATTAGTACATATAGGATTTGAATATTACTTGTTGTTTTCAAGTCCAAATCTCTTTAGTAAATCTGTAATGTATTTTCTTTTACTTAAAACATTTCAAAAATCTATTTGATAAATTTGAAGTCCTAAAAAAGATTTAATTCACTCATCATGCTCATTTCTAATTCCTTTAACATTAAATTTGAAAAATCATGAAAAAGTTTTGAATTTGTTTATCCAAAAACTACATCATCAACATAAATTTGAACCAATAAAACATTAGAATCTGCAGTTTTCATAAAAAGTATTGGATTTTCCATTCAAATAGTAAAATCAATTTTTAAAAGAAAACAACTTAATCATTTATACCAATCTCTAGGTTCCTATTTAAGGCCATAGAGATCTTTAGTATGTTTAAAAACAGAATCTTGTTTTTAATAATTTACAAAACAAGGAGGTTTCTCAACATAAACTTTCTCCATTAAATAACAATTTAAAAAGGCAAACTTAACATCTATCTAAAATAATTTGAAGTTCATTTGAGATGCATTTGCTAAAGTATTCTAATGGCTTCAAATCTAGATACAGGTGTCAAGGTCTCATCATAATCTATACCTTCTTTCTAATTATATCCCTTAGCTAATATTATTTCTTTATTTCTAGTTATTATTCCTTGATCATCTTGTTTATATCTAATGACCCATTTGGTTCCTATAACTGGATAGTTTTTAGGTCTTTCACCTAAATTTAAAATGTCATTTCTCTTGAACTAGTTTAGTTATTCTTTCATTTTTGTCATCGAGTATTCATCAACTAAGGCTTCTTCTTATGTCTTAGGTTCTAATTTGGATAGAAATTTAGATAATTCAATAATATTTCCTACAATTCATCTAGTTTTTCTCCCGTTTTTAGGTCTCCTATAACATTTTCTAAATGGTCATTCTTTAGGGTTCTATAATATCTAGGTAGTACACTATTAGGTTCATGAATGTCATTCCCTTCTGAACTGGACTCATTTTCATTTATATCTTTTTCAAAATCATATTTTTAGTTTTCAAGTATCATGTTATCATTATAACCTGACTCATCAATTTTGTATTTCATTTTCTCAAAGGGATCAGATTCATCAAATTTCACATTAACTGATTCTTCAACAATCCTTGACTTTTTATTAAAAACTCCATAAGCTTTGAAATTAGCATAATATCCTAATAAAATGCCTTTATCAGATATTGGAACAACCTACCAAGATTTTATTCGATGTTTAAGGTGTAAAACATTCATCCAAAAACTTTAAAGTAATTTACTTCAGGTTTTCTATTATTCCATAGTTCATAGGGTGTCTTTTTAAATAATTATCTGATTAAAATTCTATTAATTATATAATAGGTTGTTCTTATATCTTTTTGATTAGCCAATAAATGAGGATAATATTCATTGTTAATATATATAATATTCATGTTCTTTATTATTCATAAACACCATTTTAGTGCATTTTACACTTTGAACATCATTTCACATTATGATTGTAATACCTTCTTAAAATGCACTATTATGTGGTACATTTTTTAACATCATTTGAACTACCCAATGATTCATTTAATTATAAATATTTTAATTTTATATTTTTGGAAATTTATCTACACTCCAATATGAACATGTTTCATTCAGGGATCAATGGAGAATTCATGGAGGATGATGGAGATATTTGGCAATGAAAGGAATCAATTCTGGAGAAGGAAGATTGGACACCATCCCACTGATGAGACAGTGGGGACCCTCATACAGGCCCAATGAATCCCATATTTCGTGGGATGATATAAGACATGTAGAGGAACAAATCACCCTTCAGGATCCAATGCTAATTCGGCCTCCATGGTGTCCATTTAGGCGGCCCAAGTTAGAGATAAAATTCTAGGCCAGATTCTGCGGCCCAGAAAAACAGCCCCCTAATTTGATCATATCTCGATATAAATAACTTCAAATGGGCCCAAATTTTCAAGGCTGTTAGAAGACAGCCAGAGATACATTTTTATCTTATATGGCCGACTCCGATTCGGCCATATAGAAGGTCATAAAAATGTGTCTGTTCGGTGGATGAAAGATGGTTGCCACCTCGGGTCAAATGTGGAAATGTCCAAATTCCACAAGCCTTCCACCACCTATGGCCTACCAAAATTAATTGAGATGCTTTGTTCTATTGGAGGCCCGACCCAAGGGCTCAAAAATTCCTATTTAAGGTAGTGGTGTTGGAGGATTTAGGAATCTTGGGTGCTTGGTTTCGTTGTAGTGTTATGCTACCGCTTTGTGATTGTAATCACATTTCTTCCTCATGTAAGTTGTTTAATTCACCTTAGTTTCTTAATAAAAGTTCTTAATTTACTCTTATTCTGTTCTTATAATTATCACGTTGATACCTTTGGTTCAAGGATTGAATTTATTCACAGCATACTTTGTGATATTTATCACACAACGGAGGAGTGATCTTTTTTGTTATTGTTTTCACTTCATCAATTTCACCTTTGTAAGTCTACTTCTCGCTTCCATTAAAGACATGTCATCAATAGAGAGATAAATCATTTATGGGTTGATCCAAGGGCGTAGAAAGGGGCTGGATTGGATGTTATTTACCACTCCATTAATTGATAATCACTTCATTTAAATGAGATTTTTATTTGATAATTTTAAAACATCTTCATCCTTATTGAATTTAAGGTCAAACATTTCAAGTGGTAATACGAACCTCTAACATGGAGTGCTCAAAACTTTGATCCTTCAAGTGTATATGTGATTTGTATTAGGGTGTGTAGGAATTAACCCAGTATGTAATGATTTTTTTTGATCTTATTAAATGAATCCATCTCAATTATATGAAATTGAAATCATTAAAAAAGTAATTCATCCAATCCACCCCGAGCGATAACCTAGGATCAAATCATTCTTTTATATTGAATTCACTTAAATATGTTAGTTATCCATTAAACCCATATAAATTCAACCCATGTTGGCCACTTCATATCCAAAAATAGTCCATAGAATGTACGTGTCTATAGGTTTCTTCTTAGGTCTCTGAGGATTCGATAACCCAAGCTAAACTATAAGGACCGTTCTACCATCATCTCTTGGGTAAATTTGAGTGATAATAAAATTTTGGTGCCGTTTATGGGGACCTAAGTAAGTTATCTTAGACACTATCATCCTTTTTTATTCCACTTGTCTTATCTCATCCCCAATTTAATTCCTATGAAAAACCCTTTTGATCAATTCCAAACATGGGGAACCTCTTCTTACATTGATCACTCCACACCAAGTGAGATGTAAAATGACCATCCTAGTTTCTACTTGTGGGAACATCAATAACCTAATGATCCACAATGTTTTTACTCCTATGATCCACAAAACATCTCAACATATAATGAGTTTCAATCCCCACAAATCCAATCTGAACACCCTCCAGTGCAATTCCAACAACTTAATTATCCACCTAGAATAGACCATTCGGATCAACCCCTTATCCATACTAATCCACATCCATTACTTGAAAAACTATGTAAACAAATGGAGATAATTAATTTTGAGGTTTTAACATTGAGGTTAGAACTACAAAGCATTAAAACTTGTGAGGAACCCATCCCTACACAAACTATCCCCTCCATAATCTTATGTGAAGTGTCTAGTTTCCCACAAACCCCACATGAATTTATTGAAGAACCAACCTTTGGATTTGGGATAGATAAAGAGGATCAAGGGATTTTTGAAGGGTCTTTAAATCAGGAGGAAATTAACTTTTTGGATTCAAAATAGGAGAATTTGACATCATGGATTTAGTCTACTAAGTATAACTCTATTGACGAATTTTCAAAAACACAAATCACTAAACCATTAAGAGAAATCACAAATTTTGAGTCCATACCCATTCCTGAAACTGATCTTTCTAATTTGGTGGTTGAATCTTCTATTCAAAAGGAACCAATTATGTTATGAAATTTTGAAAATGAAACTGAGTTCAATTCAAAGTCCCAACCTATGTTTGAAAGTTTTAGCCTACCTGAACGTGAACAAAAGGACTTTCCATCCACCCTTAAGTTTCCATTCATTGGGGATACCCAAAAACTTCCATTTGTCACCATTTCTTATATTGAAACCAATAAAGAGGTAATTATACTTAATGCCTTAGAAAATACTACAAAAGAAATTGAATCCATCATTTATGATATTCCTTGTATTTACCTGCTCATTTTAGAACAGAGGTTTGTGCATGAAAAAAATTATAAACATAGAATCAATCTCAACCTAGTAGAAGTGGTGAAACATGTGATCCTTAAAATGTTGAAAGTTGGTATTGGATAAGTTGGGGGGTTCATGTCGAGCTAACGACGTTAAACAAAGCGATGCATGGGAGGCAACCCATGGTTTCCAAGTTTCCAATAATTTTGTTTTTTTAATAAAATTTATATTTTAAATAGATTTAATTAATCATTTTGATATTTTAAAAAAAATAGACTCTTGACCTGTTCTTCTATTCTAAGTATGGATGGGTACGAAAGGGGAGCACCATATTCATCTGTGTCACGTGGTGTGATCCTTGAGTAATGCCTTACCCATAAATTTAAAAAGAAGACAATGTATCATCAGTTTGTTTTATTTTAATGTGTTTGTAAGTTAAAAAAATAAAAAAAAAGTATAATAATAATAATAATAAGGGACACATCGTGGATCGTGGGGCAAACCCCGTCACAACCAGCGAAGCCGCGGGGATTCAAACCTGGGACCGAAGGGAGACAGGGGCGCGCGCTTACCACTGACCTACGGCTTTTTGTGATTTCTTATTCTATAATTTTTATATACATGCTTATATTTTACTTTATTTATTATAAAAATATATATATATATATATATATTGTTTTGTTTTGTTTTGTTTGTTTTTCTTTTCTTTTTTCTTCTACTAGGGAACTCTACAAGTGTCATGGATATCAAAGGATTAAAAGGGAGCAATACGAATTTCAACTTCAACCACCAGGTGACCTCATTCCATGATACTCAATTACAAATTCCATTTTGAAATTTCATTCCCTACCTCTACCCCTTCTAAATTATCATTTCTTTAAACACTGGGGACAATTTTGTTTTAAGATGGGGGGGGGAGCTAAAAAAATGCTTTTGTGTCAAAAAAATTGATAAATGATTTGAAAAAAAAAATTGTGAAAATGGAAGGACAAATTCCTTTAACTTTGAACATGGTAATACACAATGAAAATTTTGAAATTGAATATCAAATAATTTACCATGCCCTGATTCTGATTTTAATCCTTGTATAATTTCATGAGCATAGATTTTGGAAAGTGTGGCTGTCCAATGTGATATTTCATCGTTTATATTTTCATCCAAAAAAAAGATCACAATGCACGTCGTTTGGATAGTGGGGTATTAGTTTGAGTTCATGGGGTCCCATAAATAAATATCATAGGTTTGGTGATCATTTTATTTTAATATGAGTATTCAAAAAATTAAAAATTAAAAAAAAAATTGCTCGTAGAGCAATGAAATGACCTAATGCGTGGCTTTCGGCACGTGGGGATCGTGACTCCATAGTTGTCTGGCCCAGAGTTAGTAATTTTATCTCTATTTTTGGTAATTTGAATTTGTTTTTGACTGAGTTAACTCAAGATGATGCCCGAGTATGTGGGATTCACTTGGTTCCCTATGGTCTTTGAGCCTGGGAGTCATCGACAAAGTCTCACTACAGGGGTTGACTCTTTTGAATGCAATTTCAATTACCATGAAAAAATTAAAAAAAAACAAAAAAACAAAAAAAACCGAAAAATATATATAATACAAGAAAAAATTTGAATACTAATCTTAATATTGAAATCTGATTCCACCTAGTGCTTTCGGAATTTCCCTCTTGAATAATGATGAACCCCCATGTCTATTGTGATGCACAACACAACCTCATACTTAATTGATATTGGATGAAATATGGAAATGAATTTGAACAAAGGAATGGGATTGGGATTTGGATATTCTTATGAAACTATCTTGTATTAAAATATTTTGATGGGTTTCCTGATTTTTTGGAATAAGGTTTTTTGGTGATCATTGTGTATTAAAATGTTTTTGGAAAAGAGAATTCGAATTTCATATTGTTGAGATATATTTTCATCGGGACAAAAAAAACTCAAGTTGGGGGGGTGTGATTATCCACTAAATGGGGCTAATATTAATTTTTAATATATATATATATAATATTCATGTTATTTATTATTCATAAACACCATTTTAGATCATTTTACACTTTGAACATCATTTCACATTATGATTGTAATACCTTCTTAAAATGCACTATTATGTGGTAAATTTTTTAACATCATTTGAACTACCCAATGATTCATCTAATTATACAAATTTTAATTTTATATTTTTGGAAATTGATCTACACTCCAATATGAACATGTTTCATTCAGGGATCAATGGATAATTCAGGGAGGATGATGGAGATATTTGGCAATGAAAGGAAGCAATTCTGGAGAAGGCACATTGGACACCAGCCCACTGATGAGATGGTGGGGCCCCACATACAGGCCCAATGAATCCCAAATCTCGTGGGATGATATAAGACGTGTCAACGAACAAATACCTCTTCAGGATCCAATGCTAATTCGGCCTCCATGGTTTCCATTTAGGCGGCCCATGTTAGAGATAAAATTCTAGGACAGATTCTGTGGCCCAGAAACACAGACCGCTAATTTGATCATATCTCAGAATACATAACTCCAAATGGGCCAAACTTTTACAGGCGGTTAGAAGAAATCCGGTATCCATTTTCTTATTCTATGTCCCACTCTGATTCGGCCATATAGAAGTTCATCCAAATGCGTTTGTTCGGTGGATGAAAGCTGGATTCCACCTCGCGTCAAATGTGGAAAAGTCCAAATTACTCAAGCTTCCCACCACTTATGGACTACAAAAATTAATTGAGATGCTTTTTACTATTGGAGGCTCAACCCAAGGGCTAAAAAATTCCTACTTAAGGTTGTGGTGTTGGAGGATTTAGGAATCATGGGTGCTTGGTTTCATTGTACTGTTATGCTGCCGCTTTGTGTTTGTAATCGCATTTCTTCCTCATGTAAGTTGTTTAATTCAACTTAGATTCTTAATAAAAGTTCTTCATTTACTCTTATTCTATTCTTCTACTTATCACATTGATACCGTTGGTTCAAGGTGTGAATTTATTCACACCATACTTTGTGATATTTATCACACAACGGAGGAGTGATCTTTTTTGTTGTTGTTTTTACTTCTTCAATTCCACCCTTGTAAGTCTACTTCCCGCTTCTGTTGAAGACATGTCATCAATAGAGGGATAAACCGTTTATGGGATGATCCAAGTGAGTCGAAAGGGGCTTGATTAGATGTTATTTATCACTCCATTAATTTCTAATCACTTCTTTTAAATGATATTTTTATTTGATGATTTTAAAACATCTTCATCCTTATTGAATTTAAGGTCAAACATTTCAAGTGCTAATACGAACCTCTACCTTGGAGTGCTAAAAACATTGATCCTTCAAGTGTATAGGTGATTAGTATTAGGGTGTGTAGTCATTAAACCAATAAGTGATGATTTTGTTTGATCTTCTTAAATGAATCCATCTCAATTATAAGAAATTGAAATCATTAAAAAAGTAATTCATCCAATCCACCCCAAGCAATAACCTAGGATCAACTCATTCTTTTAAACTGAATTCACTTAAATCTGTTAGTTATACTTTAAACCCATATAAAATCAACCCATTTTGGCCACTTCATAGCCAAAAATAGTCCATAGAATGTACGTGTCTATAGGTTTTTTCTTAGGTCTATGAGGATTCGATAACCCAAGCTAAACTACAAGGACCGTTCTACCTTCATCTCTTGGGTAAATTTGAGCGAGAATCACTTTTTCACATAAATTTGTAGGAAAACTGTATTCATTTAGCATAGTACTATCCATTTCTTGAAAAGTTTTATTTCTTCTTTCAACACTTCCATTTTGTTGATTTTTTTTGGGTGCAAAGAAGGTGTGTTTAATACCCATATTTGAGCAAAAGGAATTAAATTCTAGATTCTCAAATTCTCCACCATGATCACTTCTTAATGAAATTATTTTAAAACCTTTTTCATTTGAAAAAATTTTCAAATATAGAAAAATTTTTATTTTTGTATTTTAGAAAATAAATCCATGTAAATATAGAATAGTCATCAACTAAAACAAATTCATATAATTTACAAACCAATCTTGCTACCCTTAAAGGTCCAAACAGATCCATATGGATAAGTTCAAGAGGTTTAGATGTAGAAACTGTGTTAACATATTTGAATGATGATTTGTGCTTCTTTCCAAGTTGACATGCATCACAGAATCTATCACTTTAAAATTTAAGACTAGAAAAATAAGAAACTATATGTTTCTTAGATAACATATTTAATGTATATATATTGTAATGTCCAAGTCTTCTATGATAGATCCAAGATTCATTTATCTTAGCATTTAAGTAGTTTACTTTTTTTACACATGGAATTTAGATCCAGGGTATAAACATTATCATTTATGGGTGATCTATATTCAAGAAATATATCTTTGAAAACATAATAGATATAGTAAGAAAAATTAAAAACTTAACCATCATCCTAGAATTGAGAGATACTTATCAGGTTGTGTTTCAATCCTTGTATATAGAGTACGTTATTGATTGAGACAGCTTCTGGATCTCGAATTGTTCTAATGCCAATAACCACGCCTTTGGCATTGTCACCAAATGTGACTATCCCTCCATCCTTTTGAGTTAGAGTTCTGAAATTTGATGCATTTCTACTCATATTCCTAGAGAATCCACTATCCATATACTATATTTCAATTTTACTTCTGTGACCAGCTTCCTAAAATGGAATTTAAACAAGGGTTTATTTTGGTACCCATATTTTATTAGGTCCAGTAGTGTTAGCTAGAAAAGACATGGGAATCTACACTCTATTTTTTTCTATAATCAATAGAATCATATAAACTGCTTGAAATAAAGGCTTTCTTAATCCCACTTAATTGTGGTTTCCATAAATTATATTTTTTAGATATGTATCCTCTTGTTCCACAATAATTACATATTTCTTGTATTGTACAAGGAACAAAGTAATTTTTATATTATTTAGGGTTTTCACATATATTTCCTATTTAATATCATTCCTTTTTAATCACATTATTTCCAAGTATTTTATTTAGTGTATTTTCTTCTTTTGTAAAAACAAGAGCATCACTTCTGTATGTTTTTACTTTTGTTTTTAGTGCTTTTATTTTAGGTTCATTATATATATTTTTTGGGTTAATTAAGTTATACTTTTCCAGTAATTCTTGATGTTTCTTTAGCATAGTATCTCTCTCTCTCCTAAAATAGAATTTTGATTATTTTTTAACCACTTGTGTTTCTTAAATAATGATTCATAGATTTTGTACAGCATATTTCAGTAGGCTGTGAGTTTTTCTATTGAATAGCTTGAATCAGAATTAGAGTCAGATGAGTAATAGGATTGTACCTCATTAGTTTCTTCCATAACGCACATATTGGCTTTCACGTTTGATTCCTCTTTTTCTAAATCAAAATCTGATGAGCTGCTGGAGTCTTCAGATACACTCCAATTAGATTTCATTTCATTCTTCTCTTTTTTCTCATAATCATTTATCTTAAAGTATTTATTCTTCTTTTATTCCTTTAATTGTGGACAGTCAGGTATGATATGACCAATTTTCTTGCACTCATAACATCTGAATTACTTCTCATCCTATTTTAAATACTTTATAAAACCTTTTTTCTTTTGATAAAACATACTGAATTTTCTGGCTATTTGAGCCACATCCACATCTGAATCAGATGAATCAGAACATTGTGATTTCACCTTTATTTAATTTTTCTTAATCTTTCTCCTTTTTCTTTGAGATGACACATTTAAGGCAGTGTTTTCTATCTTGATCAGAATCTTATGCTCATTTACTTCATCCTGCATCTTAGCCTCATACAACATTTGATTTCCAATTAACTCTCTCATTGTTAAATCTTTGACAAGAGATGATTGTCTTATAACATCAGAGATTCCATTCCATCTAGGTGGTAGTACTCTTAGTTGTTTCAAGTCTTGATCATCTTGTTTGATCTGATCTCCCATGGTAGTGATATTTTTTACAATATCTTGTCAACCTTCCATTCATTTGGATGATACTTTCTCCTTAAAACATCCTAATTATATCTAATATTAGTTTAACAGTAGCATACCTCATCTGTCTGACATTGTTAGTTCCTTCATAAGTAACTACAATTTCCTTCCACATTTCATAAGCCATCAGGCAGTAAGATACTCTATTGAAGTCATCTAGTAAGCATTTATAGATTTCGAGTTTATTTCATACTATGCTTCTGTATTAGCACTCCATGTTTCTGGTTCCTCTAGAATCACATAGGGTGTTAGAATTTTCGGTTAGACTCTATATACAAGATATTTTAGATAAATGATCATTCTTGATTTCCAACATCCAAAATTTTCACTGTTGAAGTATGGAGATCGATCCATTGACATACACTCTCATGTATCCGCCATTTTGCTGATATATAATCCCAAAACATTTAGTTTTTTATAGCTTTGAAAAAAGCTCCACCTTTAATATCAAATTTTGGATCGAGTTATACCAAATATACACAAGAGGGGGTGAATTTTTTATTTTACAATATCTTTACAAGATCATGATATGTCCTTTCAACATTATCAGAATGATTAAGAAGAGGAATATAAATAGAAAATAACATGTTATGTATAGTGGTTTGGGGAACAGAAGGATCCTAGTCCACTCCACCAATGCTCTACTCCACATGCTTGGTGATTTTCACTATCTGGCCTCTTATCAACAGACTGTTCCACAACTAAGTGCAGGCAGTTGGCACCTTTACAACTTTATGGTAGAACAGAGCCTTCTAGATCATACACAGAACCTACCACGTAGCTTAGTATGAGAATCTAGTCACTCATTGTAAATTATTATTTTTTATTTAAATACTTTCCAGTTGATCTTCAAAATTGCAACAACATGAAATTGACAGTTGAATGATCGTTGTCTCCAGAAAATATGTTCTTTCGTTAGAATCAGTTCTGAGCTGATCCAACTATAGCAGATCTCAAAATATAATTCAGAAATTTAATCAATAGTCAATTCAAAAAATATATTTGATGTAGAATCGTTGAATCTTCAATCGTGTTTCTTCTTAATCAGAAAACATAACTTTGTTGTTCTTCGTAAAAGTAGATCTGTAAGTCTTTATTGTCTCTATAAATTGTTGTAGTGAAAAACTCAAGATAATGATATATATTTTTGATGATTCTCCTCTATATATATAAAAAATATTATAGGTATATATATAATAAAGATGCGTGTTTTCCTTTTAAAATTTTGATCCACAAAAGTCACCTTTATAAACGAAATATTCCAAAGAATGAATAACAGAGAAGTTGTAACTCCCCTAAAAATTTGGCACGATAAGAACCTTTTAAAACGATCCTCTAAATCATAAATAAGCATATTTGAATTAGTCAAATACATGTTTTATATTTGGTCTTTAATCTGGATTGAAATCAGCCTAATAGTCTGTATAAATGCCATTTCTTTATTAATGTCGTAATTTAAATATCTAACTCCAAACGTAGGGTTGAACATTATAGAATTCATTCATTAAACGAAATGTTCAAAATGTAGGGTTCATCTTCAATGTAAGGTTAATTATTAATACTTTTCTCAGATTCTAAACATATGGTTGATCATTCAGAAAAGTAAGGTTGATGAACCATACTTCTCTCCTCAACTATCAAACATATGGTTGTTCACAAAAGTAAGGTTGATGAACCATACTTTTAAGACACAAACTTAACATTCCATACTCACATAATGATCTTCTTCCATACTTTTCCGAATCCCCAAACGTAAGGTTCCTTCCAAACATAGGGTTCATTCTTAAAGTAAGGTTCCTTCCAAAAGTACGGTTCATTCCAAAATTAAGGTTCATACTTTCATACTTTTCTGATAATGTATGGTTGTTTAGCCATAATATTCTAATAACCTATAAAGTAAATGACAGATTCCAACCTTACGCTACGCTTCTCAACATAGGGTATGAACATTGTTTCTAGAACACGCTCAAGTAATTTCCAAACATGTAGAGCATGAATAGTGTTTCCAGAACAAGCTAGAAACAATTTCCGAATACTTTTCGAAATATTCCACATGAATTAAATGCGTTAATATTATCTCAAAATAGAGAAATAAATAATAATAATAATTTCATGAAATATACTCAAATTAAAATCATTAGAATAACAAATAAGAGTATTTGTGAGCATTAAAATCATTATAAAGAGATAGAGTATTATTCTCAAAAATATCCCCCATATTAAATTATATATTGTTGAAAACAACACTTGCTCAATAGTTGGGGTGTGACAATTATGCCCACTACAAACACTTTCTTCTCCCAAAAATTCACCAGGTGAAATGGTAAACAATACTCAATCCCAAATTTAAATGAACCCAAATGAAACCATGAACTTCTGGGTCACCTTTCACTTGATGTTTCATACTCAACAAACTCTAAGAGAAGAAACAATATGATGATAAAAGGGGGAAAACGAGAGGGTTCTCCCCACCACATGAACCTGACTAACACCAAGGCACTACATCAGACTTTACCAATGCAAAAACTCCCAACACAAACCAATATCACCCCCAGCATAAGGGAAAATACAAATTAAGGTTAAAACCAAAAGTGGAAAATGTAATTACAATTTTCTTTCACTGCGAAGCTCGCACAGTTTGGAAAACTATTCACCGACCATGCCCCCTCTATTAAAAAAAGGTACACCCAACATGGTTTGGTCACATGGTTTCCCAGCCATGTTCCAACAATGCTAATGGAAACTACCCAATTCTAGAACTATATTGAACACTTACAACATAGTTTCTATAACTGTGTACAGGTTGTTTGCCATGAACCAAGCATAAAACCTCATGCTTCATAGTTACCTAGGTGATGCCACACGGTTTCCCCAAACCATGTGTTACCTGTGGTCCACATGCTGGGAAGCCCAAAACATCCATTTTTCAAAGAAAAAACTATAAAAATAAAACAAGGACTTTAAACAATGCCACAATTAATCAACTAACATAAGATCCTTCCACACGAACTAAAAATCTATCACAGTAAGGGAAAAACGCACAGAAGATATCAGAAATAAATAGTGTTCAAAACTAATATTTAACATTTCAAAAAGAATGAATATATTTAAACTGAGAAAATCCATGAACATAAATTATTACTTTAAATGGGGTATGCACCCACCATAATGGACACATGTGAAATAATCACACATAAAAAAGGAACCACTTTCTAGGAAAACAACGAACAAAACCAAAAATCCCATTATAATGATGTCAAATTACCATAGAAAAGAAAACTACAACAATGAACATAAAAATCTCACCTCTATGGTTGAAAAAATCTAGGCCAATGTTCCCCACACCCCCAGGCGTCATCCTGACTGCGTGAAAAGCATCACTCCAGGGCCTATGGTGGAGCCCTGATGTTTTAAGCATGTTCTTCCCTACATCAAGGCACTAGAAATCATATGATAAATAGAGAGGTTCCTCTGGAATACACGTTTTTTCATATTGGGAATCCTCGTGAGTGGAAAAATACACTAGATATCTAACTACCTACACTCTTGTTCACATAATAAATAGGCCTTCACCTTCCAAGATAAATTTCTTTCAAAACAAGTTGAAAACACACAATAGATAAAAAATGAAAAAAGAGATTTAATTTTGAACATTTTATTTAAAATCAAATTAGTTTCACTTCATGAAAATAATTATTTATTCAATGACCATGAGTTTAAAGAGGGAGAGAAGGAAAAGGGGGTAGGTGTTTTGAAATCCATTTTTTTAGTTAAGAAAGGCCATTGAAATTTTTGTTCTCATCCATGTGCGTACTCGTGAACATATAGATATGCACTAATCCAATAGGAACTTCATTAGAAAACAATAGAGTAAATAAATTATTTTATAAAATTCACCATTCTTAAAAACACCAACACAACAAATGATTCATATGCATCACCCTATAAAGGCCACCAATTATTCCCTATAGTGCTCAAATCACTACCCAATACCATTGCAAAAAAATAGAGGGGAATCACTACAAAAATCACCCATATTAGAAATTAAATTATAATTTTGAATTTTATCAAATTCCTTGAATAAATATACAAATTTATATACTAAATGAATCCATTTTTAAAACCAATTTAAATTTCATCAAATAACCTATGTTAATAATTTTTTTTCATAATAAAATAGAACCTTAGAAAACCATTTTTACCAAATTCTATTCATATGTAAAAACTACAATAAATCAAACCCACATATCACAGGTATGCAAATCACATTTATAAGTTGTTATAATAAAACTATAAAATATTAAGAATTAATGGAAGATCCAGAAAGAAAAATAATGGAAACACCGACCTCAATGGATTTCAGATGTAGTGAAACGTCAAGGGGGGGATGAACAAAGCCTCACAGACCAACCACAGACCCTAAAATCCAATGAAACATAACCCACACATAAAAAAACATCTATTGTTCATACAAATAAGGTCCAAGCCAATAGAGAACCCTGAAATGAGATATGGGAAGATGATAATTGGAATGGAGAAGATTTTTTGAAGAAAAACATGAATAACCAATAACCATTTTTTTGATAAATCTCCCAAAAAGTGTCTCAAAACAAATTAGAATGAATGGTGGGTGCCCTCTGGTCAAAACCCAATAAGTAGGGCTTTAAAATTGGTGGCAGAGTTACATAAACATTATTTTTAATATAAATGATAGTTATCTCATATTGGGTTTCATAGTATTGCTACACAGATTTTTAAATCGTGTGCAAAATGTGTGGATGCTATTGGAAAAGTTATGCATCTTGAAGGTTTAGGTAGAACGGTTTGGGAAAATCATGATCAAAATGTGTAACCTAAAAAATTGGAAGTAAACCATAAAATGACACCCCCAAACACTATGATTGTACACAAAAATATCCTGAAATGATTTAAACACAATGTAGTGACATCGTTGGTGTCACAAATTCCCCACCATGAACATTTATCACAATACCATTAATAGTAAACAATCACAAGGCTAGAAGAAAACCCAAACAGAAAAACCATAAAGACTTTTGTGGGACACTCAACTCGAACCCCAACCAAAATATCCAACATCATAAACTAAAAAAATTAAAATTGTTGTTCGTTGTGATAATTCTCCCCACCACAAACACTTTCTTCTCCCAGAAATTCACCCAGTCAAGTGGTAAAAAACTCAATCCCAATTTGAATAGAATCCTAATTAAACCAAGAACATCAGGGTGACATTTCACTCTATGAGTCAAACCTGAAAAACTCTAAGAGAAACCATAGCACCATGAACAATGGGGGAACAAGAGAGGGTTCTCCCCACCACAAGAACATGACTAACCCCATGGAACCACTTCAGACTAGGCCAACACACAAACCCCCAACCTTAAAAAATATAACCCCCAACACATTGGAAAATTCAAATTAGGGTTAAAACACTGAATGAGAGAAAGGTAATTTCATTCATTTTTGACTGGGTATCTCGCATTGTTTTTCCACACAGTATGGAAAAATGTGCACCAACTGTGCCCCCTCTTCTAGAAAAAGGGGACACCCATATGGTTTAGTCGCATGGTTCCCCAACCACGCACCAACCATAATAAAGGTCATTACATGATTCTATAACCACAAATCATGATTTCCACACAGTTTCCCAAATAGTGTGCATGTCTTGTACTAAGCCTTGAACATACAACCTCAAGTTATACAGTTACATGGGTGAAGACACACTATTTCCGTAAACAGTACGCAACCCATTTTTCACTGGATACCAATCCCAAAACTTCCCTTTTTCAACAAAAAAACAAAAAATAAAATATTGACCTTCAACAATGCCACCAAGGGACAACTAAAATAACAACATTTCACATGAACTAAAAACATCTCACATTAAGGGGAAAACACAAAAAAAAGATATAAAAAATAAATAGAAAACAAAACTACAATTCATCATTTCCACAAGAATGATGATCCACAAAATGAGCACATCCAGGAACTGAAACTAATCCGTTAAAAGGGGAATGCACCCAAAACAAGGGACACAGTTCAAAGACTCAAACATAAAAATAAACCATTGTACAAAAAAAACTACCAACAAGCCCATAACAATTACAAGAATATACAATGGAAAATAAAACTACAATAAAGCACTTAAAACACCTCCCCTCCATGCTGGATAAAAACTAGTCCAAGGTTCCTTACATCCCCTGGTGGCATCATGACTATGTGTAAATCATGACTCTGGTACCTAAGTCTAGAGCCCTGATATTTGAAGCATTTAATCCCCTGTAGCCAGGCATTGAAAATCCAATGATCAAGATATATGTTCCTCTGTCAAACAAACTTTTTCAAAAGGGGAATCCTCATGAGTAGTAAGAGATACCGCATAGCCAAATTCTAATGCCCTGGTTCACTGATATTTGGAAGTACTAAATACTCAACAAATCTGGAAACATCACCACCTTCACCTCCCCATGTATGATCCTTTGGATGAAAGTGGTCTTAAAAACATCCCAATACATCATATGTTTAGACAACTTTTGGATAAATACCTTCCATTTACCCAACTCATCCCTTCAAATGAACCCAAAACATTATGCACTAACACGACATTGGGAGTTCCCAGAGATATAAAGACACCGTGACTTCCTCAAGCCATTCTAGGGATTATAATGGACCTTGATCACTAAAGATGATAGGACAAAGATGGGAGGAATGAGTAATAGTACGGGACACAAAAGAAACCATGGGGTCCTTATTGGAATGCATATTATGAACAACATCAAGAAGAAAACATAGATCAATGTCAATAAAATACTCATCCAAAACAAATAAATTAATCAAAATAACATCCTCATTGGATAAACATCATACAAATAAATCAAGATCCTATTTAAAAAAATCACCATTTTCTTTCCAAATTAAAATCTTCTTTATTCCAATGCCACATTAACAAAATAATAACCCACATTTAAAAGAAAAACAAAATCCTAAAATCAACTTCCACAAAAATATTTTAATAAAAACTAAGATAAACTTTTGATTTAAAATTCAAACCCATGGAATCCTATGAACCGTCACATATATGTTCATCCACATTCTCTTATATCATAAATACAAAATTTCCAATATTCAATTTCCATTCATACCCACACATATTAGAATGGTCATAAAGAACACCAAGGGTCGCATATGCCCTTTCACCATCAAGACCAATGGATCAAAAAATAATCAATTCACATTTCTTTTAATAATGCACTTTCCATTATCAAATGGAAACCATTTTCAAAAAATAATATTCATTTAAAAAAATATTTTCATTTTGAAAGATCACTTACACCCACCAGAACCAATGAAAAACACAACTCAAAAAACTAACAGAATGAGGAACTAGTGTCTATTCCTTTCCCAACGACATGGTAGTGGGCCATGCCCCATGTAAGAATCAACACTAAGAATTCCTTGAATACTTCACTTGGACTCCACATGGTTATCTACTCTATGTGCGATCACATGATGAAATCAGATCACCTCAATTTTCATTCCTAAACCCAAAACAAAGAAAAAGGACTCAAACCCAAACTACCCCTAGAATCTCAAGGATAAGAATAAAAAAGAGTTTATGATGTTCTTCACATACCTACCTCTCGAGCCCCGACATCCCTATGTACAATCTACCAGGCACCACTAATATAAATGGACTCCTCTAATACCATTTTTTCATGAACTAAGCTAGGATTCCATCCGACCAAGCACCCAACTCGGTCTGAGACATGGCCTAAAGGGCATTCCCAATACCCAAGGGCTAGTGACTGGTGCCATGAATCAAATATAAATAGAGTGGGAATGATTTCATCCTAATAAAAAAGATCAAATAAGTAAATTAATCAAATTGGGCAAGCAAAAATAACCTTAAACTGAAAATAAATAAATATAAAAATGGATCTAGATTCATATACAATTGGAGAAAAAAATGAAAACAGAATACAAAACTAGAACTGGGATACACCAACAAGATCTTCATGTTACTTCTTGGTCACCACCATAAACAAGACCCACCTGATCCAATAACTATCATGGAAACTATAGAAAGTTGAACCTACACAAGAGATTTGGTCTACCGATGCTTAGTGGAAGAAGTAGGTTGTTAGCATAAAAACTCAGTAGGAAAACACCAATGAATCCATACCTTTACTTTCACCAAAACAATTAATAAACACTAGTTCTAAATACAAATAAAAAATATTATTTAAAATTTTTAAATATTTTCCACAGATTTCATTTTTTGAAGCAACCGATGCAAAATTTCAATTTTCAAAGATGGATCGCCATTTTAGGAACCAAATATAAAAACTAATAAACTATAAGGAGATTCAAAGAAAAGATGAAACTAAATAGATAAATAGTACAAGAAACCAAGTGAAATAGATATTAAACATTGAATCACATATAACAACCATAGTAATTTCCTCAACATCCCAAAAGATATCCCTACACATTCTATGTTTGGAACAACCTACTGGAAAATGGAAAAACTCTCTATTTAATAACCAATTAGATTCCCCCATCTATCCTCTATAGTGGAACAACCCACCAAGCCTCTAAATTATACAAGGGGTACCAACCTGTCAAATCAAGGTTGACCATCAACCGTTACTCGACCATTAAAAATATTCCAAATAAACCCATGGCATAGTACACTATGTATGTAGGAGGCCTTCACACACTTGACTCACCTTAATTTCCATCACCACACTTTCCTACCCCAAACACAAACACAACCTATATGATAACCCATATAGGGAAATCCCCAGCAGAGTTTCCCCCTACACATTACATTGAAAAAGATTCCAATCAATGCATCACATCATGAAATACATCAAACATTTCTTAGAAATAACCCTAAATACAAATCATACCTTTATACCATCAAAACCACAATTCATTCAGAAAAAAATTTAAATTACTAATTGGGTCTTACATCGACTATATTTTAAATACACAATGATGTTATTTTTAAACCATTTCCCAAATGATTTAAAACACCATTTTCAAATACAAACTTCCAAATATGCCTTCAACTTACAATATCAAATTCTTTCAAAACATGGTGATAACACAAAATATCCTTTAAAATGAAAAACAAGATTTATTTTTGAGAATAATATTTAAAACCAGGTTATTGTCACCTGAGAAAAAGATGTATTTAGTGAAAGACTGATATTTGATAGAGGGAGTGAAGGGCGGAGGGAATGTTTTTTGAAATACGAGTTTTTGAGTTAAGCAAGGCCTTTATCAATTGTGTGCCCATCCATGTGTGAACTCATGCATGTATGTAAATGATAACATCCAATTCATTGGAAACCAAAAGAGTACATGAGACCCATTTTATAAAAGTCTTCATTCTTAAAAACACTAACACAATAAACCATACATATACATCACACTATAACAGAAACCATATTTCCCACATAATGCTCAAATCATAAACCAATCCCATTTACAATCACAACCAAGGGAAAACACCACACAAATCACCCATATTTCACTTTAAATAAACATTTGGAATTTTATAAAAACACCTTTAATACATATACAAAGATTTATACTATAGAAAATCCTTTTTAAAACCAATTGACATTTTTTCAAACACATTGAGGGCATAATTTTGTAATATTTTTAAAAGAAATCCTTGGAAATATATTCTTAACAAATTCTATAAACATCAAAACACTAAAATAATTCAAACCAACATATCACAAGTATGAGGAACACAATTATAAATTATTTTAATGCATATAGGAAAAATCAATCATCAATGGCATAATCCAAAAATGAAAATAATGGAAACACCTATCTCAGTGGAGTAAAGATGCAACGAAACCTCAAGGAGAGGAAAAATAAAACCTTAAAGACCAATTATACAACATATAATCCAAATAAACACAACAAAAACATCAACCCTAACATCTAGGGTTCATACAATCAAGAACCAACCTAAGATAGAACCATGAAATGAGAAAGGGGAAATAGAAGAATTTTAATGGGAAATATTTGATGAAAAATATGAAGAACCGCTAACATTTGATGAGAAATCTCCCAAAAAGTGGCCCAAAAATAAAGAGAGTGAAGGGGGAACCCTCTGTTCAGTACCTAATATGTAGGGATATAAATGGGAGGTGGAATCACTTTAATTGTTTTTATAAAATAAAATGTATTTATGTCGTAATGTGTTTCATGGGTTTGCAGCATAGTTTTTTAAAATGTGTTCAAACCATGTCAATGCTACTGGAAATGTTTTGTAACTTGTAGGTATAGGTTGCACGGTTTGAGGAAATTTTGGTCAATCTAATTGACCTGGATAATTGTCAAAACCCCTCCAATGACAGCCCAAACACTGGGAGAGTCCACCCCCAATATCATTGGATGATTTAAACACAATATAGTGACACCGAGGGTGTCAAAAACTCCCTACCATGCCAATTTAACCAAACACCAGTAAAAATAACCAATCATAGGCCTAGAAGAAATCTAAAACCACTGAACTATATACTTTTTTGGGATACTAAAATTGAACCTCAGCCAAAAGATCCAACATTGAGATATAAGAAAAAGGAAAACTATGGTTGTGGGGTTACAACCATGATCATCCAAATAGATATGAAACATCCCTACCGTAATCTTATAATCCACCATTTGGAATAAATCAATCTATGTAATCTCGTTGTGGAAAACCAAAAGGAGTTACTCGAATAAGAGGTAATATTCTTCCTCATGTTCTTTTATGTTATTTCCATTATCTAATCCCTAAAAAATTTCTTATACAAAGATTTTATAACAAAATTATTATCCTCAATATAATATTTTTTTTATTCTAAGGGTTAAAACTAATCTTTCACAAACTTAAATCTAATGGGTTCCAAGCATAATGTCTACGTGTAGGTGAACTACTGCCTCTTGAAACAATGATTATTCATTTTTTTCATTACTTTCTCTCATGGTGTAAATTATAATGGACGCTCAAATTATATTTGATATATATGATATTTATAATGAATTTATTCTTCTATAATTTATATATAGAACATACCCTTATGATTTCCATCATGTGTAAATATGATTATTTCGATTGAGGAAGTGTGGATTACTGCCCCCTCAAATCAATGTGATTCATTCACACACTACATGAAATGTATTAAAGATATGTTTAGTGAAACTATATGATATATTTGAACTAATAAACATAATTTAATGATATTATATAAATATATATATATATATATACATATATTTCATTTACTTTTTTTCAATACGTCTATAAAACAGAATTATTGTTCATGCATACGTACGACCTACCGTCTTCATGAATAGTGTATTCCATTTAATAAAACAATATTATATATATTATTATAATAAAAATTTATTGAATATTTATAAATTTTATTACATGTTTTACAATCAGGAAATCTTGAAATAAATATAAGGAACAATGATATAACAAATTAAGACTCATGCGAAAAACAATGAAAATATTTTCAAAGCATAACCTTAACATTGAATTGTTAACAAGTTGGTAATATAAAGCCATAATAAATCCATATATGACATTATATACAAGAATAAGGTTCATTAATATATTTATAATAAACATATTCTTTTTCATAGGAGTTTCTTATGAGTACGAAGATATTCAAGACAGAGGGTAAGGTAATTTAATCTCACCTTTTATTTTCATGATATACATGCTTTATTCACCACAAATTCCTTTGGAGTGGTGTTTATAATACCCTTTAGTGAATTATAGGATTCATATATTTAAATTTATTGTTACTTATATTTCCATTATATTATATTTATTTCATTAGGATTTTTTTTCAAAAGTTACCAAATCCAAAAAGTAATTTTGTCCCAATTAGCCTTCTTTGTGACACATGTCATGTTATTCATCTATATTTTTCCATGAGGTGTATATAATACCTTTAAAATGTTAAATCATGAATAAAATTATTTTCATGATATTTTAATCTTCATTAAATTTTATTTTCTTTTAATGGAAGTATGGTTTCATATTACTAAGTGGTAAGAGTTTATTGAAATAATCTCATCACTTTTTGAGATTGTTTATGATTGTGATTCCATTGATAAAATATTATGATCCTTATTATAATAAATATCTTGAAATTTATTATCCCATATTGTTTCCTGATATATTCATTTATTGATACCATTTTCTACTCTTTGGAACATAAGATGGTTATGTTTTTTTAAGAAAACTTGACTTTAGCCACTCTTCGGTCGTAAAATTGTGTTCCTTCAAAACCTTGTTTTTTAAAAATGCTTCCAAAAAATATATAACATTCTCCTCTGATAATTAAATGTCATTTTTATCCTTTTTTAAATTTTTAGGAAAATGTTTCCTAAATATGAACTTTCTTTTCCTTTTCCAGTCATGGCTCTTTTCTAAAATTTTACAGTGACAAAGGAATGTTTAGCATGTACCGATTTACCAATTTTCATGACCATCACTCCCTTGAATATTACATTACAAGATTGAAAATATATTTTTTGAAAGTAAAATTTTTTCTAAATATTTTTGAAATTCTTTTTTTAATGTGATTTTCAAGGATAAAGTTTTTCAAAAATGTTTTAATGTTTTAAATGATTTTCGAAGATTATTTTATAAGATTCCAATTTATATTTAAAAAATTAGTTATAAAAACATTTTAAATAATTATATAAAATAGTTAAATATATTTTCAGATAAATGGTTTTCAAAAAAATTTCATGATTTATTTTGTGTTTTCAATGTGTTTTCAAATAAAATGGGTTCTAAAAATTTTCATAGAATATTTTATAATTTTTCAAGGAAATATGATTTTAATAATTATTTCAAGCCTTATTTATATGTTTTAAATGATTTTTCAATGAAAATGGTTTTCTAAAGGTTTTATGTTTTAAAACTCCTTTTCAAAGAAGACAGGATTTTTCCTTAAATTATTTTTTTCAAAATAGCATTCTATGTTATTTTCCACATAAGATGACATATGTTGATGTTACTAATTACCATATAAGAAATGATACGAAGGTTCCATCTATATAAAATATGGAATGGATTATGTTTTTATTGAATGATTCTCATGACACCAGTTTCTCTTCCATGAGTTATATTCTTGTTAAAAATTCTTCTTTTCACGAGCCATTCTAGGATGAAATGAATATAAAACCTATATATTTTCCATTGTTTATGTGATGATTAAATATTTATGATGCCCATTTTGTTTCATGGGTTATGATTTGATCTCCTTTTATGGGTCATGATATTATGCATGTTTCATTATGTCATGGAACATGTATGTGTTGATTTAATGACGTGACGGGTGGGACCTATATCTCTCTTTAATAAATTGGGTTATTATGGATGAATCATAAGTATAAATGTTATGAATGAACCTGATTACATGTTCAGAATGTTATTCATGGACATGGTTGTATGTCCAAAAATTTATGCATGAACCTGATTACATATTGACAATATTATGATTGAACCTCGGTTTGTGTTCATAATGTTATGATTAAACCAAATTACATGTTCACAATGTTATCAATGGATGTGGTTTCATTTCCTTATATTTTGGAGTGAAAATGATTACATGTTCACAATGTTATGCATGAACATAATTTCAAGTTCACAACATTATTTCTAGACCTGGATGCATTTGTATAAGTTTATGTGAAGGCCTGACATCATGTCCTTAACATAATAATTGAACGAATTTCAACTTATTAATGTTTATGATGTTATATTATAGTGTGTATGCCATAATTACATGCATTATTTAGATGTTATGATTTCATTTCTTATGTTCCTAATTATCATATGATTCATGTCTTATGAACAGAATATCTTTATTATAGGATTCATGTTATGATCTTTGATATGTAGGATATAATCTTCCAACGATATGATCAAGTTCAGATATTATTATGTTCATGTTATGCTTATAAATTTCATTTATTTAATGTTACTGAGCATTTGAGCTCCCCAATTTATTATGTTTCCCTTACCTAGGTTATAAAGAAATGTTTTTTGGTAGAATTACTAAGGGGAAATATCTTTGGGGTAAACATTGAATATATTTAACTAAGATAGAATATATTTTTTCCCAGTTTCAAAAGGTACTAATATGATATGGTATTTATATATCTATTTGTATTATGTTTTATTTATTATATACATGTTATGTAATGTATAATTACGTCAATACTGGTTCATTATAGTTGTTATCAAATTAGCGGTTTAGTTGACCTTCTCAAACATGAATGAGAGAACTTTAGTGAGATACTTTGGTATATTTCTAAGCATATGTCATGGCATTTCATTAAGGATAAGTATAAGGATGAGTCAATGATTAGGAAAGTTTTATGGAATTTTAATCAAGGATAGAGTGTGTGGTTTCCTAGTGATACATCCATGACTAAATACTACAAGTGGGTGTGGATCTTCAATAGATATACCTCTGAGTAATAATTCCAATAAGGTGTTTTTGGGCCTGATGCAATGTAACCTGGAACAAAATAATGGGGCTTACTGCACACCTTGTCACGAACCAGCCCGGGTCGACCCTGAACCGGTCACCCGAGCCGGTCCGCAGCAAGTCCCGAGGGGCGTTCCCGATCCCCCCGGGATGGCAACAAGTGCCGGGCACTAAAAATTGATCGTTGGGAATGATTTCAGCCCAAACCAAAGTAAAAAAAAACAGAACGAAAAAAAACACTAACAGCGGAAAAGCAATAAAAGCCACATGACCACGCACCTCCGTGTGACCTCTCAAGTCACCACCCAACTAGAGAGCAACCTCGCTCCAACACTGAGCGACTCAAAACAGAAGACCTGAGCAAGGGAATACCTGCAACTGAAATGGTAAAAGATAGGCGTGAGCACAAAAGTACTCAGTAGGTGAGCCCAACAACAAATCCCAAAGCACTGCTAGTAAATAAAGAATCTACATATTTCAGGTTTGAACTAAAATGTATAAAAGTATGCTTTTCAATGTTTCACTTGAAAAACTAAACATGAGCCATTACCCTTATTCCTTTTTAAAAGTTGAATTTCTTTTCATTGATTCTAAATTCGTTATGAACGATAAAGTAGTGTTACATTTTCAGTTTTACTACACAAGAGAAAAACACATTTTTATTTGAAATCCATTTCCGCAAAGCAACCAGTACATGCTGTAAAGAAGAACTGAAAGTAAACAAGCAGGAAAGGAAACAAGTGCAAGTAAAAGTAAACAGGCTAGGAAAAACCAAGTGCAAGTAAAAACAAACCAGAAGTTATCAGCAATAACCATGGGCGATCCTGAACATCCCTAGAAAACCCCTGGACGTACTCGGGTTCAGACTACCTGCCGGCATGGTACTCCACAGTCAATAACCAACTGGCCGCCCTAATAGCCAACCAGTGGCACATCCCTCCTGGCCTATCCACAACTCCAGGGGGTACTAACCCGTCTAATCGGGGTTAGAAAGCAACCGTCACTCGATAATCTACAAGACGCCCAGGAACCCATGGTGGTTTTAGTAACACTGTGTAAGTGGGAGACCCTCGCACGCATGACTCATCTCACCGCACTTGCCAACCCCTTACACGGACATCGCTACACGACAACCCTCGAAGGGAAGTCCCCCTATAGAGACGCCCTCATAAGTATGTATATATATAGATATATATGTATAATCAATTCACATTTTATAAAGTGCCAACCGGGCCGTCATATCATTTACATTTTGAACATTTAACACTAAAACATTTCCAAAGGGACATGACATACGCCACACCATTGAAAACCAGAAACGCACTTAGGACATTATTTAAGAAACTCAAATCAGCATCTCAAACCTGAAAAACATTGGTATCACAAGTAAGAAATCATTTTCCAAGTTCAAAACGCACCCCACTTTTATCAAGAGACAAACGGGCCATTAAACACTTTTTGAAAGAATAATATTTCTCAAATGAAACCCAGAATTTTAATCACGCATCAAAGGAAAACATTTTTTTCAAAAACCAAGAACCACACTTAATGTTTCCAAAAAAATCGAGTTTAAAGGTCACACGACACTTCCTCTAATCAAGGTTCAAAGAAAAACACCATTTTCCATAACCAATACACCTACCATTTTACACACACCAAAACCGCTTCAGAACCCAATTCAACATGATCTTCATATTTCATAATGAACTCATTTAGTAGTATCATCAGGAAAACATACACAGTTAAAACCGAGAAAAACTACTTCCACTGAAATGCTAGAAATAAGCAGAGCAAACCACATTATAAGTTACTACTTAGTAATACTTTTAAATTTACTGAAATCCAATAAAGGACAAGAAATAAATAAATTCTAAATTTAATGGCGAGTGTGATGGGAGACCTACCTCAAGACGCAGCTCAGGACGAAAAAGGATATGGTGCAAAACTCCTGTTGCGTAATGGTCACACCAAATTGCGCTGTCAAACAGGTCCTAAAACAGTAGACCGTTAAACGGTCTCAACGATATTAATAACATAATAATATTAATAACATAATAATATTAATAATAATAACAATGTGAAAATAATCGCAGTGATAACAATAATCACAATAATAATTATAACACAACATAATAATAATAATAATGTTATAATAATAACAACAATAATAATATACTAGCATAATAATAATATATCAATAATAATAATAATAATAATATCATAATATTAATATAATAATAATAATAGTAACAATATCAATTTAACATAATTATAATATATTAATAATATAATAATGATAATAATATAAAATAATGTCAACATAATAATATTAATAATATTAATATAATAACAATAGCATAATAATAATAATAATAATAACATAATATAATAATAATAATAATGTAGTAATAATAATACAACATCACAATATTATTAATAATAATAATATTAATAACATATTAATAATAATAATAATAATAAGATAATAGCATAATATAATAATAATTAAAACAATAATAAATATATTCATAATAATAATAATAATAATAATAATAATATAGTAATAATGTAATAATAATATTATTATTAACATGATGAAAGAAAATATATCAAAACGTTATAAAAAAATAAAATGAACAACTTACAGCGGAGGGGGAGGAAAAGTGGCGCAGCGGGTGAGGCCGGACGGGGGAGAGGGAGCCGGGACGGCGGCGAGGGCGACGCCGGAGCAGCAGGGCGGCGGCTTCTGGGTGCGGCGAAGGCGGAGCTGGGTGGACAGGGGGTCACGCGCAGGGGAGGGATCGCCGGAGGGAGGTCCGGGGTTCGGGGGTCACGCGGGTGTGGCGGTCGGCACGAGGGGAGCGGGGCGGAGCGCTGGAGGGCCGGGAGCGGTTGCGGTTGGGACGGGGAGGCCGGGACAGCCGGCGCAACGAGGTCGGGGGAGAGGAGGCCGGCGGAGGAGAAGCAGAGCGGGAGGCCGCGGACGCCGGAGGCAGGACGACGGGGAGGCCGGGACCGGCAAAGGGGAGGTGTAGGGAGGATGGTGGTCGGGCACGGCGCGTGGAACGGGGAGCGGCGGAGATGGCTGCTGGGCGCGGCGGGGTTGCGCGAGGGCAAGCCGGGGAGGAGTGGCTGGGCGCGGGTCGGCCGAAACCGGAGGGGGAGAAAAACGGGGGAGGAGGGGAGAGAGAGAAGGATGGGGTGGCGGCTGGGTAGGGGGTAGGATTAGGGTTAAATATATATATATATGATAAAATAATAATAATAATAATTATAATCATAATAATAATAACACTATAATAATAATAATAAAACTCATAATTTTAATAATAATAAAACTTATATAACAATAATAAAACTTATAATAATAATAAGTAATAACTTAGATAATTCAAATAATAATTATTTTGATCAAATATTTAAAATAATAGTTATAAAATAATTTAAAGATGTTACACATATATATATATTTATACATATATAGATCTATATGTATATATATACATAAATTATTATACATATATATATATATAATCATATATAAATATATATACAATAATAATAACACAAATAAAAAGGTATTAATAATAAAATACCAACATAAAAATTATAATATTTAAAACACCGGGTGAACACACTGTCACCCGGGCTGAACGCACGGTCACTACTAACGATGCAGTGACCCCGCACCGGAGCGAAACCGCCCATGCAATTAATCTCCGAAAAATTTAAATCGGGACCAAGAAAGGAGAACAATTACTGACATCCGCGGTCGGGGTGTGACAATTCTCCCCACCACAGACACTTTCTGCCTCCAGAAAGTCACCATGCCAAAAGTCGGTCAAGATTTAAGTCCATGCCCTAACGGAACTAAAGGAACCGGAGAGAATTGAGAATCTCGGGGACGACCTTACTCTGCACAGGTCACACCCGACCGATTCAAGAGAAAACTGGGGTCCGAGGTTGAGGGGAGAACACGAAGGGGTTCTCCCCACCACAAGAACTCAACTTGTGCAGAAAAGTTGACCATCTAAATAGGAAACCCTAGGAAAGGGGGGGGGGGGTCGACGCGGGAACTCCCAACCAATTTGAACCAACTCTTATAGCATGATTAAAACAACACCTCTGCCAAGACATTGAATCCTCGACTAGAGTCAACAACCTTCAACACCAGTGAAAACCCATAGAAAAACATTTAACCGACATCAAATTGGAGATATGATTCACCAAAGTCCACGAAACATAACCACATCGACAACATAACTAAAACGAGGTTAACCCACACGAGGGCCAAACAGACCTTTCGAAAGACACACGATCCAGAAACAACACATCCACATAAACCAGACTACTTGGATTATAATAGAACAGGTCCATGATAACCCCATGGTAAAACAATGAACAAACAATATCGTCAAAACTTAACAGCAGAAAAACAAGTACTAAAAGATCTCGATTGTTCCACTGCTAACACGGAACACAAAACCTGGACCAAGGCTTCACGCCCCTAGGGACTCCTGACTGTGCACGAGCTTCACCCCGAGACTTGTGGCTGGGGCTCTGATGGCTGAAGCATCTTCTGCCTCACAGTCAGGTACTGACATTCTCCCATCACAGCGTCCTCTTCAAGCGATGCTTCTTGCAAAACTTCTCCAGATGACCCAGAAAACTGCAGCGATGACACGTCTTCGGAGGGTTGCGACAGGAAGGCTTTAAATGGCTGAAACGACCACACTGATGGCATATCATTGAATGATCTGATGAACTGGAAGCTGGGACCAAAGGGGATAACTCATTAGGAACAGGTATCTCTGGCGCCTTTTCCTCACCAGAGGGGGAACTCTTACGAACAACAACAGGGGACGCTGAAGTATTAACCACCCGCACACCAGAAACTAACTCAGCCAAGAAAGCTTCCTCCACCAGCTTCTCGAAACAAAGGTCTTTAGAAGGGAGGACTCACTCCTTGATCTCTGGACGAAGACCCCCAGTGAAAAAGAGACCTTCATGAGCTCATGCGACGCTACCTCTGGAGAAAAGGGAATCAGTTCCTTGAAATGGTCAACATATGCCTTCACTGTCCGTTGACCTTGTTGAATATGAACAAGCTCTCTCTTTTTCTCCAGCTTCACTTCCTCAGGTACAAACCATTGGATGAAAATAATTCTAAAGACATCCCACGTCATTTCATCCTGTGTCGATGGTGGAGAAACCACCTTCCACTGGTCCAGAGCTGGACCCTTGAACAACTTCATAATTGCACGAACCTTAACATTATCGGGAGTTCCCAACATTCTAAAGACACGCTCCACTTCCTCGAGCCATTTCACTGCCTCTAACGGACCCTGATCACCATGGACAATAGGCAGAGTCTGAGGAGGACTAAAAACTGGGCATGACATATCCGAATCCTTAGAGACCTTTCTGGGCGGCATTTTCTGAGCGACATATAGAACACAAGGCCAAAACCAACATCAAACTGAGGCAACATCAATAAAAGCGCCTTCATAAAAAACAGTCAGCACAAGGACCAATCAAATACAAAACAACCCAAAATAAAATCTCCTCTTTAAAATTCCCTTTTCATTTTTTTTGATTTCAAAACCACCCTTTTTCAAGATCACTTTCCAAAACCAATCCACATTCAAACCGAAAACCTTCCAAAACCGTTTCCCCTTTAAAACCAATTTAGAAAACAAAGTCAAGCGTTAAATTTCAAACAAACCCAGGTACTCCCATGACCTGTTGCACATGTCTTCATCCACATTCCAATAATACTCGCACCAACACACATTTTTTTCCATGCATTCTCACACATGTGCAAACGTTCATAAAGAGGACCTGAGGTTTCACCCCAAATCATTCTTAACCAATTCCAAGCAAACAACAGATTTTTCAAATCAAGAGATTTCATTTTTAAAACCCATTTCATACATTCAAAGTCTTTTAAAAGAAACCAGTCCAATTTTTCAAAAACCCTTTTTCATTTCAAACAACGTACTTACACAGACCAAAACAAACGCAGCATCCAAATTTGCATCAACCACTGATGTGAGGGACTAGTAGTCACGCTCAACCTGGCAACATGGTAGTGAGCCATGTCTCGAGTCAGCATCGAACACTAGGAGGAATTCAAACTGTGTACTCAGACTCCACATGGGTCACTACTCCATGTGAAATCACGAAGTAACGTCGGCTTGCCTCCATTATCATCTCTCAGTCCAAGACAAACCAGAAAAGACAAGGACACAATTCCCGAACTACCCCTGGTAACTCGAAGATCAGTGCGAGCAAGAGTTCGCGACGCTCTTCCCGTATCTACCCCTCGAGTTCCTACAGTCCTAATCTCCTTCTACCGGACAACCCAAATAACAAGAACCACCTTTGATACCATTTTGTCACGAACCAGCCCGGGTCGACCCTGAACCGGTCACCCGAGCCGGTCCGCAGCAAGTCCCGAGGGGCGTTCCCGATCCCCCCGGGATGGCAACAAGTGTCGGGCACTAAAAATTGATCGTTGGGAACGATTTCAGCCCAAACAAAAGTAAAAAAAAACAGAACGAAAAAAAACACTAACAGCGGAAAAGCAATAAAATCCACATGACCACGCACCTCCGTGTGACCTCTCAGGTCACCACCCAACTAGAGAGAAACCTCGCTCCAACACTGAGCGACTCAAAACAGAAGACCTGAGCAAGGGAAGACCTGCAACTGAAATGGTAAAAGATAGGCGTGAGCACAAAAGTACTCAGTAGGTGAGCCCAACAACAAATCCCAAAGCACTGCCAGTAAATAAAGAATCTACCTATTCCAGGTTTGAACTACAAGGTATAAAAGTATTCTTTTCAATGTTTCACTTGAAAAACTAAACACGAGCCATTACCCTTATTCCTTTTTAAAAGTTGAATTTCTTTTCATTGATTCTAAATTCATTCTGAACGATAAAGTAGTGTTACATTTTTAGTTTTACTACACAAGAGAAAAACACATTTTTATTTGAAATCCATTTCCGCAAAGCAACCAGTACAAGCTGTAAAGAAGAACTGAAAGTAAACAAGCAGGAAAGGAAACAAGTTCAATTAAAAGTAAACAGGCTAGGAAAAACCAAGTGCAAGTAAAAACAAACCAGAAGTTATCAGCAATAACCATGGGCGATCCTGAACATCCCTAGAAAACCCCTGGACGTACTCGGGTTCAGACTACCTGTCGGCATGGTACTCCACAGTCAATAACCAACTGGCCGCCCTAATAGCCAACCAGTGGCACATCCCTCCTGGCCTGTCCACAACTCCAGGGGGTACTAACCCATCTAATCGGGGTTAGCAAGCAACCGTCACTCGATAATCTACAAGACGCCCAGGAACCCATGGTGGTTTTAGTAACACTGTGTAAGTGGGAGACCCTCGCACGCATGACTCATCTCACCGCACTTGCCAACCCCTTACACGGACATCGCTACACGACAACCCTCGAAGAGAAGTCCCCCTGTAGAGATTCCCTCATAAGTATGTATATATATAGATATATATGTATAATCACTTCACATTTTATAAAGTGCCAACCGGGCCGTCATATCATTTACATTTTGAACATTTAACACTAAAACATTTCCAAAGGGACATGACATACGCCACACCATTGAAAACTAGAAACGCACTTAGGACATTATTTAAGAAACTCAAATCAGCATCTCAAACCTGAAAAACATTGGTATCACAAGTAAGAAATCATTTTCCAAGTTCCAAACGCACCCCACTTTTATCAAGAGCCAAACGGGCCTTTAAACACTTTTTGAAAGAATAATATTTCTCAAATGAAACCCAGAATTTTAATCACAAATCAAAGGAAAACATTTTTTTCAACAACCAAGAACCACACTTAATGTTTCCAAAAAAATCGAGTTTAAAGGTCACACGACACTTCCTCTAATCAAGGTTCAAAGAAAAACACCATTTTCCATAACCAATACACCTACCATTTTACACACACCAAAACCGCTTCAGAACCCAATTCAACATGATCTTCATATTTCATAATGAACTCATTTAGTAGTATCATCAGGAAAACATACACAGTTAAAACCGAGAAAAACTACATCCACTGAAATGCTAGAAATAAGCAGAGCAAACCACATTATAAGTTACTACTTAGTAATACTTTTAAATTTACTGAAATCCAATAAAGGACAAGAAATAAATAAATTCTAAATTTAAAGGCGAGTGTGATGGGAGACCTACCTCAAGACGCAGCTCAGGACGAAAAACGATACGGCGCAAAACTCCTGTTGCGTAATGGTCGCACCAAATTGCGCTGTCAAACAGGTCCTAAAACAGTAGACCGTTAAACGGTCTCAACGATATTAATAACATAATAATATTAATAACATAATAATATTAATAATAATAACAATGTGAAAATAATCGCGGTGATAACAATAATCACAATAATAATTATAACACAACATAATAATAATAATAATGTTATAATAATAACAACAATAATAATATACTAGCATAATAATAATATATCAATAATAATAATAATAATAATATCATAATAATAATATAATAATAATAATAGTAACAATAACAATTTAACATAATTATAATATATTAATAATATAATAATGATAATAATATAAAATAATGTCAACATAATAATATTAATAATAATAATATAATAACAATAGCATAATAATAATAATAAGAATAACATAATATAATAATAATAATAATGTAGTAATAATAATACAACATCACAATATTAATAATAATAATAATATTAATAACATATTAATAATAATAATAATAATAAGATAATAGCATAATATAATAATAATTAAAACAATAATAAATATATTCATAATACTAATAATAATAATAATAATATAGTAATAATGTAATAATAATATTATTATTAACATGATGAAAGAAAATATATCAAAACGTTATAAAAAAAATAAAAAGAACAACTTACAGCGGAGGGGGAGGAAAAGTGGCGCAGCGGGTGAGGCCGGACGGGGGAGAGGGAGCCGGGACGGCGGCGAGGGCGACGCCGGAGCAGCAGGGCGGCGGATTCTGGGTGCGGCGAAGGCGGAGCTGGGTGGACAGGGGGTCACGCGCAGGGGAGGGATCGCCGGAGGGAGGTCCGGGGTTCGGGGGTCACGCGGGTGTGGCGGTCGGCACGAGGGGAGCGGGGCGGAGCGCTGGAGGGCCGGGAGCGGTTGCGGTTGGGACGGGGAGGCCGGGACAGCCGGCGCAACGAGGTCGGGGGAGAGGAGGCCGGCGGAGGAGAAGCAGAGCGGGAGGCCGCGGACGCCGGAGGCAGGATGCAGGACGACGGGGAGGCCGGGACCGGCAAAGGGGAGGTGTAGGGAGGATGGTGGCCGGGCGCGGCGCATGGAACGGGGAGCGGCGGAGATGGCTATTGGGTGCGGCGGGGTTGCGCGAGGGCAATCCGGGGAGGAGTGGCTGGGCGCGGGTCGGCCGAAACCGGAGGGGGAGAAAAAACGGGGGAGGAGGGGAGAGAGAGAAGGATGGGGTTGCGGCTAGGTAGGGGGGTAGGATTAGGGTTAAATATATATATATATATGATAAAATAATAATAATAATAATTATAATCATAATAATAATAACACTATAATAAATATAATAAAACTCATAATTTTAATAATAATAAAACTTATATAACAATAATAAAACTTATAATAATAATAAGTAATAACATAGATAATTCAAATAATAATTATTTTGATCAAATATTTAAAATAATAATTATAAAATAATTTAAAGATGTTACACATATATATATATTTATACATATATAGATCTATATGTATATATATACATACATTATTATACATATATATATATATATAATCATATATAAATATATATACAATAATAATAACACAAATAAAAAGGTATTAATAATAAAATACCAACATAAAAATTATAATATTTAAAACACCGGGTGAACACACTGTCACCCGGGCTGAACGCACGGTCACTACTAACGATGTGGTGACCCCGCACCGGCGCGAAACCGCCAATGCAATTAATCTCCGAAAAATTTAAATCGGGACCAAGAAAGGAGAACAATTACTGACATCCGCGGTCGGGGTGTGACAATTCTCCCCACCACAGACACTTTCTACCTCCATAAAGTCACCAGGCCAAAAGTCTGTCAAGATTTAAGTCCATGCCCTAATGGAACTAAAGGAACCGGAGAGAATTGAGAATCTCGGGGACGACCTTACTCTGAACAGGTCACACCCGACCGATTCAAGAGAAAACTGGGGTCCGAGGTTGAGGGGAGAACACGAAGGGGTTCTCCCCACCACAAGAACTCAACTTGTGCAGAAAAGTTGACCATCTAAATAGAAAACCCTAGGAAAGGGGGGGGGGTCGACGCGGGAACTCCCAACCAATTTGAACCAACTCTTATAGCATGATTAAAACAACACCTCTGCCAAGACATTGAATCCTCTACTAGAGTCAACAACTTTCAACACCAGTGAAAACCCATAGAAAAACATTTAACTGACATCAAATTAGAGATATGATTCACCAAAGTCCACGAAACATAACCACATCGACAACATAACTAAAACGAGGTTAACCCACACGAGGGCCAAACAGACCTTTCGGAAGACACACGATTCAGAAACAACACATCCACATAAACCAGACTACTTGGATTATAATAGAACAGGTCCATGATAACCCCATGGTAAAACAATGAACAAACAATATCGTCAAAACTTAAGAGCAGAAAAACAAGTACTAAAAGATCTCGATTGTTCCACTGCTAACACGGAACACAAAACCTGGACCAAGGCTTCACGCCCCTGGGGACTCCTGACTGTGCGCGAGCTTCACCCTGAGACTTGTGGCTGGGGATCTGATGGCTGAAGCATCTTCTGCCTCACAGTCAGGTACTGACATTCTCCCATCACAGCGTCCTCTTCAAGCGACGCTTCTTGCAAAATTTTCCAGATGACCCAGACAACTACAGCAATGACACGTCTTCGGAGGGTTGCGACAGGACGGCTTTAAATGGCCGAAACGACCACACTGATAGCATACCATTGAATGATCTGATGAACTGGAAGCTGGGACCAAAGGGGATAACTCATTATGAACAGGTATCTCTGGCGCCTTTTCCTCACCAGAGGGGGAACTCTTACGAACAACAACAGGGGACGCTGAAGTATTAACCACCCGCACAGCAGAAACTAACTCAGCCAAGAAAGCTTCCTACACCAGCTTCTCGAAACAAAGGTCTTTAAAAGGGAGGACTCACTCCTTGATCTCTGGACGAAGACCCCCAGTGAAAAGAGAGACCTTCATGAGCTCATGCGACGCTACCTCTGGAGAAAAGGGAATCAGTTCCTTGAAATGGTCAACATATGCCTTCACCGTCCGTTGACCTTGTTGAATATGCACAAGCTCTCTCTTTTTCTCCAGCTTCACTTCCTCAGGTACAAACCATTGGATGAAAACAATTCTAAAGACATCCCATGTCATTTCATCCCGCGTCGATGGTGGGGCAACCACCTTCCACTGGTCCAGAGCTGGACCCTCGAACAACTTCATAATTGCACGAACCTTAACATTATCGGGAGTTCCCAACATTCTAAAGACACGCTCCACTTCCTCGAGCCATTTCACTGCCTCTAACGGACCCTGATCACCATGGACAATAGGCAGAGTCTGAGGAGGACTAAAAACTGGGCATGACATATCCGAATCCTTAGAGACCTTTCTGGGCGGCATTTTCTGAGCGACATATAGAACACAAGGCCAAAACCAACATCAAACCGAGGCAACATCAATAAAAGCGCCTTCATCAAAAACAGTCAGCACAAGGACCAATCAAATACAACACAACCCAAAATAAAATCTCCTCTTTAAAATTCCCTTTTCATTTTTTTTGATTTCAAAACCACCCTTTTTCAAGATCACTTTCCAAAACCAATCCACTTTCAAACCAAAAACTTTCCAAAACCGTTTCCCCTTTAAAACCAATTTAGAAAACAAAGTCAAGCGTTAAATTTCAAACAAACCCAGGTACTCCCATGACCCGTTGCACATGTCTTCATCCACATTCCAATAATAATCGCACCAACACACATTTTTTTCCATGAATTCTCACACATGTGCAAACGTTCATAAAGAGGACCTGAGGTTTCACCCCAAATCATTCTTAACCAATTCCAAGCAAACAACAGATTTTCCAAATCAAGAGATTTCATTTTTAAAACCCATTTCATACATTCAAAGTCTTTTAAAAGAAACCAGTCCAATTTTTCAAAAACCCTTTTTCATTTCAAACAACGTACTTACACAGACCAAAAAAAAAGTAGCATCCAAATTTTCATCAACCACTGATGTGAGGGACTAGTAGTCATGCTCAACCTGGCAACATGGTAGTGAGCCATGTCTCGAGTCAGCATCGACCACTAGGAGGAATTCAAACCGTGTACTCAGACTCCACATGGGTCACTACTCCATGTGAAATCACGAAGTAACGTCGGCTTGCCTCCATTATCATCTCTCAGTCCAAGACAAACCAGAAAAGACAAGGACACAATTCCCGAACTACCCCTGGTAACTCGAAGATCGGTGCGAGCAAGAGTTCGCGACGCTCTTCCCGTACCTACCCCTCGAGTTCCGACAGTCCTAATCTCCTTCTACCAGACAACCCAAATAACAAGAACCACATTTGATACCATTTTGTCACGAACCAGCCCGGGTCGACCCTGAACCGGTCACCCGAGCCGGTCCGCAGCAAGTCCCGAGGGGCGTTCCCGATCCCCCCGGGATGGCAACAAGTGCCGGGCACTAAAAATTGATCATTGGGAACGATTTCAGCCCAAACAAAAGTAAAAAAAAACAGAACGAAAAAAAAACACTAACAGTGGAAAAGCAATAAAAGCCACATGACCACGCACCTCCGTGTGACCTCTCAGGTCACCACCCAACTAGAGAGAAACCTCGCTCCAACACTGAGCGACTCAAAACAGAAGACCTGAGCAAGAGAAGACCTGCAACTGAAATGGTAAAAGATAGGCGTGAGCACAAAAGTACTCAGTAGGTGAGCCCAACAACAAATCCCAAAGCACTGCCAGTAAATAAAGAATCTACCTATTCCAGGTTTGAACTACAATGTATAAAAGTACGCTTTTCAATGTTTCACTTGAAAAACTAAACACGAGCCATTACCCTTATTCCTTTTTAAAAGTTGAATTTCTTTTCATTGATTCTAAATTCGTTCTGAACGATAAAGTAGTGTTACATTTTCAGTTTTACTATACAAGAGAAAAACACATTTTTATTTGAAAGCCATTTCCGCAAAGCAACTAGTACAATCTGTAAAGAAGAACTGAAAGTAAACAAGCAGGAAAGGAAACAAGTGCAAGTAAAAGTAAACAGGCTAGGAAAAACCAAGTGCAAGTAAAAACAAACCAGAAGTTATCTGCAATAACCATGGGCGATCCTGAACATCCCTAGAAAACCCCTGGACATACTCGGGTTCAGACTACCTGCGGGCATGGTACTCCACAGTCAATAACCAACTGGCCGCCCTAATAGCCAACCAGTGGCACATCCCTCCTGGCCTGTCCACAACTCCAGGGGGTACTAACCCATCTAATCGGGGTTAGCAAACAACCGTCACTCGATAATCTACAAGACGCCCAGGAACCCATGGTGGTTTTAGTAACACTGTGTAAGTGGGAGACCCTCACACGCATGACTCATCTCACCGCACTTGCCAACCCCTTACACGGACATCGCTACACGACAACCCTCGAAGGGAAGTCCCCCTGTAGAGACGCCCTCATAAGTATGTATATATATAGATATATATGTATAATCACTTCACATTTTATAAAGTGCCAACCGGGCCGTCATATCATTTATATTTTGAACATTTAACACTAAAACATTTCCAAAGGGACATGACATACGCCACACCATTGAAAACCAGAAACGCACTTAGGACATTATTTAAGAAACTCAAATCAGCATCTCAAACCTGAAAATCATTGGTATCACAAGTAAGAAATCATTTTCCAAGTTCCAAACGCACCCCACTTTTATCAAGAGCCAAACGGGCCTTTAAACACTTTTTGAAAGAATAATATTTCTCAAATGAAACCCAGAATTTTAATCACACATCAAAGGAAAACATTTTTTTCAACAACCAAGAACCACACTTAATGTTTCCAAAAAAATCGAGTTTAAAGGTCACACGGCACTTCCTATAATCAAGGTTCAAAGAAAAACACCATTTTCCATAACCAATACACCTACCATTTTACACACACCAAAACCGCTTCAGAACCCAATTCAACATGATCTTCATATTTCATAATAAACTCATTTAGTAGTATCATCAGGAAAACATACACAGTTAAAACCGAGAAAAACTACTTCCACTGAAATGCTAGAAATAAGCAGAGCAAACCACATTATAAGTTACTACTTAGTAATACTTTTAAATTTACTGAAATCCAATAAAGGACAAGAAATAAATAAATTATAAATTTAAAGGCGAGTGTGATGGGAGACCTACCTCAAGATGCAGCTCGGGACGAAAAACGATACGGCGCAAAACTCCTGTTGCGTAATGGTCGCACCAAATTGCGCTGTCAAACAGGTCCTAAAACAGTAGACCGTTAAACGGTCTCAACGATATTAATAACATAATAATATTAATAATAATAACAATGTGAAAATAATCGCGGTGATAACAATAATCACAATAATAATTATAACACAACATAATAATAATAATAATAATATCATAATATTAATATAATAATAATAATAGTAACAATAACAATTTAACATAATTATAATATATTAATAATATAATAATGATAATAATATAAAATAATGTCAACATAATAATATTAATAATAATAATATAATAACAATAGCATAATAATAATAATAATTTAATAATAATAATAAGAATAACATAATATAATAATAATAATAATAATAATAATATAGTAATAATGTAATAATAATATTATTAATAACATGATGAAAGAAAATATATCAAAACGTTATAAAAAAAATAAAAAGAACAAGTTACAGCGGAGGGGGTGGAAAAGTGGCGCACCGGGTGAGGCCGGACGGGGGAGAGGGAGCCGGGACGGCGGCGAGGGCGACGCCGGAGCAGCAGGGCGGCAGCTTCTGGGTGCGGCGAAGGCGGAGCTGGGCGGACAGCGGGTCACGCGTAGGGGAGGGATCGCCGGAGGGAGGTCCGGGGTTCGGGGGTCACGCGGGTGTGGCGGTCGGCACGAGGGGAGCGGGGCGGAGCGCTGGAGGGTCGGGAGCGGTTGCGGTTGGGACGGGGAGGCCAGGACAGCCGGCGCAACGAGGTCGGGGGAGAGGAGGCCGGCGGAGGAGAAGCAGAGCAGGAGGCCACGGACGCCGGATGCAGGAGGCAGGACGACGGGGAGGCCGGGACCGGCAAAGGGGAGGTGTAGGGAGCAGGGTGGCCGGGCACGGCGCGCGGAATGGGGAGCGGCGGAGATGGCTGCTGGGCGCGGCGGGGTTGCGCGAGGGCAAGCCGGGGAGGAGTGGCTGGGCGCGGGTCGGCCGAAACCGTAGGGGGAGAAAAACGGGGGAGGAGGGGAGAGAGAGAAGGATGGGGTGGCGGCTGGGTAGGGGGGTAGGATTAGGGTTAAATATATATATGATAAAATAATAATAATTATAATTATAATCATAATAATAATAACACTATAATAATAAAAATAAAACTCATAATTTTAATAATAATAAAACTTATATAACAATAATAAAACTTATAATAATAATAATAAGTAATAACTTAGATAATTCAAATAATAATTATTTTGATCAAATATTTAAAATAATAATTATAAAATAATTTAAAGATGTTACAGATATATATATATTTATACATATATAGATCTATATGTATATATATACATACATTATTATACATATATATATATATAATCATATATAAATATATATATACAATAATAATAACACAAATAAAAAGGTATTAATAATAAAATACCAACATAAAAATTATAATATTTAAAACACCGGGTGAACACACTGTCACCCGGGCTGAACGCACGGTCACTGCTAACGATGCGGTGACCGCGCACCGGCGCGAAACCGCCAATGCAATTAATCTCCGAAAAATTTAAATCGGGACCAAGAAAGGAGAACAATTACTGACATCCGCGGTCGGGGTGTGACACACCTCATTTGAAACACTCTTGGGAATATGATTTGGGAATTCACAAAATATTCAAAAACCATCATGAAGGATTTAAAAATATGTTTTTCATAAATAACCTCGGATAAACCTTGGGTGTTATGGTTTAAGGAAGGTTCCATAATATAGAAATCCTATAACTAGGTCTTCATGATTATGTAGTTTCATTATGTGATATATTTTTCTCACCATTTTCTTTATAATGTAATTTAATAGAGATAACTATAAAGAACTTGATTAGAATTGAATTTTTTAGATGTGTAAATTATGATTATTATGAAAATTCATTTCTCAAGTGTTAATATCATAAAGAAAATCAGGAAGGTGACTTGAGTTTTGGATATTCTAATGAAGATAAAGAGACCAAAAATGTCATTTTAAAGGAATGTGATGTTCTTCTACTATTGATTACATTAAACATAAGAAGCATGATTGGATTAAAGATAAGGAAACTTAAGACATGATTCATATTTCGTATTCTAGGAAAGAGATATTAGGGAATAAGTTGATGAATCTTGATTAATGGATTAAAAATTATTGTGGATGAATGTATTATTTATGTTTTACAATTTAAAGATGATGTTATATGAATCATGAAATAAATATGAATTTTTAGTATAATTTATCATTTTGGATTGAAAGGGGTATTTTGAATAGAAATGAATAAGTAAAAAAAGTAATATTTTGATTATGGGAAGGTAACACATAATGTGATCATAATGTTGACAAAATTATGTTTATCTTGGATAAAGAGTTGATTGATTAGGATAAATTAAAATATACATAACTAAATTACCTATATCTGATTATTGGTTTGCTGATAAATTGTTTTTTTCATAAATAATGAAGTTTAAATGTTCTTGGATTTAAGTAATATATCTAGTAAAATTTGGAATAATGAATAATTCACATTTTTTAAAATTATATATAGTAATTCAAGTTATTACCATGTTTGAAGATAATATACAATGAGGGTATTCACATATTTTGAATATATCCACCAAGAGCTAATTTTTGTTATAAGAATGATCAATGTTAATATTATTTCATGATATTCTTTCAAAAAAAATTATTTTCATATCCCTAAAAGGTTATAATGTTAACCATTTATGGAATGACTAAGTTAAAATTCAAAAGAATCTTGTGATATTAAATTTTTATCAAACAAAATGAGGATTTATACATATTGGAGAACCAGCTGTAAAAAACATTAGTTTGATGGTAAATGAATATATTTGGGATGAATTATCATGGATATAAGGATCTATTAGTGCTTCAAGAATAAAAAATTCACCTTCACTTTTGGATAAAGAGGTGTAGTGAAAATTGGTCAGGACATGACGAAAGGGTGAGATTTTAAATTTAAAAGGTATTGAAGAAATGCATTTATAACTCTTCATTAAAATTCATCAACCTTAAGAAAATGATATTATAAATAAAATATTTTTCTAATAGCTTCATTTTCATTGAACCGATTTCCATTTAATTCTTCAGAAATTATTGAGTTTGAGACCCTCAACTTCTTGTTGATCAGTCACTTGCTGACAGGAACATTTCTCCCATTCCCTCCAGTAAAGTGGACTCATTCACATAAAAACCTTTGGGATCTTCTTCTAGAGAGGTGATTCACTATAATCCCCCAATCATAAAGCACTATGGTGAAGGATCAATGAATGAGGTAGATGTTTCAGATGCCATCAGGAAGAGAATGGAATCCTTCAAATTCTTAGAGTTAGGTCACATTTCCTGCGAAAGAGGTTCTAATACTTGGTCCTATTATAATCTCAAAGATCGTATTTCTCACTGTTGGAACCTCTAAAATTGGGGGCTTATACCAATTGGAAAGGGATACTTTCACTTCATATTGTAATGTCAAGAAGATCCAAATGCAATTTAGCGTTTGGGAACCCTCAATCCAAAACCAGGGATCTTGTGACTCTCAGAATGGGATTCAAATTTCAATACTTTCACGCAAAAACATTCCATTTCATAGTTTTGGGCTTGGATTTATAGACTCCCATGGACCTACTGGCACTCGAAAATTTTAAATGATCTGGCCTCTAGCATTGGAAATCTATTACAGAATGACCAACAAACGTTGAAAGGAGACCTTGGTCTTTATGCGCATGTTCTTATTTAAAGTTATATATAATTTTCTCATCCATAATATAAGGCTTCAGCCTTAAACCTTACATAATCTTGAGTTATCACAATATTACACGTTGAGGATCTTTTCAGGTTTAGAGTTTTAGAGAATTAGGACATAACTATTACATCTCAAAGAATACAAAGTAGACACATCTACCCAGCTTCCATTTTTTTACAAAAAATAAATAGCTCTTGAACAAAAGAGTCATGTCTAGTTCCTTGTTTTGGACAGCTTGACATTTTTTGATCCCATTCTTTACCCTATTCAACTTTTGGTCCTGTGAAAAACATTTCAAAAACATGGGATGAGCATAAAAAGCTTAGTAAGGGTTATAGAAATATGGAAGGGAAACATGAGTTCATATATACATAAGAGTGAAATCATACTTTACCCATAAACATAGGCACTTTAACATACCTCATAAAATCATGAACAAATCATAGAAATCATAAGACATAAAAGGTAACTTGAGGCATTCATAACATTCTTACATAGGGAGTAACCCTCTTGGTTACGTTTGAAATACCCATCACAGTATATTCCCTAAATCTCTTCGGAGAAACCTTAACGTTTCACTCCTTCGCGTTACCCAATGTATTGGAGAGCTATATCGGGCTCACCCGCCCTTAGCTTATCAAGGAACCACCCGTATTCATAACAATGCCCAAGAACCATAACATAATCTTTTCACATAAAACATGCATAAAGGAAACATAACATTTGCACCTTTTAATGACAAGATATCAATACAACACATTGATATAAAAACATTATGAAAAAAAAATTCAATACCAAAATAAAAGAAAAGTAAAACATGATATTTATTTTTCTTTGAAAAAGAAAGTATGTCTTGTAGAGGAAGCCGAAACCCAAATAACAGTCACGGCGGCGGAGAAGTTGTTGTCGCCACATACGTATGACAAAAACATTCCCTTTTGTCATTTTGTAAAATGCTTCGTATAAAAAAGATTATTTTTGGATAAATGTAAAAGTCAAACGGGTTTATACACTGTATAAAAGAAGGTTGTGTATAAAATAAAATATTCCTCAATGAAAGGAGATTGAGACGAAGTCCCATACAAAGATGGTATCCTTGGATTGAGGATAAATCAATCACATAATTTTGTGTGACAAACTAATACACCAAATACAAGTGGATATTAAGTGTAAAACAATCAGAGGTTATTCACACATATTCATAGAACGACATATTCAAGGAGTACAAGCTTATCCCAAAGAATCGAAATTGGGTTAAGAAGTTCCCTTGCAATAATTAGATAGCCTAACGACGTCACTTAAAAATTCAGAAAAAGAGTTGATGAGAGATAAAAAAGGTATCTCATCACTTGGATATAAAATTTACATCAATAAGTATATATGATAACATATCCCAACATAATAATATGTAAATTAAAAGACCCAACAAAATAAGTCTTTTAAAAAGAGGAGGGTGAAAGGTTCCCTTACCGACTTGGGTAACTTTCAAAAAGTACACCCCATTGAAGAAGTGTCATACAATGAATATGTAAATACCCATAAATGGAGTTATATTACAAAAGGAGTGTAATAATGGGCAGTACATTAACCACTCAAATGAAATTGTGGCAAATGTAGCATAAATCTCACAGGAATAACAGTGAGATGAAAAATCCCTTACGAAAACTCGGTAGCCTAACGGCGCCACTCAAAATTTCCAAAATGGATTGATGAGAGAGAATAGGGTCTCTCATCATATGAACATAAAAATTACAGTAAGAGTATTATAAAATAACATCCCAATCACAATAAATATGAGCTTAGAAGGAATGACATAAAAGAGTGTACTTAAAAAGAAAGAGAGGAGTAGGATCCCTTACCTCAGGTCCTACTTGACTCGATCATTCTATAACGTCCTGAATAATAAACTTGAGTTTATTTATACTTTCTTATGAACCTTCTTAAAGTTCATTATTCCTTTTATATCATTTATTTCAATGTTAGAAACATTATGTAATCATTTAAGTTAATAATGTTTGTTTTTTTCGATATTTGGTTCTTAAGTCGAAAATGGACTTCTTACAATTACATGTTGATTGTGTGGTCAAAGGATCATTATATCCAGAATGATATTCATGATTCTGATATCATATATATCATATATATCCAGCATATACATGTACTTATAATATTACATAATCATTTAGAGGTAAGAAATGAAATGCACCGTTCATGGAGACTGTAAGCAGTACGTACGCATGAACGCTACTTTCATTTATATCTCATACTTTAATGGAATGAAACAATAATGATATAGAGGTATATTATAATTCCAGTATGACATCATATATAATAACTTTAAATCCACCCTTTATACATCCCACATATGGCATTAACGAATCAGATCACTTTGAGGGGGCGGTAGTCCGCACTTCCTAAAATGAAATTATCGTGTTTACCCACAATGGAAACCATAAAGGTATTAAACAAATGAAAATACAGAAGCTTAAGTAAAACATAAACATATTATATATCATATATAAATATAGTTTCATCTAAATGGACACATTTGAAGGTGTTATATGAGTGTTGAACAATCATCGTTTTGGGAGGCAGAATTTTGCCATCCACGGAAACCGTATTTTCTTTAACCATTTGATGTAGTGGTGTGAGAGTGTAGCTATAATAAATCTTATAACAACATCCTAGTATATTAAAGATACTGGTGTTGTTACAAAAGAAGTAAATAAAAAGAGTTTAGGGGGTTGTAGAAGCAAAATAAAACAAATGAAAATGAGAGAATGAATTACCTTTAAAAGTGTAACTCCTTTTGATTTGATCCTAAAGGCTTCCTTTGAAAGAATTCTACCCAAAGGGAATCCTCTAGGATGAGGAGAGGGATTTTTAGAGAGTAAATGGGCAGGGTATGGCCGAGCCAAAGTCTTGAGGAGTGTGTGAAATGAGGTAGAGGTGGGGGCCTTTTATAAGAGGAGAGGAGGGGCACTTTTGGAAATCATGAAACTATTATTTTATTTTCAAAAGTGTTTCGAATTTATAAGGTCCCACATTGATATATTTAGAATATAAGATGATAAGGATTCGAAATATTTCCATTCAATAGTTTTTGGACAAGTGTAGGTCTTAGATTTTATATTATCGTTTCATTTTATTTAAACTGTTCATTAATGAGGTCATCGTTGCATCATCATGATGTCGTAATTAAATTAATTTATTTAATATCTAAAAATTATACAAAAAAATACTATGATGTAGGAAATCTTTTTATATTTCTAATGAATATTTATAGTCAAAATTGGGAGTTGTATAACCCCACTTAAAAACTGTTTTACTAAAACAACTCATGTTTGTGTCAATTTAATTTTATCATTAAATAAATATATATTAATGTCATTTTCCATCCAAAGTGGCTCCATGGGGTCCCCAAGTTGACCCATGGGTTGTCGTGGTCGGCCATGACTCATCCAATAGGGGTAGGACAAGTGTCATGGTGTTTTCATATTTTTATAATATCATTTTTACCTTAAATTACACTAATTACCTCTAATCGCGATTAATGAAAAAAGTTACTATTCACCAAAAAATTATTTTCTTCCAATTGAACCACATTTTACATACTAATTACAACCATGTATGTCAGATTTTCAAAATTCAATACAATTTAGTGGTAAACTTTCATTAAACTGAAAAATCAGTTTGCTTGATTACCATTTAGTGGTTTCACTATTCATCAAAAATTGGTGTTTTTCAGAAAATTAACAAAAATTCAACCTAAGATATATTTGATATTCCGAATTCAAAAATGATTTCTATTTTATAAAATTCATAACATATAAGTTAGATTATTTAATTTAATAATTAATTCCCGCTGTCAGAACAAATAGCGTTTTTTATGAAACAATATATATCAAAAGATTGACACTAGTTTAAGTCAAATTTCAAAGTGAAATTAATTCCAATGACCACTATTTGATTAAATGGTAAAAATATATTCTAATTTTTAATTAAAACCAATTAAAAATATAATCTAATCATATAAATAAATTAGATTAAAAAGGGTTTTGAATTAAAATACAACATTTTCACTATTCATTAAAAATTGAACTTTTTCGGAAAGATACCAAAAATTTACACAAAGTAAATTATGATGTCCCGATTCTAAAGAAGAATTTTATTTTGTCAAATATAACACATAAAATTTTCAAAAAGTGGATTTAAAAGAGGTTCGCCATCAAAAGGCGGTTAATCGACCTTTTAAAGAATATTTGAATGTTTACACTTAAAAAAAATTGGATTCATTCGCATTTTTAATCCTCTAACATTTATTGTAAAAAGAAAAAATATTTGACAAACATATATAATCATTTTGTAGTTATTTTTGTTCATTCCCGCCATTACAACGGCTAGGCATTAACTACCAAAATAATATTATTTTATTATTAGAGTCCAACATACGATTTTAAAGAAACTCGTTGTCTCGTATTGGGTACGCCATCGAGCATAGCGTTCCCTTTAAAGTAATATTAATATTTTATTCAGAAATATGGATAAATATAAAAATTTTATATTCTTTATTTACCTGGGGTGTTATACATAACATGTATCTATTAATGTAAATGTTCATCTTATAGAAGTAATATTTAAATTAAAAAACATACGAAAATGTTGTGAACATTGTAGGATGATAGGCTATTCCATTGACAAGTGCAGAATCTTTCAAAAATTCTCCAAGACATCCGCTCAAAATACTTTAGTGAAGAAAGATTCAAAAAGGAAAAATACTAAACCAAGCACTATGTATGTGAAGAATCTAATGATAGATCGAAATTGGTTACCTGGGAAAACACTGCAGGGGGATGTATGTCTTGGATAGTCTTAGTAGAGGAAGAATAATCTCAAGGATGTGTTCATACTGAAACCGGTATCTCAAATAATGCAGAAATACTAAACGATTGTCCTCAAGAATATCTGATTTCTCTAGAGTTATCGGATGATATTCTATCTTTCTCTTTAAGTCTGTTGTCTGAATCCATTTTTCTGTAGTTCATGACCTCAGAGTTATTAAATATAGATGACATGGATGATAGATTTGGAGCTGGATTTTCTTTGGCTTCTTACTCGATGCAAGGGTAAGAGCACATCCCATCTCAGCATATAAACATTGGTATATTAGATTCATCCCCAATTATGTCAAACTCACAAAACATGTAAGATTCTGTTAAGTCAATGACTAAGTCCACCCCAAAGCATGAAATTCATACCAACTGGTCTAGAAATAGGGAGTTGAGAAGCTCCCATAAAACAAGGAAACTGAGAAAAACCAGAAAGGGGGACATTACCCCACTTAGGAGTAATGATGTGTATCCTCCTTTGGAACAACCAGGGGTTGGCCAAACCTAGAACTTTATGTTCCCTTAGGCTTCTTGTGAGTAAACCTGAACCCACTTTTTTTGGCATCTCTGATCCAAAATATAATAACATCACTTCTGGAACCCTGTTTACCGGGAGTGGATATTCTACTCTCATCTCTGTGCAAGAAATCATTGGTATTGATAGATTATGTTTTCTTTTACATCATACTATTAAAAATCCTACAATTGTTCGTGTGGACAACCAATTCATCACTTGAAGCTTCTTCAAGGAGGATCATTTCCCTTTTTGTTCAACGATTTATTCTTTCAACTGCTACATCAGCCGAATAACTCTTTGACAACCCATGAAAGATCTTTTCAGAGTCATTTTAGACCCCTGGGTTATAATAGAAGATTTCAATTCCATTTTACTGGTAGATGAAAAGATTGGGATGGTCTTTATTGAAACCACTATGAGTGATTTCAGAGCTTGTATTGAGGATTAAAACCTTATTGAATTCAATCTGATTGGAGCCCAATATACTTCGTATAGATGGAATATAAATGGAACCAGGGCCAGTAGAATTGACCATGCCTTTGGTAATCACTCTCTCCTTAGAGTTTGGAAAACCATATCTTATGTCATGCTTATTAAGCACAGCTCTGATCACCATCCAATTCATACAACCTTCAATACTATGGGAGACAATCTGCAATTTCCATTAGGTTTAATAATTCTTAGACAACTCTTCCCAAATGTTCTCAGCTGGTGATGGACACCTGGAACATGGCAGAGCACAATGGTAACCCTCTTTCATGTATTTACAAGATAAAAGCTCTCAAGATTAACATGAAACATTGGAGAGAAAAAATTCAGCCTCCTTGACCAAGAAATTGACTCTCTAGAAAGATCACTTCATGATCTTCAAGAGGACACCGCCATATCCAACTTTACCAGTGATATTTCTCAACAAACCAGCATGTCCTCCCAACTCAATGCACTTATCATACTTAGAGACAATATCCAAAGGGAGCTCCTTAAAGTCAAGTGGCTCACATATGGGGATCGAAATACCAAATTTTTCAATACCCTCCAAAGAGTTAAAGATGTTTAGAGGAATGTTTCCTTGATAATGGATGGGAACACAATACCAGAGGATAGAAAAGCCTATCTAATCATATTTTCTATTATTATATGAACCTCTTCAATGGTCCTACAAGTAATGAGGTTATTAAGGATGGAATTATTCTCAAAATTAGGACTGAGGTTGACAATACTTTTCATACTTATATTCTTTTAGACACTGAGATCAAAAATGTTGTTTTTGGGATCAATAATGGAGTTCTCTCAGATCATAGTTTTATACTAATCACTTATTTCAATTTTATTAGGAGGTAATCAACTCAGATGTTTGTATACTTGATAAAAACTTCTTTACCAAAGGATACCTATCACAAGATTGCAATTCTCAGTTCATTTCCCTAATCCAAAAGGTAGAAAATGCTAGTGACGTTGCTTAATTCAGACTAGTTTCTCTTTTCAACACCATCTACAAGGTCATTGCAAAAATCATATCCAATCGCCTTGCAGATATCTCTAGGAATATCATCTCCTGGAACCAATTTTGGATACATAAAGGGGAGAAAAATCCAAGAATGCCTTCTCACCACCTATGATTGTGTCAAATCTCTACAGAAGTCCACTCAAGGGGGAAATATTGATCTCAAATTGGATATCAGAAGGGTCATTGACACAGCTGATTAAAACATCATTGGGCGTATCCTCCATGAATTTGGATTTCACATGATGTTTATTAAATGGATAAATGATCTTATTAGTTATGAAAACATTTCCATTCTCATTAATGGTTCCCCAGAGGGTTACTTGAAGTGCTCAAGAGGAGTGAGGTAGAGTTACCCCCTCTCTGCTATCATTTTTTCAATTGCTAAAAACACTCTGAGTAGACTTATCCTCTATATGACTTGATCGGGTGAACTCCAAACAATCATAGCTTTTAGAGGTCTCTCTACCACCTTATCAGCTTCTCTTTACTGATGAAATTATTATCTTTACTCAGGGTGATAGGAAAAACATTCAAACCCTCAAGAAATCTTTACTCTATTATGAGACTACCTCGGGATAGGTGGTTAATTAGGGAAAGTCGTTTATTTATTTTGGTAAAAACATACCTACAACAAGGAAATCCGGCCTTATATCTGATCTTGGAATTCATGAAGGGTCTCTCCCCTTTACCTACCTAGGTGTCCCCATGATCTTCGGTAGACCCAGGACCTCTCAGTTTGTGGATGTTTTGAGCCAGGTTAGAGGTAACCTCTCCTCCTAGAAAGGAAAATCACTCTCAATGGTAGGCTGACATTGGTTGGTTTAACATGTGGCCACCTAAATAATAGTATACTCTTTTATGGTCTACTCCTGGCCTACATCATTTATTAAAACATTAAACACCTTGATGATAAAATTTGTGTGGAGTTTCAATATTATGGAATGACTAGTTATTTATGCTCCTTCTAAGCTATGTTATATGTCCTATGCTAAGGGTGGGATTGAAGTCAAGAATTTGTACTCTTTTAATCGGGCCTTGCAAGAATAGTTCATATGGAGGCTAATTAATGACATGTCAAAGTCATTGGAGTTTCTTATATCCAAGCTTTTAAATAGACATATTGAAGGGAACATGAGCTACATTCAATCCTCATTCTGGGATGGTCTGAAAAAACATTTCCAGCATATCAATAGTCAATCCCGCTGGATTGTTTGTGCTCAATCCTCTCTCAGTTTTTGGAAACATCACTGGATGGGATCTCCACTAATTAATATTGTTGACATCCTGGATCCAAATACTTATTATGACTCCTACATTAAAAAAAACATAGGCATGGCAATAATATACCCACTCATATTATTTCTAGAATTGAAACTTATGACTTCCTCGATGACAATGATATGCTTCTGTTGGAACCAAGCATAAACAGAGTCCTTGATTTTAAGGGATACTATAATCACTTTATTCATTGGTAGAGCATAGGAATTGAAGCCTTTTATAAAAAATGGATGATCCCCACACGCTTTTCTTTTCTCTAGAGACTTCACCTTGGCAAGCTCCTACTTTAGGTGAATCTGCACCGAGTGGGTATCAGTATCTGCTCTAGTTGTTCCCTCTTCCAACCGCATCGCGAAGAAGTTAATCATCATTTCCTCTCCTACAACACTTCTTCATCTCCTTGGATTTATGTTTTCGAACTCTTTGACAAAAAATCCCCTAAAACTACTAATATATCTCCGTTCTTATGGATTTGGCTTCTATAAAACTCTCTAAACAGGTGTGTGCTCTCTTCATGGTTACCTTCACAAAGGTAATACACACAATATGGACTTGCCGAAAAAAACTGCATGAGGAAGGTATCCCCAATTGCAATGCTGCACTTTCTAGTATCATGCATGTAGTTCAAAATTCCAAAAATCTATATTGGGAATGCTCTAATAATTCAGTGAATGACCTAGTTGTGTTGAGAAGGCTCCAAATTCTTGGTAATTTTCCAAAACCTTGTAGAACCATAGAACTGTTATGGATTACCCCATTTTCATGTTGTATTATGTGCAATACGGACGGCCCCTCAAAGGGTAAAATGGGACCTCTAGGCTATGGTTTTGTCTTCTGAGATCACAATGGTGACTGTTTAGGGGGGAATAGTGTACATGAGGACATGCCACGACACTTGAGGCAGAGATGCATGACCTCATTAAATAGGTTGATATTTCTAAACAATGTAACCGAGACTCAGTCTGGTTTGAAGGTGATTTAATGAATATGGTGCAAGCTATCTGGATGGGCCAAATTCATGTTTCTTAGAAACATACAACCCAATGGAACAAATGCCTGAATAATCTTACCTCCATGAACTTCCTCATCACACACATCTATCGTGAGGCAAACCAACTTGCTGTTAGGGTTGCTAACAACAGAGCCCCTGAAGGGAATTGCATTCATTACACCAGAATACCCATAAATCTAATGAATATACTTCAATGTGATAAATTTAAACATTCATCCTTCCATCATGTGTAACTATTTTTTAATAATTTGAAGCCTTGTTGCTTTCTTTTCAAAAAAATGGAGATTTTAGAACTCATTTTTAAGATGTGGGTTTCTATGAAAATAATATTCAAGAATTAAGCATTTGATAACCCAGACGAACTTAAAGGGTAAAATTTATTTTATGGGGTATAATGTAACACCCTTTGATTTTCTGAATTATTTTTGTTTAAAATATTTTATCGTTTTAATCATTAGCATTTCACAGAACACTGAAAATAGTTTTTTTTATATTAGAACACTAAGTCAAATATTCCATACACATAGAACCAACATTATTTATACTAAATTCAACATATATTTAATCTATCTCTATATATACCATTGAGGATATCTTGCATTACACACAATAATGAATTTACTCAATGGCTTGTGTTACTCGAAAGACTGAGTTTTACCGAACAATGATAATTTTTTTTAAAATAATATTATAAAATATATTTGGTAAATTAGAAATTATTAATGGTATTAAATAAAAAATGAAGATATTTGTTTACAAAAATATAGTATGAATTCATTGGTTTATAATTAGTTAGAAATGAACATGTGAAAAACCAATTAAATTTAAAGGATATATTTTTATTTTTATGCTTTGAAATATGTTTTAAATTAATAAATAAAATTAAATAAATTTGTGTGTGATATTAATTTAATATATATTTTATATATTCAATAAAAATGTTTCTTTTATTCATCGAACATATTTTAAAAAATAAAATAATAACAAACCCAATTTTGAGATTAAAATCTATATTTCCCTTAATATAGTTTTACCACCTTTTAATGGTGAATCCATTTTAAATACAGTTTTTGTTAAAATTTTTGATTTAATATGTCAAAATAAAAATCATATTTTAAATTGAAACATAATAATTATGTTTGTATAAATTTTTGGAATTTTTCTATGTGGTTTCATTTTATGATAAATAGTTACAAATACAGTATTTTATTTCAAAACTACATTTTCATCTAATTTATTCACATAGTTAAATTATATTTTAATATGGTTTTAAATTGTAATTAGATAAAATATACATCAATTTATTCAATTTAAGTTATTGGAACCAATTTAAAAGTGAAATTGGATATAAAAATATAGCAAACATTTGATCGTTTTTACATCAAAAACCCATAGTGTCGTCGTGTCAGCGGGATTTAATTTAAATTAATTTCCCCCATATATGTTATTTTAATTTCGAAAAATTTATTCAATATTTGAAATCATAAAAATTTATAAATTATAATAATGTATATTTAGATTTTTAATAAAAATATTATAGAATGTAAATAAAATTAATTACAACAATTAAACTGAAATTCTACTTAACATTGGAATAATCCTTAAACATAAGAGCCCAAAATACCTATCCACTTATCAAAAACCCATTTTATGGACATTATTCGTCAATTTAAAAAACATTATTTAGTTTATATGGGGTTTTTATGAATTTTATTGTTTTAAAACGTTGGTACACAGAACTTGTTTTATAAAATACAAATTGACTCTTTTCCCTCTTCTATAAAAGACTTCCTCTCCTCCCACTTCCTCACTCCTATCAATACACATTTTGTTGAACAATATCTACCCTATGGATATTAAAAATTCCTCCCATAATCCTATAACCCTCCATTTTTAAATAAATAAATCCAAGGAATCCATTTGATGCAAACCAAAAGGAGTTACCCGAATATGTGGTAATATTCTTCTTTAAGTTAATTTATATTATTTCCATTATCGAACTCCTCAACTCTTCTTATACAATGATTTTATAAACTAACTATTATCTTAAATATACTAGGATGTCTTTATTCTAATGTTTCTACATAAAATTATACACCATTTCGTATAATGGGTAGTGAACATACTCTTTACGTGTTCGACGAACTACCACCACGCGAAGAAGTGACTGATCATTTTTCCATTAACGCCTCTCATGGTTGGAATTATGATAAAAAATATATATATGAGATATATGATATTTATAATTTTTATATTCTTATTGAAGTTTTATTTATAATATACTCATATGATTTCCATCTTCTGTATATACGATATTTTTGTTTGAGAAAGTGTGGACTACCGCCCCCTCAATGTGATGTGATTCGTTCAAACACTACATGGAATGTATTAAGGATATGTTTAGTGAACCTATATGATATATAATATAAAATAATTAAACATTAATTATATTATATACATATATACATATACATATATTTTATTTATTATCTTTCTTTTAATACGCCAATAAAATAGCAGCACCATTCATGCGTATGTACGACTTACCATCTCCAAGAATGGTGTATTCCATTTATAATTATATATTCTGTAGATTTTTATAGTAAACATATATTTAAAATTAAGGATATTTATATCATTTCATAAACTCATGAAATTATGATATAATTTTGAAAAACCAAGTTAATATTACTCGAAGCACAACCTTAACAAAGAATTATTAATAAGAGGGTAAAATAAAGTCATAATAAAACCATATATGGAATTATATGTAGTATTATTTTTCATTACAATATTCATAATAAACTTATATTTATTAAACAGGAGGGTCTTAACATTATTAAGAGAGTCAAGACATAAGGTAAGGGAATTTAATCTCACTTTTTATTTCAAAGAGATACATGCTTTATTCACCGAAAATTCATTTTATGTGGTGTGTTTACTACCCATGAATAAATTATATGATTCCAAGAATTATATTTCTGTTTATATACAAATAGATTTGATGATATTTCTGTAATGGGGTCTTTTTTTAAAATGTTACCAAATCAATAAAGAATTGTTTTCTTAATTTTTTTCTTTGAGACACATTCCAAGATATGAACCTATACTTTTATATGTGTTTTATATACTACCTTTGAAATTTAATTTCATAAATATAAATATTATAATGATATTTAATGAATCATGTAATTTATTTTTCATATATGGTTTTATGGTTTAAAGTTACGAAGTTGTTAGAGTTTATTGAAACAATCTCATAACATTTCAAGATTGTTTATGATTACACTTCCTTTGATGAAATATTCTAATAAATCTTTTAAGAAATATCATGAATTGTTTTATCCTATGGTAATTCATGATATAATAATTTATTAGTACCAGTTTTTCACAATTTGGTATATAAGATAGTTAAGAATTTTTTTAAAGAAATCACAACTTTCCCCACTCTTCATACAGAAATACGTATTCCTTCAAAATCATGATTTATAAAAAAATTCCAAAAATAAACTACTATTTTCATTTAATAATTAAAAGTCTTTTTTAAACATTTTTTTACTTTTTAAACAAAATGGGTTATTAAAAATGAATATTCTTGTCATTTTCCTATTGAGTAACTTTTCTAAACATTTATGGTGAAAAATGAATGTTCTGCATGTATAGATTCCCCCACCGTCATGACCATTATTTCCATGAAGCTTCCATTAAAACATTTCAATGATTTTTCTGAAAAAAATAACTTTTCACTACATATTATGGAAAATATATTTTTAATTTACTTTTCAATGATTTTTTTTTCAAAAAAGCATTTTTGTTTTAAATGAATTTAAAATATTCATTTATATGTTTTCAAATTATTTTCAATGAGATGTTTTTAAAAACAATTTCAATAATTATTTATAAGTTCTAAATTTATTTAAATAAAATTTTTTTCAATATTTTTCTAATATTTGTTAATATTTTTTCAATGGATTTTAAAAGGACAAGGATTTTAAAATGTTTTGAATCTTATTTTATATGTTTTCATGGAAAAAATATTTTCTAAATGATTTGCGGCCTTCTTTCAAGGATTTAAATTCATTTAAAAATTTTCTAAAGGTTTTATTTTTTAAAAAACTTTTAAATGAAATAGGGATATTTTCTTCAAGAAATGTTTTCAAAATATATTTCCATGTTATTTTCCATCAAACATAACATCTGTTGATGTTACCCAATTTCTTCTTCTAAATGATCCAATTGATCCATTCATATTATTTCATGATTGCTTTGTATTTTGTTAGAATGTTTATTATGACACATGTTTATCTTCTATGAGTTATATTATTTTTAAACCCTCTTTCATTCACGAGTTATTCTTGGTTGAAATGAATATGAAACCTCTATATTTTCAATGGTTTATGATATTATTAAATATTAATGATATCAATTTCATTTCATAGGAAATGATATGATCTCTTTTTATAGGAAATGATATTATGAATGTTTTATTATCATGTGGTACATGTATGTGTGAGATTAAATATGTCATGGGTGAGACCTATATCTCCCACTAATGAATTGTGTAATGGTAGATGAATCAAGAGTACAAATGTTATGCATAAACCCGATTACATGTTCACAATGTTATTCAAGGACCTTGTTTCATGTCCATATGTTTATGTGTGAACCTGATTTCATGTTCACAATTTTTTGAGTGAACTTTATTATGTGTTCATAATGATATGAATTAACCTGATTACATTAACACAATATTATTCATAGACCTAGTTGCATGTCCATAAGTTTATCTGTGAACCTGATTACATGTTCACAATGTCATGTGTGAACGTTGTGTCATGTTCACAACTTTATGTATGTGAATGGGTTCACATCCATAAGTTTATACAAGGTCCTAACTCCAGGTTCATAACATAATGAGTGAACCTATTTATACTTATATATGTTCATTATGTTATATGTTGGTGTTAATTCCAAAATTCTGTGTCTAATTAATATGGTATGATTTCATGGCTTATGTTCCCAATTATCTTATGATTCAGGTCTTATGAACTGGTAATAATTGTTCTATGATTAATGTTATAATCATTGATTGGAAAGATATGATAATTCAATTTTATGATTAGGTTTTTATATGATTATGGTCATGTTATGCTTATATATTTAATTTATTTACCATTACTAAGTATTTGAGCTCACCCATTTCTTATGTTTCCCTTCCCCATATTCTGGAGAATTGTTTTTACGTATAATTACTAAGGGGATAAATTTGTGGAAACATTTGAAGCTAATTTACTACGTTATATGGTTTTTATTTCCATGTTTCCAAAGGAGCTAAACTAATACGTTCATTGGGTGTTTGTTTGAATTATTTTTTAATTATTACAAAAAATTTATGTAATGTATATATACATCATGACTCGGTTTCTATAATAGGAACCAGTTTAAACAAGATGAAGATTGAGAATAGAAGGACATTTTTTACATTTCTTTTGTTTAACTAACATCTATTTTATTAGTAGTTGATCATGAGAAAGGAATCAAGGATGTGAATGGTGAACTTGATAATATTGAGAAGAACTGAACTTAGGAGCTTGTTCTAATACACAGATATGCAAATTTATTTCAAAAAAATGGATTTTTAAAAACAAATTTAATGAGAATGGAGAATTTTCAAGAAATAATGACATACTGGTCTAAATTGTTATTCACATGTGGATGGTATTTATATTGTATATACTTTTTCACTAATAGAATGTATAGCAACTTTCATAAAATTTCTTATAGTGACTTGTCATAAAAACTACAAATTCTTTCAGATAGATCTATAGTCAACATTCATGAATAGATAACTTAATGAAGTGTTCATTAAATAAATTTATTGATTCATTATGGATAAAGATGGAAACCATGTTTCTATACTAAAAGAGGCTTTGTATGTAATATAATAGGAATTTAGATCCTATTAATTGAAGTAGGATGGCTACTTGAAACAAATGAACTTCACTATATAAAAGGTTTATAGAATCATTTATGTAAAAGAGAAATCCCCAAGTACTCTCATAGTTATAGTATAGGTTGATGTTTTTATATTTTTTGCTAACAAAAAAACTTCCAATGAGTATTGTGCTAAGAAAAAGAAAATTAATTTTGGGATATCAATTCTAGTTCAATTGAATTATGTTAGTGGAGTAAACATTATTCGAAAATACAATCTATCCTTTTTATCCTAATAAAGATACACTATTTAATTATTAAAATACATTGTCGTGGAATTTTAAATTGATTTTTCAACACCTATGTCAATTAGAATAAAGTAAAATAATGATGAGTATGGACCAGTTTAAATCAATAGGATCTATGGGGAATCATTGGCATCTAATTTTATCTAAATGCATCTCTATAAGATATTTTTTATGATGTAACTTATTGTGTAAGGTTTTTGAGTTATCCCAAAGTCTCTTATATGAAAAAAAAACAGTCCTAATGGATATAAAAGGTTCTATAAATGGTGGCCTATTTTATATATATATATATATATATATTATACTTGAACATTCATGGTAATATAGACTATTATTGGCTAAGTGATTTTACTAAAAATAAGTCCCCATCAGATGGATAATTCTTTGTTTCTGAGATTTGTAGATGTTTTAATAAAAATAAAAACTCAGTGTCCATAAATATACGTGAATTAGATTATATTATAGCTACACATTCTTGTAAAAAAATATTATGGATGAAATTGGAGTTATAATATTTTATAGTAGATTATGGGAGGCCATTAAAATTTTATTATAATCAATAGAGTGATATTAATATATCAAATAATCAAGTGCATTACTCAATATAAAATAAATTAACATTTGATTTCATTTCATTAAAGTGTTATTGATAAATGGAGATGTGAATCTTAAATAAAGTTTCACTAAAATTCAAAATGAATATATTTTTTAAAAATTAATTTTATGGGAGATATTTAAAGAGTTAACTATGAAAATTCATGTTCATACTTCCCAAATCACTTCAAAATGTGTGGATAAACCCCAAAAGATTTTTATTATATTTTCATGAGGGAGAAAGAGTGTAAAACTATATTCTAAAGGGGTTAGAGAGGGTTTATTATTCAAATTGATAAGGAGTGAACATATTTTATCTAAATTAATATTAATTTTTTGTTATTTCTATATATAGGTGAGGTGAAATTATGAATTAAGGGGGAGATAATCGATTTCACTTGGCAAAAATTTCCTATCATCGAACGATATAATTATGTCCATAAAATTATATTATCAGGTTGTGTGGTTTCAATACACATATCATATAAGAAAAAAATTATCTTGATGATTCTTAGGATAATGTATTGTTCTTATGAATGATTAGTTATATTCACTAGAGATGAGTGATGCTGACAACAAATGAAAAAGGAAGATTTAATTACCCTATGAAATTATTGAATGATGTTATTTGCTTCCAACCAATTTTGAGAATAATTTGATCCCACTGGGATGTTATTAAATCTTTTTAGAATGTTTTGCCTTCTTTTCAAGTGATTGATATGTTTCAAAGATGTGTTTAGAAATATTGGATAAATTCATGAATATATTAATTTTGGTGAATTTGACTAAGTATATAACTTTATAAGGTTCATACATAATCTTCATAGAGATCATGTTGTTAGAAAAAATGGAAACAGACACCTATAATGTAGTTTCCTAATCATCATAAAATTTCACTGAATGTAAGTGATAAAATGGAAAAGGAATGACCCTGTTAAAGTATATATTCAATCTATTGTAAGGTTCACCTGATAATTTTAAGGTAGATACTAAGAAAGGTTACTTCATAATGGAAAAGTAAAAACATTATAATTTTGATTAAATTAATTGTATGGTTTTCCTTTAGACATCATATGGTACATTAATGACATCATAAGGTTCATATGATACATCATAAGGTTTATTGGAACTTTATAATGTCTTATGAACATCATAAGTTTCAAAGTTTGTAAGATTTTTTAGAGTACTTTATAAATTTATTCAGCTTTATAAGGTTTTACATAGTGAATCTTAAGGTACACTGAGACTTTATAAGGTTCACTAGTTTTCAAAACATTTATAATTATACAAATTAAAAAATCTATTATTTTAGAAATAAATATTTTTGATGAAAAGAAACTAAGATATCATCAAAATGATATTAATGGATTCAATAAAAAAACTTAATTTTGAATGAATTGGTCATAATTTTAATTCAAAAATGTTTAATATCACATGGTTAAAACAATTAAATGAACAATATTGAATTGAAAATTATTAAATAAAATAGTAAAAATTAGATGATGATTATAAATTCCAAATGGGACAATGTTTTGGAATTATATATTTCCTAAAGTGCATGAAAATCATCATGCAGTTATTCAAGCTGAGTTATCTAATATCTCAGTTTTCAAATGATATTTTTTCATGATGAAAATTTTCATGTATAATATTATTTTAAGATGATTTGAATGGAATATAAACTAGTGGAATTAAATAGATATCACAAAATCAACTTTTAAAGTTCACAAGTAAATTTATTTTTGATTATTTCATGGTTGTTATTTCAAAAAAAAAGAATTGTATAAGAATGTTTTTAAATTTGAAAAGTGCGGAGAAAAATATAAAGAATGAATTTTTGAAATTACACTAGTGTTAGTGGCTAAATTAATATGATTTTATTGGGTGACCATAGTGATATTGTGTAAAAATGATGATTTAGAACATGCTTAGAGTTTTTCATTATATCATTGGTTTATGATCATTATCAAGAAGTTTAGCTCTAATATAATTTGAGAAATATATTAATTCTTGAATTTTGAGTGAGCTTGGTTTATTGGGAGTGGTTTTTAATAACTTTATGGTTACTTATACTGATAAAACTATTAAAAATTGATCATGTGGAGTGGAGTCTCAAAGGGAGATGAAAACATTATGATCTTGAGTATTCAGTTATTATGTATTAAGTATTATATAATAAAAAAATCATCTTAATGGGAGAAAACTCGATCAATCTAATTTTTTATTTAATATTAGTGGAAAAAGATCATGAAAAGTTGTTCGAATGCTATTTTGATATTCGGAAAGGCTCAAAGAGGAAGATCCGCAATAGTTATAGAAGAGACCGAGATTGTCAAGTGATATTACTCAAACAGTTCAGATCATATTGTAATTAGTAGGATATTATAACTCAATTATGATGTCGTCAATGTGTTGGGAACCACAAGACTATATTATGATACAAAACCTACCCACATGTAATTGGTAATGTATTATTTGTACAAAACCAATAGATTGGGATAACATCCAAACATAGAAGGATTAGTTACCCACACTGGGATAAAACCTTTAAAAAACATATGTGTCGTTTCTTTTTTTAGTTTCTAATTACTTCAGGTAAGGATAATTTAATTATATTAGTGGGACATGTCTTAATATATTGAAAGGATTGATTTCAAAGAGAAATAAATTTGGAAATATTAACACCTCTAATTCATCCCACCCCGTTCATAACGGTGCACCAATTATTTGGGAGTATCTCACTCACTAATGGAATTGAAGTAGAGGGTATTGGTGATCTGGATAGGGAGATTTACATTGAGAAATATTTAGAAGAGGATATTGATTATCAGTTGTTGTGGGATAATTTCATACTATATTCAATTGATTGAAAAGGGAAAAAGAAATTAGAATTTCATGAAACAGAATACTATGTAGGGTATCCCTTTTATGGATCTTTCTAAGGTATTTGTGATTAATGGGAATTATAAAATGGGATATCATTTAAATAAAACTAATGGGTAGACTTTTAATTCAACATCTTGTTAGGTACAGATTGATAAATGAAACTCAAAAGATGTTGTACCATGTTCTATCATACGGAAGGGTGTGGGTAATTTTATCTTTATTCACTTATAATCTCTATGAATCATGTAACATTTATTAATTAAATATACTAATCTTAGGATAAGGCATGGGAATCTCTTTATCTCATAGATAAATTAACAAAAATAACAGTTTTGAATGTATTTAACATGGATGAAAATCCTTGTGTATAAAATAATGAGGAGTTATTTAACTGTGATAATGGTAATCCATATAATATTATGAAATTTGGGAGGCATTTTCACAACATGGTAGGTATTTTTTCAATAGAATGTTTTTGGATCCCACTTTTTTATTACACGACATCTAACATAATTTCTTCAAATATTACTCTAATAAATCAGAATGATATTTTGAAGTCTATTATCTTATAAATCTGGTTCCTGACACATGAATTATGTAAGTAAAAAACATTATTTAATCCTTTTAAAATAATATTTTTTAATCCTTCATAGTTCACCTCACTACATGTAATTTCCTAAGGACGTATATCAATAGAAAAGGTTATTCATAATCCCAATAAGGGATAAAAAAAGGAACTGATCATGAACGATCATCATTGATAGAAAAAATTGTGTAATGTGAGAGAATAATCATATTTACATGATATATAACATTAAAATAGGAGAAAACATAATAAAATTACATTCATAAGCATATCACCATGGTTTTTTACCAAGGTGTCATAAAACCTAATTAAGATGGTTATTCACCAAGGTAGTATAAAACTTGTAATATGTGGAGATTAATTACTTACCCAATCTATTGGATCACTATTAGGGTGAACCATTTATATGAATTGATTTTTGTGAGCTGCATTGATCATAACAAATAATTTCCCAAATAACCTGAGGATAATCAATAAATTATTTCATATAAAATCATTGAGTAAATAAGTGTTTAAATACTTGAACATTACATGATTATTAACCTAATAAATTGAAATAAAGGTTTAATAGAGGTAAACACATAATAAATAAATTATATTTACATGTAGTTTAAAAACATGTATATGGAAGGGTTTTGATATACATAATATAATAATATTTGGTGAAAAATATAGTAATTCAAGAAATGAATTTTCTAGTATGATGTTATACAACACCGATTAATAAAAGAGAATAATTGGAGGGAATGAAGGTTTCACATTAATAAAACACTTTTTTTTTAGTAATTTCACAATAAAAAAGTGTATTAAAATAATTTAATTCAATAATTAGAAAACATACCTTAAAAGAGATAATTGGATGGAAATGAAGAAGAAGAGAGTATCCAAACATTGAATAGTTTCTTCCATGAACATGAGAATGGAACCAAAAAGCCTTAGGGAAACCTTGGAGCGACTAATTTTGAAAAAAATGACCCTAAAATCTTGTATAATTGATTTTTTGTGCTTTCAATAGATGAATGGGTTGGTATTTTTTGTAAAAGATATGTATTTTTTAAATAATTTTCAAATATAGGTTTTGGAATATTGGGTTGGGGAATATGAAAAACTAATAGCTTACACATGGGTTTTTATCATTTTTTTAGGAATTTAAATTATTTTTTATATTATATAATTATATTATAATAGAAATAAAATTTTTATATTACTTTTTAAAATGGATAATTAAATTTTCAACAAAATATTTTTTTTAAATCAAAATTTTGATTTTAGAATTGAAAATGAAAATTATATGTCTATAAATTGATTTATATCCATTAAAAATTATAATATAAATTAAATAAAATATATTTAATCTTTTATTATGTTTTATTAATTATTAGATCATTATTATATATATATGAATTTATAAAAATATTTCAAAACACACAATAATGTTTTCGTTTTTCACTAAAAAATAAATTATTTTATAAAATATCCAAAAATTAACCATAACAAAATTTTAGCATATGAATTTCAAATATAATTTTTATGTTATAAAAATAATTTCTTGAATAATATCATATTATCTTTTCAATAATAAAACTTATTTATTAGAAAAATCATATTTTTTGACATAGTCAACATTCTAACACATTGAAAAAAAATTAGGGCATAATAGGAATATGATATCATTTTTATTAAAAAAAATAGTTTATTAAATACTATTTCTTGAAAATAGCTTTTATTTAAAATATTTGATTTTTAGAAAAGGTTTATATATTTTCTAAAAAAAATTACTTTTTAATTTTTTCCAAAAAAAATATTTATCAAATTCATCTTATATTAAGGTGTATTTTATGAAATAAAATAATAAAAAAATTGGATCGACATAATGAATATTTAATTTATAAATAGGGATTACACTACGGTTTACATATATATCTCTTTATTACAAAAACATACACTCTAAGGGTAAGGTGTGTGATGGTGGTAGTTTCATGGGTTAACTCAGCTAACATTGACCTTGGGGTGATCTTTAATAATGTAAAATTCTCCCATAGGTGATTTCATTAAAGCCTCACTTGTGGATGTTCTTATTTGAAATGTTTAAGCGATAAACCCATTGATGCTTCCTCCCTCCCAAGTTTTTATAAATGGAAAAAATGAGGGATGACTATACTGGTGGATGCCATATTCTCTCCTTTATCCATTAACTATCAGTTGTAGTTAACATTTATAAACACTAATTATAATTATAATATTATTAACATTTTAAATTGTTATTAATGGTCATATTGACCAATAACAATATTGACTAATGTCCATACCCCAATAGTCACACTTTTTGTTTCATCGTATATATAGGACCTAAAAATTCTATATTTACTACTTCACTACAAATGGTTTTTAAAATTCCTTTAATAAACTCTGTTATATTCCTAAAATTTCTTTTTTCTTTTAACAATTTTCATGTCAGGTGTAATCTCCTTGGAGGAGTTTGATCCATTGGAGTACAACATTGTGTGGTCAATATTTTTTGTTTTTTATATTCTTGTACTAATCATAGATATAGTAATTGTTATTATTACATGATATGTATATATATATATATATCAATTTAATTTAATTATAAATTCAATTTTAAAATATAATTAAATATTACTTATGGAAAAATAAATGTATTTATCAGTGAATAAATTTTAAGGCCTTCTCCCCCCCCCACCATGAGAATTTTTTCCTTTAAATTAGACACCTCCAAAAAGGGGGTATTTATTCATCATTACTTTCTTAAGTTCCCAAATTGATTCTTTAAAGTTTTTTTTCTACATAATACTTTCACAATTTAGGTTGAATTATTCCCCAGAAATTCTTCCCTTTTATCTAGAATCTAAATCGGTTCTTATTCATAAGAAAATTTAGCTTCCTATTTAACACCATTAATATCCAGTATATGTGGTGGTTTAGAGATATACATTCTCAATCAAGACACATGGAATACATTATTGAGGTTAGAAAGACATAGAGGTACTATTAACTGATAAGAAACCACTCAAACATGCCCATGAATCTAAAATTATATAATGTAACTTGAATGCATTTCTCCCTTCTTTCTAAACCTCGTGACCCCATTCTATGGTTATATCATAACAAATAAAAGATCCCAAACATGAACTATATATACTTAGTTTTTTAAAATAACGTTTCTATCGAGTCTGAGTTTCGTTTTTGTGTTTCTAAGTCACATGTATATTTTTTATAGCTTCCTTCACAATGTTTGGTACCAATAATCTCCCTCCTCCAACAATATCCCAACATGTTTGAGTTCTAAAACTATTTCCATAGAGACATTCATAACATTCTATTTGACTTATCTATTGGAATGTATTTCATGGATAATTATACTAGTGGAATATTTTTATCCGCAATAACTTTAAAATCAAGTGAGCTAGTTTATATCTAGACTTATAATGTTTGAATATTCCTCTAAGACTTCCCATTAGTTTGATGATGATTAATTGTTCTCATATTTAATTTTTTATTCATATCATTTTTAAGGCTTCTCAAGAACTTATAAGTAAATCATGGATCTTATTTAGAAACAATCGATATTGTTACTCCACAGATTATCACAACTACATAAATATAGATGTGGTCTATGAATTCTAGGTAGAAATCAGCTCTTTTGGAAATTAATTTGGTATCCATTTTTAATCAATCAATTATTACACATATGTAATTTTTACCATTGAATTTATTGAGAAGGATATTGATAAATTCTATAGTGATGTTATCCCACATTCATATAGGACTATGTAGTGTTTGTAATACCCCTTTACAATTTTTTCATATCTCTTTCACTAGTTTTCACACCAAGAACATTTTAGTATAAATATAATTATACCTTTTTATATTATACCACTAATATTGATCAAGAAGGTCCATATATATCTATGTAGTCCTAGGGTGTATACAGAATATAGAGTTATGAGATTCATCCATCACCTCCTTCTTGATATTCATATTAGAAGGAATACATACCCTTGTACCAAATTTCAGTACACCATATTGAAAAATATTGATTTAAGGAAACATCCCATTCTTCATATCCTCTTTCCTCTTTATACTAAAGGATCGTATCATTTAGATTTCTTGATCTCCTTTTATAATGATTATTTGGAAATTCATTAGGATAGGATGGAATATGTTTCTTCCCTTATGACTTCTATTTCTATCCTTAATATTTCCTCGATAAATATATCTCCTTAAATCCTTATCATTTAAAAATTTCCAAAATCATTCCCACTCAATCCATTTTTAACATTACAATCACTTCAAGGGTTATAAATATTTGAACAACCATCATCTTTATGATGCTACAACCATCTCCTTTCTCTCATTATTAGTTAATTTTTTTGGAATATATATTTCATACATTAGTGGCATGTGTATATATCACAATTTTTTCCTATAATGATAGTATATTGATATCTATAGTGGAAAAATTATTTTAGATAACTCTATGTCACATGTATGATAATTAATCCCATGAGTCATTAAATGTTGATATTATTAAGAAATAAAATTTTAATTTTTCATGAGATAATATCCAATCTATTAAAGATTTTCATCCTTATGGATAAAAAATCCTTCTCCTATATAGGGTATATTTAGCCCAAATATACTAACCAACCTATTCTTCAGTTCTTGTAAAACTTATTCACACTCAATTTCATAGATATAAAAATCTTCCATTTGAGTTAAATGGTTAGTGGTTTTCAAAAATGTGAAACAAATTTTTCAACCCATCTATAGTATCATAAATGACCATATAATCTAGTACTCTATGTTACTATTATGGGACATTGACACTCATATATGATCGTTTTCATTACTTGATCAACAAATATTTCTTCACTGGTCATGATGTGACCCATGAATGAAAAATATTGTAACCAGAACTTGTATTTTCTAAAGATTCCAAAAATATTATCTTTACATTGGTTTTGTAATATGAATTAAAAATTATATTTATGCTCATTGTGATTTTTAAAATATATCAGAATATCATCAATAAGGGCCACACCAAATTGGTCGAGGTAGTTCTTAAGGACTCTATTAATCAAATTTATAAATATGTCATGATCATTATTCAAGAAAAATTTTCATTAAAAATTGTATTATCCATATCTTGTTTAGAAGGAAGTGTTTGGGATATCTCCTTTCATCAGACTGAACTGGTGATACCCTTATCAAAGGACAATCTTATAGTATAATTCAGCCCCATGAATCAAGTCAAACAAATCTCCAGTACTTAGAATGGGATATTTTTTATTTACTATGATCCCATTAATCTCTATATAATCAATTCATAACCACATTGATACATATTTACATTTCTATAATAGACTATTTTATCCCTAAGGAGACGCAGATGGTCAAAAAAATTATTCTTCCATGAGGTTATGTAGTTAATTTTTTAATTCCTTTAACTCTTGTCATGTCACACTATATGGGGCCTTTTTATATTAACTTGGATCCAAAAATAATTTCAATTGAGGCCATTGCCACTATTTATGGGGGATGTTCAAGTAACTCTTAAATAAATACCTCAATGAATTCCCAAATAATGGGTATATATCAATCATTATATATTCAATTTGTTATACTTCTTCACTAATAATGTCCATAAAAAAGAAATGGGTGGTGGTTATTGAAATGAATAAGTCTCAAATATAACACCTTTGATGATAAATATTGTTTCTCACATTATGATAGCAGAAATATACTTTTATCAATAGTTGGTATTTTTATTTTACACAGAAAACTAATCCATCCCATGTATGATATCATAATCCCCCATTGGAAGAAACACCAGGTTTGAAGAGAGATTATATTCAAAAATGTTAATAGATGAATCCCTATCTATATAATTTATGCTTGACAAGTACCCATAGAGGTTTAATCAAAAAAATATACCACTAACAGATTAGGTATTAACATGGTTTTATTTGAAAACACGAATGAAATAAAATAATGTGTATGACCATTATCAAACAATATACATTCTAGCATCGAGTGAAAAATAATAGTACCTTCTAAAAGTCATTTGGATCCTCCACTTCATCAATAATTATTACATATCTATTCCCTTTATCCCTTGTACAATGTTCTGGTTGATGGTGGTTACTATCCATTATCTTATGATATGTATATTGGTTAGTGAAAGGTATATTCTCTCCACACTTGAATCATTTCAATGATTTTTTTTCTCAAACCATCATCCCCTTATAATAATCATTCATATATTGAGGCTCAATATATTCATGAGTGTTTAGAGATAAATTTTCATCTCTTATCCACTTGTAATATTGTACACATCCTTATTAAAAAATCCCTAAACTCTTTTTTCAACATTTATTTCACATGGGATGTTTAACTTTTTTCCATCTTGATTCCTTTTGAAATAATTCTCTATCCTTATCTTCTTTTAATTTTTTCTATGAGACCAATGGGTATATATGAACTCTGTTTCATCTTTTAGATCACATCACACTATCTGTTCATAACACCCAAAGTTTTATATTGCTAATTATATCTGTAGATGGGGTTTCGTTTCACCAATGAATGGGAGGATCTTCAAATAAAAATCATTGAAAAATATTAAATTATATAATACAAAACTTTGAAATTTCATCCCATAGTTATCCAATGACTAATTTTCTATTTGATACAACTCATGTAATCCCCTCTCTGTCTTGGTACATATGGCGTGAGGAAAATAACTCTTGAAAAGCTCTTTTCTGATCTCTTCTCATTCCATCACTTCCATATAACTCATTAGCTACTATTTCTAGATCATTTTTCACCACTTATCATATTCGCATAGTAATTGATATAATTCTAAATAAACATTCTTTTGGTTATAACAAATGAGTATATAAAATATATTTTTTATATTATTGATCCATTGATCATAGAATAGTGTACTAGATGTTACATAAATAATAGGTGGTCGTTGATGCATGAATGATTCAAATTCCAGTTATTTCTTCTTTATTGAAGATGAGTACTCCATATGTTTTAGTTTTTTATTCATGAATTAAATTAACTAAATCATATTCATCATAATGTTTTCAAATCTAGATCCCCCTATATTGGGAATGTCATTAACACATTGTTTGTTTCTTACAATGATTCCAATAGTCCTTCTATTTCCTACCATTTTTCTAGAATAATAAAACCAAAGTGTGAAATTTATTGCTTTTGTGAGTATTATATTAATGAATATAATGAAAACATTAATCCAAAAAAATTGTAATATCATGTTTATAGGATGGTGTAAAATAGTCTTAAAAATTTTACATTATCTATGTATATCATTTATAATGGTTTGTAAAAAACATGTGATTACCCAAATAATATCTATTGAGAGTGTCAGACTAGGTGTCCAATAAGGTCTCTTTGTTGTGCACCATGTAATGATTGAGTTAAATCCCAGTGTTCAATTTTTAGGTTTGTTACTCCAATGTGCAATTCTGCGATAGAAACGTCAACATGTAGTATATATAAACAGATTTCATTTCTTGTAAACCACATTATTTATACATTATAAAATTTTAAGAATTATTTATTTTATTTAGACATATCCCTAGGTTTATTACTAAAAGATATCATAATGTTGTTCATTGTGCTAAAGAGGTTGAGAAGTTGTTTTCTAACTCTTCTGTGGAATGTGATGATAAATGTGCATAGCAGTTATGATCAAAAGTGATGGGGTAACATGCAACAAAATAAATTAATAGGAAAGAAAAATAAGATCCAATATTATAGTAATTATGGTAAAAATAACCCCTGAGATTATATTATGAATATAGGGAAGTGTAATCTTTGTGTAATGTTTGGCCACATGGCCCATGAATGTATCTCAAATAATCTCAAGGAATAAAATAACGTGGTAACTAATATCCATCAGATGGGAATATGTTTTAGATTTAATGAGATGGTTCAATATGATAATTAATTTCTAAAGTTCATTACAAAGGATGGAAACATTCATGATCATAAATAGAATGGTGTAGAGAGTTAATTTTCTACTAATAAAGATTAATATGGTCTATAAAATGAAGTGGTGAGAGGTATCTTACCTATGTATTCAAATTATTTCAATACCCTGTTTGACTCTGGATCATCACATTCTTTCATTTCTGAGAAATTTTCAATTAAATTTGGAATATCACCTAATGAAATTAAGATATGCCTTTAAAAAAACTCTAGATAGAATTATTAAAGAACCCGATATTTATAATAATCTTCCTATTTTCATCTTTGGGATTATCTTTCCTACAAATTTTGTTGATCATTCCATTGTAGAGTTTGATATCATTATTTGTATGATTTTCATAGAGTTTGTCATTCAATGATAGATTGTAGTTCTAAAAAACTTATGTTTTTTGATTTCATGCCTTTGATAACATACCAAGAAGATGAAAAATATATTAGATAATAAAATGAAATTTTCCAAGATAATATGGTTGAAAATAAATAAAATATTCAAATTAGTGTTATTCCAGTAGTAAATGAGTACCAAGATGTTTTTTCAAATGATTTTCCTTGATTTATTCCTAATAGATAGGGTGAGTTTACTGTTTAATTAGTACTTGATGCTAATCCTATATCCAAAAACCCGTATCAAATGGATCATGTGTAACTTTTATATTTTTAAAATATATTACATGAGTTAATAGATTAAGTTTTCATCCAACCTATAACTTCACAATGGGGTGATCTTATCTAATTATTTAAAACTGAAGATAGAACAATGTGTCTTTCTATTGATTATAGATCCTTGAAAAAGAAAATTTTTAAGAAAATTTTTACTTTTCATAAAATAGGTGGTTTGGTAGATCTTATTTAGGAAGCACAATATTCATCATTGTTTGAACTAGAGTCAGGGTTCCATTAGTTGAATATAAAGGAAGATAACAATCAGAAGTCTATGCCTTGAACTAGATATGGACACTAAGAATTTTTAGTTATATTTTTTGGAATATCTAATGAACAAACTATATTCATGTATCTTATATAAATAATTTTTAATGAAATTAGGGATAATATTCTGGTTGGGTTCATTGAGTACATTTTAGTATTTTTTAATAGTCAAGAGGAACATGAAAGTCATCTAAGAGTTTTTTTAGAAACATAATAGAAAATATTCTATAAGGGATATTTACCAAGTGTGAATTTTGGTTAAAAAAATTTCATTCCATAGTTATATTTTTTCTAAAGATATTATAAATGTTAATCCAGTTAAAATTAAATTTTTTCAAGAATGGACAAGACCCACAAATATTACTGAGCTTCATAGTTTTCTTAGATTAGAGTGTATGAACCTAGTTCTTTTTGAGGTATGAATCATTTTCACTCGATAAATTCTTAGATAAAATGTTTATATGTGGGCTAATGTGAATGAAAATTGAGTTCATTTAGGTATTATGGGAGTTTAGGGCTAGTTTAGAGACTAAAACCCAGTTTATGGAGTCATATATCCCTACCATATAGTTAGTGGAAACTATACTAGGTAAAATGCTTGGTAAGAAAAAGTAATGTGAGGTTTGGTAGGGATAAGATCCAGGCCACATGGTCTTTTAAACAATGCGATTTTTGGTACATGCCCATGTGGTAATGTCTACAATTTTGAAAAATGAGTTTTTCACAGCTTCTGTATGGTTAGTCAAATTGTCTATACAAATCAGGAGATGTTACCTTCACTACTGTAAACCATACATGGTTAGCAGTTGTTTTCGACAACTATGTGGCCAAACCATGAGACCCTATATTATTTTTAAATTATGTAATGTTTCCTCTTTAAATCTTATATCAAACCAAATTTTCTCTTTTTCTCTCACACAACAAAATCCCCCCATTGATGCCCGCTTTGTAACTATTCTAGTATTTATTGTTGAATCTTGATGCGAGCTCAAAATTAAGAATTTTTTATCTTATTAGATATGAATCAGTATGATTTAAATTCTATTAGTGCAATTCCTTGTTTAGATTGGTATCAGGTGTTCTAATTTGCTGAAAGCTAATTTTCCCTATTTATAAGTTCATCATTCATTATTCGATTTTCTCAGAATTTGAGTTGAATCATTAGAAAATACTGGATTATTTATCCAATATCAACCCATTTTATGATTTCACATTATTTTATTTTGATGTATTTCATTTTGTCGTGCACCAAATATTAAGAGTGTCTCCCTTGAAATGAAGTTTAATCCTTGAATTGAATGTATAGGTATATCCTATGTAATTAATGAGATCATTGATAAATTAATTAATGGATATTAGACATGAATGGAACCAACCTAGGGGTGTGTATATTATATTTAAATTTACCACAATTGGTGTCTTGTAATTTTGGTCAACCTAAAGGTGTTCCATTTACCCCCTTCCATGGGATTTCAAATGATTAATGGAATTGTATATTTAATTGAAAAATTAATTGTGGATTGTATTTTAAAGGGATTAAGGAAAAGGTACGGTATTATCATGACCCTAGTCTATGACAAGAAATTGAATGCTTAGTCTTGACTTTCCATTTTATAATAAAATACCCATGTCAGTAATTAAGAGGCTACACCTTATAAGCCGAGCCCATGATTTGAGTCACCTTTTAAGGTGAGGTTTAAATTAATAGTTATCGGTGATGACCATGAAATAGTTAAATGATATTGATATTAGGTGAATGAATTGTTATATTCTGTGGATGATGCATGGTTTCTTACATGAACATCATGGGTGGACTCAAATGGATTCTACTTCTCTTATGTGTGAGTGACACTTTGACACCTTATATGAATTTCCATGGACAGACTTAAGGGGGGTGAATATTATATTCCTAGTGATACTTTCATTCCTTATAGATATTTAAGTATGGACTTAGAGGGTAGTTGATTATATACACCATGGGTGATATTTGAGATCCCTTAGTGGAATTCCAAAGGCATACATAGTAGGCGTTTATTTATACCACACCTAGATAAATACCATGATTTCAATGATGAATGCCTATTATGGGCTTTCATGGTTTTGTTGTTAATACAAATAGAGTGTTACCTAGATTCAAAATTATGAATTCCAATGATGGTATTAGGTTCTTGGTTAATTAATTAATGAAATTATTTATGTGACACATCTACCATGCTAAAGCACAATCTTGGAATTATTCAGAGTATTACACATAAGAGATTGCTTGCATATAAATCTCTTAAGAAGATCCTTCTAGGGACACTGAGATATGAAGTAGGTACTGAGTCTTATTATTAAATGATATTTAATCATTAAATGTCTTGGTTGTTTAATGAGAACCCATACATTATAGGATGTTTACTTTCAGTACTTCCATACAAATTCTATTACAGGCTACACACAACTGTAGATTTATATACACACTAAATGGATAACTACAGACCTTGGGTTTTTTCTTACCTGGATTTAGTCTCACACACTATTCAGGCCATCAATGGTTACCTAATACACTATATAATTACATTTATGGATAAATGAAAGTATCATGCTATAGGTTCTTGATTAATTATTAGGTGTAAGAAAACATGGGACAAATTCGAGGCTCATAATGATAGATGGATAATTTTTTTCCTTTTTATACTTTTTTCATGTATTTTACACCTTTATTGTATTCCCATTATGGCTATTTTTATATAAATATGAAACTTATCATCATCATATCTATATTAGATTCCTTTCTGGTATTGTTTGTTTCATATATTCATGTTTTTCATCAATTTTTTAATTGATTTACTACTTCCACTACTTATCTAAAATTATTTTCTATTTTTTAAAATCAAGTGTTGAGGTTATAGTGTCCATTATAATAAACATAGGCCCTCACAACTATTCATAAAACTCTAGAATTATGATAGGTTTTGCTTAGTCCATGCGTCCAAACGAGCTCCAGGAAACTTTCAGTGGTATACAGTTTTAAGACATTAAAAAGTGGTATCAGAGGAGTCTTTTCCAATTTAAATTACTATTTTTAGACAAAATAAAGGTTTATTATGGATGATGTATTTTTTAATGAGTTGTTCTCAAACATAGCTACCCCACATATATGAAAAATCCAAATGGCCTCAACTGAAATTATTTTTTTCCTGATTTTTTCTATTATAATTGATTTGATTCAACCATTTTGTGATGTGGTATAATTATGAGTTATTATTGGTATTATTGTAGGTATTATTTTGTTTCAACCTGATGAAGTAAGGTTATTCAATCCCATGGATCATTTTGGACACTTTACAGGAATCATAATCCATGCGTTATTTCTCTTCAATTTAGGATGCATTACTTTTTGGATGTGGTTGTGAAAGGTGTCATTATATATATATATACTGTTGTGATAGGTATTCTATGATTTCTTATGCTACGAATTTAGTGGACACTGTATTCGTGTTTATAAATATAATTCCCCCTTATGGATTGGAATTTGGAAAACCATTTGGTTCTAACTCTTTGAATGAACAATGATAAAATTAAAATGGGAATAAACTGGTTACTGAAATTGTTTATAACTGAGAACATGACCCAGACCTGACCTTAGTAGTGGTATTTAGGTAGTATATCTTGATTATATGTGATATATACCATGCCCAAACCTGAATCAAGGAGAAGTCATAGGGGTGTCTTCTTATATGGGAAGGGTTGTACATATACAATATAAATATTTTCACTTTTTAGCTACAAACATTGATAAGGTTATTGATCTGAGGTGTCTGTTTGGCATTTTAGAGGCATTCCACAATGGATACCTCCAGTCATGTTTCATGGGGGTGGTGATGAACACACTATGGAGGTTGTGGGATGTGGGCTACCATTAGATCCGCTATATTTTCTGTTGTACCTGAAAAAGGTGTTGAGGAACAATTCTATAAGGGATTATTATTCTTATTATAGACCATTTAGGGAGCACCATGACCTTCCCCAACTATGGTAGAGTTGATATATGAGTTCCAACAGCATCATCCACCCACATTTTTAGTGTATGGTGGACCACAGGATGCAGAGTCATGGCTAGAGACCATGTTATCTATCATTGAGAATCATGAGACGCCTCCTGAGAGGAGGTTAAAAATCAATAAGTATATGATACAAGATTTCTCTAAGATATGTTGGCTTGTTATTACATAGAAAAATAATCATTGAAAAATGGTTTGGATGTATTTTCTTATGGAATTCTCTAATTGATTATATCCTGAGACATTAAGGGAAAATAGATCCTAAGAGTTCTTGCACCTAGAGTAGGGTGTGCTATTAGTTATGGATTATTCATCACGTTATATTGAGATCCAATACTTCACACCTATTCTAATGGGTGGAAAGTTATCTAAGTCATGGTTATTCATGAATGGTCTTAGGTAATACATCCAATTATAGGTGAATATATTTAGGATGCCTATCATTTATATATTACATTATCAATCACTAATCACAGAGAATAACCTGAGAGTAGCTGGGGGTGTAATCCAGGGTGGTTCAACATCCATAATTGGTACTACATTGACCTATAGTAAGATGAATCATTTGAAACATCACCATTCTGATATTAGATGATAGAGAAGATACTCAGGTTGCTATGTGAGGTGCTACCAGGGTGGTAGGATGCGGGATACAAGACCACAACATACAAGGGACCCAGTCGAGTTCCAATAAAGTGGAAAGATAGGACATCTGTAGTGCTTTTCATATATTTTCCACCAAAAGATACTAATATATGGTTTCACTGACTCCACATTTAGGATCAGTGTCAGCAACTCTCATTAGGAGGGGAGGTAGAGTAATGTTGGCTGATCAGGCCAAGGTTGTGTACATGGTCATGGTAGTTAGGCACTGGTTTTGCAGCATTATTAGACTGGATCTTCTTAGGGTAGCCAGGTAGTATCATAGGGACACATATTAGGTCATATATATATATAGTGAAACCAACATCTAAGGAGTAGGATCTTAGACCTTCTACTATGAAGGGTACTATTCCAATAGCCTTTACTTTAGCTTTTTCACTTTTCAATATAGGGGATTCTCATACCATTATATTTCTTGATTGTTATGGAGATAATTGGGATCCATGTTCAGAATTTTGATACTATCATGATGCTTGAAACTCTGATGGGGATTTAAAATGAGGGATTACATCATTTTAGGGAGACCCCCTTGATATTGGTGGGTTTTACTTCTTATGATACCTATTCTTCCTAAAGATAATATGTTTTGACATCATTATCGGGATATAATAGTTGGTTCCATTTCATGCTATCATCGATTTCGATAGCCAAAGGATGGCCTTCACATCACAACATAGAGGTGATTTTATTCACTATTGTGGATGGGATTTCTAGGCGAGTTCAGTTAGACCCGAGATTCATTGTTTGGGAGGGATGAAAGCCCAGATTTCTGAGATTAAATCTAGTTTATTAGGGAATATGTTAGGAATATTTCCCTCCAGTAGTTGATCATTTTAACTATGTTTTCCCATACAATATTTTAGGATTACCACTAGTGATAGAGTTAGAATAATCTATCAAGCTAGTTCCAAGAGTTTTACCAATATCCATTCCTCCTTATAGGATGTCTACTACTAAGATGAAAGATATCAAGATTTAGCTAGAGAATTTAGAGGAAAAGGGGTATATCCCACCCAATACTTCTATGTGGGGTTTACCAATACTTTTTTCAAAAGGTGGATGGAAATATTAGACTGTGTCTATTATACTAGAAATTTAACCATCTAATGGTTAATAATCAGTATCATATACCAGGGATATATGATCTCTTCGGTTGTCTCCAAAGAGCTCGGGTTTTCTCGATGATTGATTTCAGACCGGGTTATCATCAAGTGTGAGTTCGATAATCAGACATTTTTCACAGATCATTTCATTGAAGCTATAGTATATATGAATAGTTTTTTATGTCGTTCAGCCACACTGACGCTATAGCAGTCATCAAGGAATAGATGAACTGATCCTTTCATCCATATCAGCATTCATTTGTGATGGTTTTCTAAATGATAACTTTGTGTAATATCATAATCAACATGACCATGCCAAACATATAGATATCATATTAAGTACACTAAGAGATCAAAAAATATATGGTAATATCCCTATGTGACACCTCTATATGGATAAGATTCACTTCCATGGTCACATTATCTTCGAGATATGAGTATCAGTTGACCAAGAGAAGGTGAGAGCTCTAGTTTTCTGTGAGCATCCCAATAATTTAATTGAGGTAAGGTTTTTCTTGGGGATATATGAATATTATAGGCATTTCATGCAAGACTTCTTACACTTATAAATGTTGTTGATCGTAGGTTATGGGTACATCAAAAGCGTGATCAGGGCGTCGCCCAACTATAAATTTTATCGTGATCAATGATTATTCCAGGATCAATACGACAATGAATTCAAGTATCCATCGAATAAAATGAATGATTTTGATAAAGAATAAAGAGGCCCAGAACAGAGATAGAGGATCGATATATTTTGTTTATAATTAATTAAATTAAATTATTGAAATACCTCCAAGGTTTCCTTTCTCTGTTTATATGTCTAACCAAAGATCTACGACGATCTTTTCATTACGTTATAAAGATCAAGAGTAGATCTCTTCTAGAGGTAATCCATATGTTCTCCACAAATCTCTAGACATCTCTGAAGGAGTCATCGGGTGCTATCATGGATGGCCCTTTCCCTTGCGTTGTCCTACATTGATTCCCATCAGAGCTTCATCCAATGCATTCTCCAATATGGTAGAGGATGGCCTCTCTTATTCTTGAGAGTGTTCTTAGAAAAAAATGTGGCTCTTGAGGCTTGAGAAATGTTTCTCCAAAATGTTTTTCACATCCAATATTGGTTCCCTATCATGTGGGATGTCCTATTTGCTAATAAGAGATTAATATGTAATTGGGAATTTAAATCACTGTTAATAAATAATTATCACAAGTGTCGTTACTTAATTTTATTATTCCATGAGAAACCCCCATATCAAATAATAACAGAAATACCATTATTTCAATGACATATTCCTATCTTTTATGTTACAATTAAATTTTATTTTAATAAAATATTATGAAATATTATTTTTTCACAGGACCCTTTATCTTGGTCTTTCTTCCACCAAAATATTTATAGGACTGTGAATAATGACTATTTATTTATTAAATCAACAAATAAATATAACTACATTATTCATAGATAAATAAATAACAAAATATTAGTCATAATTGAATAATTATTAAACCACAAAAGGTATTAATATTTATTCAAGTTGTTAAATTATAATTTATTTAACTAGGATTCTTACTACACTTAGTGTGTGACCCTCTAGGCATCTTTCCCAGTGGCAATAGGTGAGCCTGTATAAATTCCCAGGTTAGTGTCTAGAAACATGCCAAGTCACCCATAGAGAAAGAAGATAATGCCACAATGACATGTCACCACATATGAACACTTACTATGTAATATAATCCCCTAATCACAATATCTCCAATTGAGTAGGTAGAATTCCAGTGACATTAACCTATATACTCGATAACTCATTATTTCACTTTTCAGAAATAGAGCTTGTGAAGCATACACCATGGCCAAGGATTTTTTTAGGGAATATAATTTCCATCAAAGGGCCTGATATATTAACTTATATTATTTAAATTAAGGGGTAAATACTTTCGTGATTTATTCATTAATGCAATATTACTCATGATGTACCCAATGTATCTTACCTCACTACGAGCATATGTTTTCACATTTTTCACCAATAAATCAAAGTATATGACTCGTAATATCTATTAATAATAATATTATTGTCTATGGACTATTAAACACATCCACATATAGGAATATCCAATGAAACTTATAATGAGAATTCTGTACCATTGGGTCTCATTCTCATAATTTCTGACTAGATATTACTAGGGGCGTACACCTAGGGAAGGTTCCTCAATTTCATATGAGTCTACACCCTTGATATATTGTATCATTTCTATCCCATTAAATGATATCATTTGGCCATAGATCTTTTATTCAAGAATAGTGTCATGGAACATCTGGGATCTCATCATGTAGGGGAACTTCTTTGACTTTTTAGTGTGATAGCTACTCTTGGGAAATTATCACATGATATGTTAATTAGAAGAAAAATCATTATGTGATAGGTAATTTATTAATATTCAAAACCTTGATTATAATTTTTTCATAAAGTATAAAGAATTTGGTTCAAGTCCACCAACTCTAACAGAACCCCACTTTCACTAGAACCAATTACAAACAATATTCAGTACGCTAGCTCTCAGATGATATTCGTTATTTTACTAAGATTGTCCTTTAGTAAATGGTTTCACCACATTATTCCATTTGGACACTCTACTCATTACAACTTCACCCCTCTGATGAAAATCCCTCAATATGTAATACTTCTAGAGTATTTTCATTGTCTGTTTATGTGTCCTTATATCCTTTGCAAGATCCAACACTACAGTATTATCACAATATAATGTCATATGGTATCAACTTATATGCATTATATTAGTCTCCTAGATAATGTTCTGAATCCAGATGGATTCTATAGATGCATTAGAAGCTTCTATCTATGAAGAATCTGATGTAGAATTAATGACAATCAGATATTTTGAACTCTTCCAGCTCACAACTCATCCATTGAGACAAAGAACATATCCCGATTGAGACATTAGATAATCCTATTCTATCTGAAAACAAGCATTAGCGTACCCTCTAATGAGAAGCTCCCCATCTCTTCCATACACCCAGAGCATATCCTTTGTTCTTCTTAGATACATAATGATAGCCTTAACAGTAGTCCAATGCTATTATCCTAGATCTTCTTGATATCTTCCTACCATGCTCAGTGCATAGGAAACATTATGTCTTATACATAGCATGACATACATTATTGTTCCAATCACCAAATAATATGGGATCTTACACATTCTATATTTATCTTATTGTTTACGGGAACACATTTTCCTATAAATATGTATGCCATGTGACACTGAAACCAATCCCATCTTAGATTGTACCATACTAAATATCTTTAGTTTATGGTCATTGTATGTACTCTGACTTTTCCAAAGAAGCCTATTATGTCAGGTATGAATGATCTTGATCCCTAGAATGTAGGCTAATTCACCTAAGTCTTTCATGGAGAATCACTTGTTCAACCAGTCCTTCATTAACTGTAAGACTTGTATTGTAACACCAATAAGTAATATGTCATAAACATATACTACTGGGATAACAACAACATTCTTGTCAATCCTTTTGTAAACTCATGGCTCACATTCATTCTTAATGAAACAAAATTCCCATATGGATTCATTGAATTGAATATTCCATGACCTGGATACTTACTTCAATAACTAAATGGATCTTTGAAACTTGAAAACCCTTTTGGAATCTCCAGGTGTCACAAACCATTCTGGTTGTGTCATATAGAAAAATTACAGAATTTTCCCGTTACGGAATTCGGTTTTGACATTCATCTTCCAAATCTCATAGTAATGGAAAGATGCTATGGAAAGTATGATTTTGATGGATTTAAACATTGAAACAGGATAAAACGTTTAAACATATTCAATTAATTGAGGTCATTTTAAACCATTAACTACTAGTCTTGCCTTATAGGTACTTTCATTACCTTCCAGGTCCACTTTCCCCTTGAATAACCATTTATATCCAATAATATTTACATCAACTAGCACATTGACCAAAACCCAAACATTGTTTTAATATATGGAATACATCAGAGAATACATAGCTTCAATCCATATCCCATAGTATGAGCTCTATACTATCTCCATGTAGGATAGTGGTTCATCATTGTCTAACAACATTGAGTCTCCATCCTCTGTGATAAGAAAATCATCTCTCTAGGGTTACCTTACCTCTCTTACACTTCTATGCAGTACTTGTGTTTCAGGAACTACTTATTCCATGGGGACCTCTGTAACTTGTTCCTATACCAACTTATGTATATCTTGAGCATCAACTTCGTTGAATTCAATCTTGCTCCCACTATCCTTTTTAAGGATTTTCTCCTTCTCAAGAAAGTAAATAAGTCTATAATAAGTCATTTTCTTGTCTAAGGGGTTGTATATGTAGTTTCCTTTGTTTCCTCAGGATGCCATATAATGATACACCTCATGCCATGGGGTTCTAGTTTTTTCCATAGAAAGCTGTAAAAAATGTCTCACATCCCCATACACATGAATGTGACAAAATAGGTTTCATTACACTCTATTACTCAAAATGGATTCTATTTTCCACCTTGGTCAGTACCTGGATTAATGTGTATTATTTAGTTTGTAATTCATATACCCAAAAGGATAACAAAACATTTTCTTTAACTCATCATCAAACATACCATTTTCATCAAGGTACAAATCCTCCTTTCACTAACACCATTCCACTGTGGTATATAAGGTGGAGTGAGTTGAGATAGAATCCCAAACTCTCATAATATGTCAATAAACTCTTGGTTATGATATTATCCACCACGATATGATCCAAGATTCATTATCTTCTTACCAAGATGATTCTATAATTCATTATTTAATTCCTTGAATTTCTTAATAGACTCAGACTTATACCTCATAAAGTAAATATATACATATCTACTCAAGTCATCAGTAAAGGTTATGAAGTATGAATATCCACCGCTAGCTTCTATTGGAAATGGTCCACACACATCAATATGTACCAATACTAGAATATTTATAGCCCTTTCACCCTGTCTACCAAATGGTAGTTTGATCATTTTTCATTGTAAACAATTATGACATCTATCATGTGGTTTTAGCTCGGTACTGTCTATATAACCATCTTGACAGAGCTTTGTCAGGTGCCTCTCATTTACATGATCAAGGCAGTAATTCCACAATTGGGTGTTATATGTGTTATGTGAACTTGATTCTTTATTGATTTCCTATACTTTGTTTTCTTAATTTAATACATACAGACCGTTACTTAAATGTTCCTTACCATAAAATTTAGTGTCATAATAAAAGAAACAATATTTATTTTCAAACATGAAAATAAGTCTATCTATATCTAAACATGACATGGAAATCGTGTTCTTGGTAACACTTGGTACATAATAAAAGTCTTGTAAAAAATAATCATTATCGGTAATGAAATGTGGTATTCACCAATGGAAATAACAGCCAACCTCAAACCATTGGCCGCTCGTAGATCCACCAATAATCTAGAAATTTTCTGAAATATATTTGGATTTTTCATTTGAATATATATGTGATCACCACAAGCTATAACTAAAATCCAATGAGTAGAAATGGAAATATTTCACTCGATAATGAATTCACCATTGTCTTACCCTTTCCTCTACGTACAGTTTCTTTTCCAGTGTCCTCACTTGCTACATGCAAAGAATACTTCCACCTTTTCCTAGCCCTGCCTTTGGATCTACATCTTCTTGGTTAGATGGTTCTTGAGTGCTTTAGACTATTTATAAATCTTTTTCCCCTTTTCCTTTACCTAATTATTCTTAGTTAATATAATTATTGCGGGTTTGTGAAGCCCCATGTCCTTATCCACTAAGGAAATCAAGGTCAAAAGTTCCAATAATCTTTTCTCATTATTTATCATATTATAATTCATAATAAAACTAGATAAGGCCTTCAGTAGTGATGATAGTATGATATTTATGCCCAACTCATCTAGTAATTTAGTCCCAAATATGTCCATATGCTCAATGTAGCCAATAAGTTTGACTACATGTTGTCCTGCTGGAGTAAAATCTCCAATATTAGTAGTGAACAAAGAATTTGAGATATCATACATCTCTTGTCTCACCTTCTCTTTATAGAGATCCCTATGGTGAGAAATCATGCTATAAGAATCTATTTATTCATGTTTCTTCAAGAGTTCATTGGTCATGGATGATAGCATGAGGCACTAGACATTCGTAGCATAATTCAAATATTTCTCATATAGTGAGAGATCCTCATCACTCGCCTCATTCCCCAGTGAAACTGGTAATGGTTCTTCAAGAACATATAGATTTATTTCATGGTGAAGGATGACTCTAAGGCACCTTTTCCACACCAGTTAATTAGTTCCAGTGAGAAGGTTTTTTTATCATGTATGGATTGAAATGATATATTTTATTTTATGTTTATTACCATTTCTAGAAGTATGATGAATAGAGTTTTAGTAATTTATCTGATAAAATTAAGATAAATAAATAATTAAATATTCATTAGTCTCCAACTATTTTATCGAAACCTAATATCCCTCCCCATTATCTTCGAAATATCATGATTCATGGATATTCTAGTGGCAACAATCCATATTCCATTCTCGTCAACCCAACATTGGCTGGTCAAGCAACCTGAATGATTTTTGGTAGGTATTCCAAATTCTAACTACATTAACTCATCGCTCTTTGATCCGTTGAGTGTACTCCCCAATATTTAAATCATTGTTTTAGATTTCATCAACCCTTTCAACATAGTTACACCAAGTTCTTCTTTGGAAGTCCACCATTAATGTAAACCATGTTATGTCAACCCAACACCTCAAATTAAAATTCGTCGATAATTTAAAGCACCCCAACTTTGGATAGTAAATCATTTTGATGTATTCTTTTGATTCTATATGAATTAATTGAAGGTTATACTGACATAATATTTTTTTGAAGGATTATATACATTATGCATAAATTACCTCTTATTATATTTTAACATTCTTGTTAATATTAAGTGTGATATACTTAAGTGAATAATCATCTCTTGAAAATAATTACACATAATGAATTTTATTTTAGTTCCATATTTCATGTTTTAATTCACTCAATGATGCCATCATGATAATACATCCATAATGAATAACAATGAAACTAACCGAAATAAAAAAAATAATATGATCATGAGTTTTTCTATTGGTTAGTTTATCTAAAAGTTGATAAACTAACCCTAACCTAGGGCATAAACACCATGAACCATTTATGGTTTGTGTGTATAGCTTTAATCATGTCCACCTATGTATCTCAATGGATTGGATTCTCCTCGACTCCTTATATGAACCACCACCACAATCATGGGAGCTCTATCTATTGAAAATTCTTTTAACTCCAATGAAAGTGAGGGGTAAAAGGGTGTTTACAAAAAAGAGAACATGGGCATGCATTCCCTACATATAAATGAGGAGATAGAACCCAATTCAATAATTATAATTTAACAAGTAAATTAAAAGGAAAACAATCACATACAAAGGTCTGGTATAGCTTATGATAATCCACAAACAAACAAAAAAATTACACATTTAATAAAACTAGAATTAAATTCTTTAATTTTTGTTATTAATATAAATCATGCTTGAATCAATTTATTATCACCACTAATTAATCAATACTTTTATCTTAATATTTTTTTTGAATATCCTTGAGATTCTCATACAATATAATTTTAAAAAAATTAATAAAATCATTTAAAATTAATTATATTCATAACACATTCCTTGGAGAGAACCTGGTGAATACCCATATAAAACTACCCAACATGTATTATACTTGTATACTCATTATTCATTGTGACATGTAGCATGCATACAAAATTATAATTGTAATTCAAATCATACATGATGTCCAGATCTTTGAACATTACTTAGATGTTAATTAACCATAGAGATATATATATATCAAATACCTATCACATGCTGTGTCCTATCATTACACTGACATGAAGGTACATGTATCAAGGGTTATATAAAATAATAATAAATTTTTAAATCTACATAATCAAGAACATGTACATGGTATGTAGACCTGACTACATAGCATGTACCCTTCTAACCATCCATATGAATTACACACTTAGGAAATTGGAGTGTGAGGTGTACATCAGAAATCCTCAGAGTACATGGAATCTCCATTGGGCCACACGTCATTCCAACTCCATGTTACACAGTCACTAACTGGGAAAGCCATGTATGGGATACATGACTTGACCCTAGCCTGAAGGGACTACACGCCATATCCAGTAGGACACATGTAATGTAGTTTGGATGACCATACGCCAGTCTATCCTAGTCAATACATGGTATAAAAATTAACTACATTGTTTGTCATTAATTCACATGGCTTGAGTAATTACCGAATTACACCTCATGCATTGAACACAACTACATGGTGTCTAATCATGATTACCCATTGTGTATGGAATATTACACGACATGTAACTCTGAATACATGGTGTGTACTATCGTGTTATGTCGATAGAATCTTTATAACATCCTGATGAGATCCTCCATTTAATTTTATTCATAAAATTACTAATTTCTATTAGATATATGAGAAACGAAAGGGGAAGAAGAAATATTGAAATTCAGATTATAAAAATGATTAAACATGAATTGAAAGATTAAATTATTAAAACAAAAGATTTAGAATATTATGAGATCAATACAATTATGAACACTAATATTGAGAGAATAAAATAAAAGATTTAGTTAAAGAATAATGAATCCCAGAAACCAAGGAGTGGATCAATATATTTTGTCTATAATTTATTTAATTAAATTTTTGAAATACCTCCATGGTTTTCTTTCTTCGTTGAAGTGTCTAACCAAAAATCTATGGTGAGACTTTGGTTTATTTGTAGAGATCAATAGTATATATACTCTATATGTAATCCACATGTGCTCTATGAATCTCCATATATCGTTGAAGGAGTCTCTGGGTACTAGGATAGAAGGTCCTCGCACTTGAGTCGTCTTCCCTCGACCGCCTTGAGAAATTCTTCTAATTCATTATATGATTAGGTGGAGGATGGATGCCCTCGTTCTTGAGATAATTCTGCGATAAAAAGAAGTCTCTATTGGATTGAGATATTTTTTGCCAAAATATTCTACACCACAAAAATTGGCTCTCTAGCTCGTGAGTTGTCCCCTTGGCTAAAAAGAGAATAATATTTTACTAGTAATTTAACTAACTAGGTAAAAATAAATAATTAGGACATGTGTTGCTACTTATTATTATTAATCCATGTGAAACACTCATATAAATAATTACACCAATACCATTATTTCCATGACATGTTCTTTTCTCAACAGTTACAATTAAATATTATTTTAATCAAATAATGTTAAATATTAGTTTATCACTTGTATTTTTAACTCTACCCACCAATCCTCTGAAATATTTATCTGACCATGAATAATGAATATTTATTTATTAAATAATTAAATAAATCTACCTACATTAATCACCGATAATTAAATAAAATGTGGTCAACCATACCAGAAATATTATTTAACCACGTCTTCTAATAATATTTATTCAACCTGTTAAATAATAAATTATTTAACTGATATTTAGATTACATTTAGTGTTTGAACCTCTAGGCCTCTTTCTTAGTGTCATTAGGTGAGCCTGCCTAAAGTCTAGGTTAGGGTCTAGAAACAATCCAAGGAACCCAAAGAGAAATAAGGTAATTCCACAAAAACATATCACCTCATAAGAACACTTACTGTGTAATATAATCCCATTTTAACAATATATCCATTCGAGTAGGTTGCATGTCAGTGTAATCAACCAATATGATTGATACCTCATAATTTGACTCTCAAAAAATAGAACATTCCTAGTGTACACCATGGATAAAGATTTATTTAGGCTATATCATTTCTATTATAGGGACTAATATATTTACTTTTGTTATTGAACATATGGGATACATCCTTTATTTCATTATTCATTATTGTAATATTACACGTGACACACCCAACATATCCTACCTCGCTACGAGCATATGTCATCACTATTTTCACCAAAACATTAAAGTTTCGACTCATAATATATATTAATAATTATCATAACGTCTAAGGAAAAACACACATGTTTGAAGATATGAACATCCAATGACACTTATAATCTAGATTTCCTACCATTGGGTCTCATTTTCATAATATCCTACTGGATATTACTAGGGGCGTAAACTATGAGAAGGTTCCTCAAAGTCCTATGAGTCTCCACCATTGGTATCCTATATCATTTCTATCCCTTCAAATGATCTCATTTTTTCAATTAATATTTATTCAATAATAGTGTCCTTTTAATTTGGGGTTCTCATCACAAGATGGAACTGTTATGACTTTTTAGTGCAATAGATACACTTAGGACATTATCACATGCTATGTTAAGCTAGAAAATAATCATGATGTTATAGGGAATTTATTAATATTCAAATCTAAAAATATAAGTTTATTATAAAGAAAAAAAATAACTTTATTCTATAGCACTAACTCCAACATTGATGAGCTTTACTAAGAAGGGTGTACAGTTTTTACAGTCAGATACCTACGACACGACCTTTCAGGGGATAAAAGGGAGATTGACATCAGTGTTGATACTCAGTCTTCTGGTACTAGTAAATAGTTACAATGTTTACTATGCTTCATCATGTATTATTCTAGGATATGTTCTTATAAAGGGGGTAGATTCTTGGTATACGGTTCTCGGTAGTTGAGGCCACAAGAGAGAAATTACATGACACATGATCTTTATTTAGATATTGTTGTCCACACATTGTGTATTTAGAGACATTACTTACTTGGAGAATATTTTTTGGTGTACATAGACCACAAAATCCGGATGTAAATATTTACATAGCAGGATATAAATATATGATAATTATGGTAGGTTGAATACCAAGAGTATTTCTTTTTTGAGCTTCCCAACATGCCTGGTAACTGAAATGCAGTGGCTGATTCACTAAGCATGAGGACTCAAGAACGGGTAGTTTAGCAAGCCAGTAGTGAGTGGTAGATCATGTATTTTTTAATTAATATGCACATGGTGGTTCATGATAGTTCATGGAATTATTTTTTACATCTTTAAATTTGACCTATACCGTACTAGAAAGATTGAGGCCAATGAAGATATCAGATTCCGAGGTCCTAGTTCTATAAAAGAGTGTGTCAGGTGAGGACCCTCCTCCTAGATAAACCATATGTGATGATGAAATTATTCATATTCATTGTCACATATGGGTTTTAGTAGACATGCGAGAGGACATGATGAGGGATTTTCATTCTTTATCTTGGGCAATGCACCACAACATTAACAATATGTTTCTGTTTTTACATCTCCAAGGTTAGTGGTTCGGTATGAAAAGTGATGTTGATGGTTTTTTCATGAGATGTTCCACCCTTTAGCAGGCGAAGGTAGAACCCTAATGACCATACATATGTTTACATAAACTTCACATTCACAATTGGAAGGGTAATGATGTTGTCATGAATTTTGTGACAGGTTAACGGAGGATTCCTCATGGTGATGATGTTCTATGGGTTTTTGTTGTCAGTATTGAAAAGGTTTGTCATTTCATACCTATTAAATGTACCTTTTCATTTTATTAGCATGAGAGGATTTACATACATGAGATAGTATGACTCCATGGTGTCCCACATACAATCATTTCAGATAGTTTTTCCTAGTTTAATTCATAAATATAGAAAGGGATGTAGAGTGTGTTAGGTTGGTTGGTTATTCTAATCCTAACATTCAACACCTAGAATGATGTCCAGATAGATCCCACGATTTTGGTGCCTGAGGTCATGTTACAAGCATGCATCCTTTATTTTTGGGGCTCTTGGGAGAGGTATATACCCCTAGATGAATACAACTACAACAATATATTTCAAGATAATATATATAAGGTTATTCAAGAGTCTATGTATGGTAGGACATTCTGATCACCCATGTGATGGTTAGAGGTAGGGTAGGAAGCTATTCTTCGAACTCTTATTATTCAAGAGACCACAATACATGTGTAGTTGATTCAGAAGTGGATGAATACAACACAGTCTCAATAGAAATATTATGGCAGTCACCATAGATGACCTCCAGAGTTCAAGGTCAGGGATCAGGTATTTTTATTTATTTCACTGAGGATGTAAATAGTATGATCAATAGAGAGTTTATGCTTTCACCGTAATGTGTCACATAATTAGAGATTATGGAGATAGTCATGCCTATAGAATATCAATTGCAGTTATCTCTGAGCTATCAGGCCACGCATAACGTCTTCCACGTATCTTAGCTATTCCATTATCAATCAGATTCATTTGATGATTTTTAGCATAAGGAGGCTGAGTTAAAGGTCGATGAATCCATTAAGGATAATCCTACATGCATTGTGGATCATTTAATGAAGGTTCTATGAAGCTGGTCAGTTCCTCTAGTAAACTTGCTATGACAGCATGTCTTATTATAGTAAGATACCTTGGAGAATGGGGCCAATGTATGATCATATTGCCCAAAGTTATTCTCAAATCATACTTGACCAATCCTGAGAAATAAATTCAGTGATTGATTTCTTTAATGAGAGATGTTTGTAAGAAATCAGGTATTTATTGAAGTATAGATCCTTTTCTTTCAATCAATTTTTTTTGAAATGTTTAAATTTTTAAATGTGGCATAATGTGAATTTTCTTTGAGTTCATGGAGGTATCTACAGTGTCTGGGGCTGGTTTGGTGCCTAGAACTCGGATTATGGGGTGAAATATTCTTATTTCATAGTTAGTGGAATCCATGTGGTGTAGTCCAAATAGTTAGATAAAGTCACGTGAGGTTGGACAGTGGAAAGCTATAGGATGCATGATTTGATAAACCATACAATTTTGGGGTGTATACCTATAAAGGAATGTATCCAATTTTTTAAGAGGAGTTTTTCATGGATTGTGCATGGTTAGTCAAACTGTACGATGTACCCTTCCCTGCATTAAATAATGCATGGTTGGTAAACAATTTTTCTAACTACACAACCAATACATGCAACCCAATATTTTAGATGAAATTAAGAAATTTCCCCAAATTACATCTTATATGAAACCTAATTTTCAATTATTCTCCCACATAGAAAACTCACCCATTTTATGCCCTCTTAAGAGTTTGTTATAGTATTTTTCACCAATTCTCCATCCAATATTGAAAACAAAAACCATCTATATTGTTGAATCAACATTGGTAAGATCATAACTCCTTTTGTAATGTTCCTATTTTGGTTTGATATCGGCTGTGCTATTTAGGTGCATGCTAATTTACCATATTTATAGGTTTATCATATATTCTATGATTTTCTCCAAATTTGATTTGAATCATGGGATGATACTTGATGAGATATCCACTTCAAACCTATGGTTGGTGGTATCATGCCTTTTATTCAAATTCTAATTGTTTATATATGTTGTAGTGTCTCATGGAAAATATTTAAATTTTCTCCCTTGAATTTAAGTGATGGAGCCTATGAAATTAATGAGACCATTGATAAATTAATTAAAGTATATGAGCCTTTAATTGGATCTATTCTAGGGGTGTGTTGATTATATTTTAATGTACCACTATTTGTGGCATGTGGGCTGGGTCACCCTTGGTGTGTGTCGTTAAACCCTTACTATTGGATTTCAATTTATGAATTGAATTGTAAATTTAATTGAAATAAGAATTGTGAATTGAAATTTAAATGGGTTAATGTAAAGGGATATTATAACCATGACCCTAGGCTATGATAAAAAATTTAATGCTTAGGATTCAGTTTCCTTTAAATAATGAAATTATCATGTGAGAAATTAACAGGATACGCCATCAAGGCTTATCCCATGCTTTGTGTAATGACCCAAAATCATATCAAGGATATTTCACTTCTTTTATTCATTTAATATAGTATAGATCACATAAAAACACTTTTAGAACACAATAAAAGCATTTAAAATGAAGAATTAATAAAATATGAGGTATTTCTAGAAGTTATGGAACCTATACTAATGAAATAGTTACTTTACCTTAAGAATAGTAATATGATTTTTATGAATAGTAAATCAGAAAAATGAATAGTAACCTCACCCATGACAGTATTAATAATATTTAGGCATCTTATAAATATAATTATGAAACGATTATATAATAGTATAAGTAATTGAATATTTTAAAAATTAATAATTAAGTGTTGGTATTTTTAACAGTCATAAAAATTTAATTACACGTTTATAATTAATAAAATGATTTAAAATGAATTTTATTTTCATAAAATGTAATTCATAAATTAATATTATGTTGTCTTATTATTTTAGGACAATTTTATATGAGCTTACTTAATTTTTCAAAGTGTTATAAAATCAGTGATAATTTTTAAAATCTGTAATTTTTGAGTAAATGATGATTTTAATTAAAAATTAAATTTATCATATTGAAAAATAATTTTCATAAAATTGAGTTCATTTTTGAATTCTAAATGTCAAGAAATAGTTATGGTGAATTTATTATATTTTTCATCAAATACATGACTTTTTTTGAATAGAAAAATACGATAATTTACAATAAATTCTAAATACATGATTTATTGAGTCATAGGTGATATATAGATGATATAAGACCATAATATAAAATTATAAATCATTATTTTAATATATTTTATTATAATTCTAAAACTATTCATAGTCTTGATCTAAAATAATAAACAGTAGAATAAAATATTCAAAAATCACCCCTCTCTTTCACTATAAATACCAACCCTCACATCCTCTTCTATTAACACCTTAGATGATATGATAATTCTAAAATTTTAGCCAAATCATCTTCCATAGTACCTACCTTAAATACATGTTATCTTTTTATTTAACAAATACCAAAACCAATCACCTTAAATAGATTCTCAATGATAAGTATTCAAGAGGTAAAATCCTATTCATTTTCATTTTAATTTCATTTACTGTTATTTTCATTTATTATTATTTCCCCACCTCCCTTAATAAAATTATAATGATTACTTCAGTAAATAAAATATATTGTATCTTTTTTATTTTAATGGAATAATCTGTCATTAACTCTCTTATCCTCTCAAATTTATTCTAAAAATGGAAATGTTGTCCATGAGGTGTTGTTTCATAACCTTCAAGGACAAAATGTTTTAACATTCCTTCATCATATCAAACGATGTTCGTGAAACCCTTTTAATTATTGAATAATATTTTTAAATTTATATTACAACCATTTTTATTTTTTTATGTGACATATTTTCATAATACAAAATTTTAAAACAAAACGAGTTCGTTGTGATATAAAGCCACTTAAATTATTCTAAATGAATATCATTTTCATGTTATATAATGATTCCTCCTCATGTATAGTAAAAAATAATATATATGACCAATTAATATTCTTTATGTTCATTAATAATATATTATATATAATTATACTCATCTTACCTGAACTTCATTACTTTTAATCAAGCTAACAAATCCTAAAATCTGAGAAAATGAATGCTCCTGAAGGATGAAATTAAACTCTATAACTCATTAAAAATGACATAAATTAACATAATAAAAATATAATTAATACAATTCATGTAGATAAGGTTGTTAATTAATTAACTAAGTGATTTTATTTTATTATCCAGGACATTAAGTTCAAGTTCTGAATACATTTAGGCATAAGGTAAGGGTTTTCTTCCCGAACCATCATTTCATTCGGGTTATGGTTTGTCCCTCTAAAAAACATTAATTCTAAATATTTTATATATAATTCTTATAAACTATATATATGTTCCAAAATCATATATCTATATCATTTAATTATTATTTTATAGAAGAATAAATTTTTTACAAGGTTCCCTTCCATTTCTTCCCGATATGAATGCATGTTTAAAGGGAACGTCTTGATTTCTTACACATCTTCAAGTACCATAGAAAATCTATTTTAAGATACCATTATTTTTATAAAATAAATATGTTTAAATGAAAAACTATATTTTTTCATTTCTAGTTTTATACAAACAATCATGAAAAGTACAAATGATTTTTCCAAAAAAGCACTTCTTTACAATGTAACAAATGTGTATTTCTCTCAACAATTACTCAATGATTTAATTGGATTGTTATAATCTATTTCAACACTAATATTGAATATTATTATCTATTGAGTTTTATATATTATGTTTATCATCCACCATATTTTATTAAAAAATTTATGATCAATTTTATTGTGGATGTTCTAGCATGTTACCATTAACCATACTATAAATAACGGTTAGTGATTATGTTTACATATTGTGGAAAGTTATATACATTTCATATTTATATGTTGTTTATGTTTATCCCAATTCATATGAGTAGTGAATTGGGTTTATTAGGTGACTTTTCGGGCCCTCTATATCCTCTCTATGCATCAGTAGGTCTCATTAAATAGACTAGACTGGTTTTTTACTCATTATGTATGGTGTCTTGGTCAAGGCCTTGAGTGCTTATTTATGATGTCCAAAATTATTCATTCCCTTGTTACGAAAATATTAATATATAATCAATTTAATTATTTGACTAGTATAATATCCATGTTTTTTTCTTATTATGGAATTATTTTATGAGCTTTTATCCATGTAATATTTTGCTCAAGATTATGTTTTATTGACATATGTTTTTAGTTATTCACCATGCTTTATTGTTTATGTTCATGATATCTTACCCTTCATTTATTACCCTTACTAATTATATAACCTCAACCCTTTCATATGTTTTAGTTTTCATTAGGATATGGAGATTTATATTTTTAATGCATTTCAAAGATAATATTTATGTTTATGGCTATTTCAAATAGAGTTATTATGTTGTACTTCATTTCAAGTTGTAATGTTACAATTATGTATGTATTTTGTTTCCCAATGATATATAAATATTAGGCCCTTTAACATTTGAGTATTTTATCTATGTCAATGTATTAATATGTGGCTCTAACTATGGGTTACTAGGTTCGGGGTCATTATAGTTGATATCAGAGGAAGTCTTATAGAAAACATGGAAACTATATTTAGAAAAAATTTAATAGGGAACCTAACCGTAGATATAAATTGAATATAATAATACAAGAACATACTATAATTTTGGTAAGGTAGATATTATTTGGAACTTCCTATAAATATATCCATGCCTAGTTACTACATGTGGAAGTGGTTTGGGCCCAGATGTACATAGATGTATTGGCTCTGACAAGGTGTTTCAAGCCTAACATAGGGTATCCTGGTACAGGGAAATAGAATTTACTGTGGACCTGGTTTGAAACTCCTAGGGGATATGCTATGGATAATTCACATTTTCATTAAAAATTGTCATGTATGATTTAAAAATAAATATGTCCAACAATAAATATTTTTTTAGATTAGTTATGCATTAAGTCCCAATTTATGTCAAGTGTTTTTCCAGTTCAAAATTATAAATTCTGATTCATAACCTAACTTATTGTATGATATTTTATATATATAAATCCTAGTGGAAGGAATGGAAATCATATCAATTCACATAATAATTGTAGTGATTTCCCTCTTATGTGAGATAATGATGTTGGTTTTAGAGATGAAAATGGTACTGAGCAACTTATAACTATACTGGGACAACTAACTCATGTTACGAACAATAACCTTACCAGTATGGATAATCATGATCCACGATGTGGAGGAGAAATGTTAGACCACATTATGTGACAACAACCAATATCATTTAATGGAACTACAAACCCATTTTTAGTTGTGTAGTGGATAAGTTCCTTAGAGAATATATTTCTCTCTTTAGGAAGTAATGAAAGGGAGAAGGTTATCATAGCAGTTTATTGTCGCTCAGGCGATGTTGATCAATGGTGGTCAATGATGGAAAATAAAAAATACGACTAAAAAATTTCTAATATAGAATGTAAATATTTTCATGAAATATTCCATGAAAAATACTTTCCTCATGAACAATGACCAGATCTAAAGAGACAATTATTCAATCTAAGGTAAAACTAGGATGATAATATTTCCAAATATAAATCCAACTTTTCAATGCTATCATGGCATTTCATGGACTAAATACATAATCCAAGGAAAATATTTATTAATTCACTGATTATTTAAAACCATTCCTTTTAAGGTCACTACTCTCCAAAAATTTATCATTATATAATGATATAGTCTAATATGTTATCAAGATTAAAAAAAATTCACTAATTGTTATGAATTCAAAGGAATGAAAGAGAAGAAGTCGGATGATGAACACTATGGAAAAAGAAATAAGGAAAAGGGTAAGAAATGAAAAGTTGAATTTCCATCCATTGATAATATTTTTCAGAAGCACCCTAATATATGCCTAAATGGTACATGTGTTTTTTACAAGTGTTGAGAAAAAGGGAAAAAAACCCATGATTTTAATGGAAAGAATGAATCTACCAATGTTCAATGATACAATTGAAAATATATGGGGAATTACAAAAATTATTTTCCAATGCATTAAGGAATCCTTCCCTAAAAAAGTGAAAGGGAGAAAGTTCAAGCTTATGCAGTCACTACTGTTTGGATGAAGTTCCGAATGATGTGGTGGAAGGTACTTTAATAATTTCCTCAAACATAGAAAATGATTTATTTGATTCAGGATCCTCACATTATTTTATATTTTCCATGTTTTCCATGAAAATTATAAAATTGTCTTTTGATTTAATAATGGAGTTATTATTCAAAGAACTTAGGGGAAGTATCATTGTAATAAATATGTGTCTCTCAGTCCCCTATATGAAACATAAATGTACTTTAGTTATAGAAATCCTCATCATACCTATGATTGAATTTCAAATAATCATTGGTATGTATTTTCATTCAATGTATGATGTGGAATTATACTGTAAGTAGAGGGAAATTACATTTTCTTAGAATAATGTAAAGTCCCTTATCATTAGGGTGGAAACCTTATCAGCAAACTCTTATCCATACCCACTCCTACTATCTCTATAGAATGAAATCCCTGGGGTATAGGAGAAAATTTCTTCTATGGATGTAGAAATAAATCATAAAATTGAATATATACCTATGTTTTAAGAATATATAGATGTCTTTCCAAAGTATTTACCTAAATATCCTCTAGAGTGGGATGTTGAGTTCTCTATTGATTTAATTCCTTGTGAAAGTCCTATATCAAATACTCCTTATAGAATGGCCATTATGGAATTAGTATAACTAAAGAAAAAACAAGAGGAATTAAGTAGTAAGGGATTTATTATCCCTATTGTTTCTCCATGGGGAGCCTATGTTCCCATTGTTAAGAAGAAATATGGATCCATGGGTCTATGAGTTGATTATATAGAAATCAATGCTTTTACAATTAAAAAAAGAATAATCTACCACGAATTGATTATTTATTCCATCAAATTCCTAGAGCTTAATACTTTTCAATTTTTAACCTTCGATCTAGATATCATTAGTTTTGAGTGAGTAAGGAAGATATTAAAAAGATAAAATTTTGAACTAGGTATGGACATTATGAGATTATAGTAATACCATTTGGACTATCTAATGCACCCTTCATTTTCATGGATTTAATTAATAGTGTTTTCAAGGAATATCACAATTAAGTTTTTGTGGTATTTATTGATGATATATTAAAATACTAAAAAATATATTAATACCTTGAGAATAACTTTCAAATTATTCAGAAGAATCTTAGAAGAAATGAATTATATTATAAGTTTAGCAAGTGTGAAGTTTGGATTCAATCAGTTTCTTTTATAGTCTATATTACCTCTAAGGAAGGAATCTCAGTTGATCCTATAATGAAAAATATGGTTCAAGAATGGGCTTCAACAACTAACATACCTAAGGTATTTAGTTTTATAAGATTAGTAGGTTATTATTGGTGTTATTATTCATAACTCCACCCAATTAGTTAACCCATTAACCAAGATCACAGATAAGGGGGTTAAGTTTTTATAAAAAAATGAATGTGATGAATGATTCGAATAATTGAATAATAGATTAGTGAATGATCCTTAATTAACTATACCATCAGGAAATAGTGGAAATGTGTTTTATTATGATGCATCATTGAAAGTATTCAGTTTTATCCTTATGTAGAATGATAGAGTTATTTCCTATGCATCAAGCTAGTTAAAAACACATGAACAAAACTATCCCACTCGTGATCTTCAGTAAGAATTAGGGATATTTTATCTGAAAATATGGAGACACATTCTCTATAGTTAAAGATGTGAAATATATACCAATCATTGGAGATTGAAATATATCTTCTCATATAAATAACTAACATGAGGAAAAGGATATGGATTGAAATACGTAAGGATTATGACTATTCAATACAATACCACCCAGGGAAGGTGAATAAAGTAGTAGATGCATTGATTAGGATGGATCATGGAGTTCTGAACAAAGTGAGGATTGACAAGGATACAAGTACAAGGATCTAGAAAATAAGGATATAGGAATTATCATGGAAGGTGAAACCTCATAGCTTTTTGAATGAGATTCCCATCCTTCTTTATTGAAAAGGATTAAAAGTTCTCAGTCTGATGATGAGAATCATCAAAAGAAAATTAATGTTATGAATGATGGAAAGTAGGAAGACTTCATGTATGAGGATGGAATTCCGAAATTTAAGAGGAGGCTATGTGTTCCCCCTTAAACAAAGCTAAAAAGGGAGTCATTGGTTGATTCCCATATATCTAATTTCTTTATACACCCTAGTATCACTGATATGTATAGAAATATGAAGGGCCATTTCTAGTGGGATAATATGTAGCATAAAATTGATGATTGTGTATAAATATGTTTAGTCTTCCAATAGGTGAAGGCTGAAATACAACATCCTATAAGAGTCATGAAACCTATCCCTATTTCAACAGGTAAATGGGATAACATAACTATGGATTTTTTCAATGGATTACCCAAAACTACTAGATATAATGATGTAATATGTGTGATTGTTGATAGAATTATCAAATATGCACATTTCCTCAATTAATCGATGTTTTTCCACTAGAGTTAATTGCAAAAATCTATATCAATGAAGTTATAAGACTTTATGGAGATCCTATTCCTATTGTGTATTATCATGATACTTGATTTACATAGAAATTATAGTAAACTATTCAAAAATATTTGTACATTGAATTCTTTTTGAGTATTGCTTATCACCCTCATATTGGTGGGAAGTCTGAATGGATAATCCAAACATTATAAGACATGTTGATATCATTATTACTTGAATTTCAAATTATGTGGGATCAATATTTACCTTTGGTAGATATTTCATATAAAAATGGTTTTCATTATATTATTCATGTGGAACTATATGAATGATTGTACAGAAAGAGATATCGTACACCAACATGTGGGATGAATTTGGTGAAAGGAATCATGTATGCCCAAAGCATGTGGAGGAAACAACAAATAAAGTAAAGAATGATCAAAACCCTATAAAAGTATCTCAAATTATGAAAAAGGGATATTCTTATAATTTAAGGAAGAATTTGGAATTTCAAGTGAGAGATCATATTTTATTGAAAGTGTATCCCTGGAAGGGTGTTATACGATTTGGAAATAAAGGGAAACTAATCCCAAGGTACATTTTTCGTTTTGAAATTATAGATATAATTGGGGTTTTGGATTATCATTTATAAATATCACCTACACATTACAAATTTCACAATGTGTTTCACGTATCTTTTTTAAGGAAGTACATGCCAGAACCAAAGCATGTAATAACTTTTGAAGAATTTGAATTGGAACATTATTTATCTTACTATAAAGAACCTATCTAGATTCTGGAAACTAAAGAGAAGGTGTTGAGGAATTGGACGAATCATCTATTAAGGGTACTTTTTAAAAATAATAAAATTTAAGAGTCAACATGGGAAGCTATGTAGATTATGATAATGAAATACCTAAATATTTTTATGGGGTTACAATATGGAAATTTTGAGGGAAATATTTTTGTTAGAGGGGAGATTGAAACGACCAAAAAATGTATCAGTGAGATTTCCCTTCTTATTTTAATTTTATATAGTATATATCACATAAAATGACCTATAAAACACAATAAAAACTTTATATATGAAAAACTAATGAAATAAAAGGTACTTATAGAAGTCAAAGAACCTATACCAAAACATGTTAACTTGACCTTCAGAATAGTAATATGGCCCTTATAAATAGTGAATCACCCAATGAATAATAACCTTACCCATGAATGTATAAATAACATTTAGGAATCATATAAATTAAATTATGATCTAGTTATATTATAGTATAAGTAATTAAATATTTTAACAATTAATAATTAATTGTTGGTATTTTTGAAAGTCATAAATATTTAATTACAAGTTAATAATTACAAAATATATTAAAAAGTAATTTTATTTTCAGAAAATGTATTAATAAATTAATATTTTGTTGTATTATGATTTTAGGATAATTTTAGAAGACCTTTTTTAATTTTTCAATGTGATATGAAATGAGTTATAATTTAATATTTTTATTTTTCATGTTAATGTCTAATTTAATTAAAAATTAATTTTCATATATTTAGAAAATTATTTGCATAAAATGGAGTTCATTTTTTAATTCAATTCTTTGGAAAATTCATAGGTTGAATTTTTTATATTTTTCTAAAATACTACAATTTTTTAGAATAGTAAACTATGTTAATTTATGAAAAATACTAAATACATGATTTAGAAAGTCATAGGTGATGAGTTGGTGATTTAATCCCATGATATAGAACAATATTTAATTATTTTAATATATTTTATGATAATTTTCAAACAATTTATAGTCTTGATCCAACATAATAAACAAATGAATACAATATTCCAAAATCACCCATCTCCACGACTATAAATACAACATCTTCTCCTCACACATTCCATGATTTTTGACATTTCAAATTTCCACACAATACTATTTTATAGAACCTCACCCTAGTTCATGTGCTATTGGTATTAGAAAAACACCAAAACCAATCCCCTTATAAGGGTTCTCAAGGAGAAGTATTCAAGAGGCAAAACCATCTTCATTTTCCTTTTAATTTCTTTTCACGTTCTTTTATTTTCTTATTATTTACACACCTCCCCTAATACAAATATCATGATAAATATAGTAAAATACATATACTATAATTTTGTTACTGTAATTGAATAATCCATCGTTAATCCCCTTCTCCTCTCCCTTTTATTCTAAAAATGGAAACATTGTTTGTGAGGTGTTGTTTCAACACCTTCAAGGGTGAAAAGTTTTCATTTTTCTTCACCATATAAATAGTTGTTCCTGAAACCATACTAATGGTTTATAAATATTTTAAAATTTATATTTCAACCTTTTTTATGTTATGAATGAAAAATATTTTCATAAAACAAAATGATAAAACAAAACGAGTTCGTTGTGATCTAAAACGGCATAAAATAATCTAAACAAATATCATTACCGTGTTATATAATTATTCAGGATCATATATAGGGATTAAAAAATATATAAGACCAATTAAAATAATTATTTTCTTTAATAAAATATTATAGAGAATTTTACCTATCTTACATGAGCTTCATTACATATAAACAAGCAAAGTGATCATGAAAATCGAGAAAATGAATGCCCCGGAATGATGAAATTAAATTCTATAACTCATAAAAAAAGACATAAAGGAACTTAATAAAAAAATAATGATTTAAATAAATTTATGTATGTTTCTGAATTAATTCACTAACGGATTTAGTTTGATTATCTAAGATATTAAGGTTAAGTAGATAACACATTTGGGCATAAAGTTAGGGTTTTTTTCTCGAACCACCATTTTCATTTGGGTTATTCTTTTTCCATCTATACACCAATGTAATTATTCATTAGTTTTATATAACTATTATAATATATATGTATAAATATTTCAAATTCATATATTCTTATCATTTCATCATTTCTTAAAGAGAAAATAGCTTTTTTATAACATTCCCTTCTCATTTCTCCCCAATATGCAAGCCTAGTTAAAAGGAACGTCTTGATTTCATAACCATTTTAAAGTACCATCCATAATATTTATGAAAAGACCATTATTTTCATAAAATCAGAAATTCTATCATTAAAAACTATATTTTTTCATTTCATTTTTTATACATATAGTCATGACAAATACAAATGGTTTTTCTAAAAGAAATCTTTATTGCAATGAAAAAAATTGTCTTTCTCTAAAGATTTCCTCGATGATTTTATTGTAATATTTTCATCTATTTCAACAACTATTTTTATTTTACTATTTATTTAGGTTTATATATTATTTTTCTCATCCACCATATTTTATTAAATGGTTTATGGTTAATTTTATTTTGAATCTGTAATCTTGATACCATTCTCCATACTACTCAGAATGGTTAGTGATTATGCTTATAGATTGGGGAAATATATTTACATTTCATATGTATATGATTATTATGTTAATACTCATTCATATGGTTAATTAATTGGAGTTAGTATGTGTCGATTTGTGACCTTTATAGCCCCTTTTTTCATCTCTAGGTCTCATGAGACAAACTAGACTTGGTTTTTACCCATTATGTATTGTGTCGTGGTCTAGGCCTGACGATATGTTTATGATGTCCAACATTATTCAATACCACATTATAAAAATATTAATTGATAATACAAGTTATTTTTTGAAATACTATAATTTCCATGGTTATGTTTTATTATGGAATTATTTAATCATATTTTATCCCTGTAATATAATGCTCAAGATTACGTATTATTGACCAATGTTTTTAGTTATTCACCAAGCCTTATTATTTTTTGTTTAATATATCTTTCGATGTATTTATAAACCTTATAGTGAATCTAATATCTCCCCATTATTACGTTTTATTTTTCCCCAGGATTTTTAAATGTATATTAGGAATGATTTTCAAGGATAATCTATAAGTGTATGGGTTCTTTCAATAAAATCAATATGTTGTAATTAATTTCAAGTTATAATGTAATAATTATGTATTTTTCTAGTTTTCAAGTGCTACAAAAATATTTGGTCCTTTCGGATTCTAGCCTTTTATATATGAATATGTATTAATATAAGGAAAAGAATCTAGGCAACTAGGGTAAGGGTCTTTACCCTTTTAGTTACCTTTTATGGTGAGGTTTGAATGAAATGTTCTTGGTGATGGCCTTGACATAGTTAATTGATATAGATATTGATTGAATGAATGATTATATTCTTTATGTGACACATGGGTTCTTACATGAACACCATGGATGGACTCGTCGGAATCTACCTTACCTATACGTGAGTGACACTTGGACTCCTTATATGGATATCCAAGGATGGACTCATAGGGGCTGACTATTGTATGTCGAGTAACACTCAGACTCCTTATAAACTTACAAGGATGGACTCAGGGGGAGTTGATCATATATTCCCTTGTTGATACTTGGCCTCCTACAGTGGATCACCAATGATAGGCACAATGGAAAGTGATTTTATACCACACATAGAGCGCTACCAGGACCCTAATAAGGGATTCCTAAGATGGGCATGTAAGTTGTTGGCTGATGATACACCTAGAGCAGTACCTAGATTCCAAATAAATTATTCTGAGGATGGGATTATGTTCTTGGTTAATTAACTAATGAAATGATTTATATGATGCCTCTTCCAAGATAAAGAATAAGTTTGTATTTTGTCAAAGTCTTATATGATAGAGATGTCCTGCTTAGGAATCTCTTGAGAATATCTCTATGGAGGATCTTGGGCTATGTTTTAGGTCATGAGACTTATTATTAAATTATATTGAATCATTAAATTAATTTTTTATTCATTAAGAACCCATATCTTATAGGATCTTTACTTTCATTACTTCCATAAATATTCTATTACTTCATGTACACTATTGTTGTTATATATATACACTGACTGGATGGAACTAGACCATGGATGGTTGCCTACTATTATTTTGTTTCTTACGTTGTTTTGGTTGCGGATGGTACCTAGTGAGACTAAATTATTGCATGTATAAATGAAGTCATGTTCCCTACTATAGGTTCTTGATTATTTCTTAGTATCAGGGGAGAATTTGACTGAGCCAAGGCTCATGATGCTAGATAGATATTTTTTCCCTTTTTTTACTTTTTTACATGTATTTTACACCATCCATGTATTCTTATTTTAGATGTTTTTTATATTAATATAAAATGGATAATCATCATCTGTATATGAGATTTCATTCTGGTATTCTTTATTGCATCTATTTATGTTTTCAATCCATTTTTTGATTGATTTAATGAATCCTATACTACTCTAACATTGTATTCCATGGTTTTACACTTCTGTTATGTGGTTTTAGTCTCCCCATTGACACACCTAGGCCCTTTCTATTGGTCATCAGCCTATGGTGTTTGGGGAGATGTGCCTAAGACCATGTGGAAAAATGGGTTTTGGGCACCTTTTAGTGGTATCCAGATATAGGATGTTATAAAGAGAGTTACTACTGGTGGTCTATTGAAATCATCCCTACATTTTATATACCACTGATTAAGTCAACACACAATGTGTAAATTTCATCTCGATAAAATAATGTGATAATTTTTTTAAAGAAATTAAAAGAAGATTGTTTAATTACCTTGTTTTGTCCTTATATTTCTGAAATGGGGTATTCATCATCAATATTTATGATTTGTTGAGTGGAATCTATTTTTTCTTAATGTATCATAATTAGGTAATTTCTTATGATCCACTTTATTTTAATCCTCCTGAGTTCAATTACCCACACATGATTTGATTTAGATGTTCTAATTTTTTATTTAATAAATTGATGTAAATTTTTGTATGGAGTGAAGTGTGAAATATATATCAATAAAAAAATATTGAATTATATATTCACTAAAAAATAACTAAACATGAGACATAGAAGATGTTTAAAACTAATAATGGGTTATTATTTCACAATTCATTATCATCCTGGAAAATAAAATAGTGGATGAAGCTTTGAGTCAAAAAATTAATGCTACAATAACGATATTACATAATTAATTTGACCCTTTGCTTAAATATTTTATGAATTTTAGCCTATAATTTTTGGACGCAAGGACATCATCTATTTTGATTCAGGTTTCAAGGCATTTTACACTTTCAAAATGAATTAAGAGTTCTCAGAGTGTGGATCGATATTTGCAAGAAATGTAGAATCTATTAAGAATGCTATATTTCCTGATTTTAAAATTCATGTAGAAGGTGGTTTTTATTTGAAAAACAATATTATGTATGCATTTTGATTCACAATTGAGGAAAGGGTTGTTGACTGAAGCTCATGGTTATGTGTTTTCTTTTTATATGGGCATCACTAAAATGTACAAAGACATTTTGGAATATTAAAGTTGGGATGGAATGAAATGAGACATTTTTGAATTTATTATGAATTCTTTGACATGTATGTAGGTTAGAAAAGTAAAATTCTTACTGAAGGGGGTGACTCAATCTTCTCTAGTACCTGATTGGAAATGGGTGGAATATATAAATGGATTTCTTGGTAGTATTTCCAAATACATCCCAAGGTAAAAATCTGTATTGGGTTATTATTGGTGATCTGACTAAATCATTGGATTTTTATCCCATTAGAGATGTGATTTCATTGAATTAGCTTTCTGTATAATATATAAAAGTGGTTATTAGGTTACATAGAGTGGCTCTATCCATTTTATAATAATTTGATCCTAGTTTTGCAACCAATTTTTGGAACGGACTTTGGATTTCACTGGGTACTAGATTAAATTTTAGTCTGTATTTTTATACTCAATTGGATGTATAGTATGAGCAGTTGATTTAGAATATAGAATATATTATTAATTCGTGATCAATGGATTGTATTGGATGTTGGGATAGAAATATTTATTTGGTTTATTTTTTTTATAAAACGAGTTTTCATCCTAGTATATATATGGAACCATTTGAGGAATTTTATGGGAAGTAGTGTTGGACTCTAGTTATTAGGGATAGTGTAAGGGAAATGAATTTTATAGGACCTGAGTTAGTATAGTAAAGAATAATGATAGTATAGCTTATTTAGTGACCGATGAGGGTAACATAATATATGAAAAAACATTATATATAGTACTATATGAAATGTATTTCTTTCAAGGTAGGTGATCAGGTCCTTCTTAAAGTTTCTCTATGGAAAAGTGTGATGTGTTTTGGTAAATAGAGGAATTAGAGTCCTCGGTTCATTGTACCATAGGAAACTCTAGATAATTTTGGATCTGTTTCTCACGGATTGTATTTACCTTCAAGTTTATCCCATGTAAAAAATGTATCTCATGTTTCAATGTAAAGGACATATGTACTACATTCATCTCATGTTTGGAGACCAAAATTATTTTAACTAGAATATAATATTTTTATGATGAAAATTTAATTAAGGTTCTTTACTATAGAGATCAACTATTGTGGAATAATGAAATTTACCATGTTAAGGTTATATGGAAAAACCATATAGTTTAAGAGGTAACATTGGAATCTGAAAATTCTATGATGTAAAAAATATCTCCACTTATTTTATAAGTGAATAAAATTTTGAGGACACAATTTATAAAAGAGGTGAAGAATGTATGAACATAGGTAATGATAGAATATGTTTTTTAATATTTATAAATATTTATGAATTAGATAGTTAATTTAACCATATAATGGACAATACATATAATAGCATTCATAAAAGTCAACATTGAGTTTCTATGAAATATTTTGTTTCATGAATGACTGAGTTATACTGAAAAAAAAATATTATTAATTTTATTACTTAATATGGTTATATTGTCACCTCTTAGTGGGATACTTATATTAAAACTAAATTTAGACACTTTTAAAAGACATTATTATAAAATAAACTTATTTTTAGAAATTAAAATATCATAATTGTAACGACCCAACCCCAGAAGCTTGATGTTAGTGAATTATTTTAATATATTGGAATGATTACAAGGAATCATGTCCCGAAGAACTAATCATTTTACCAGTCTTGGAAAATAGATTAAATATGTGAACATTTATTCACAATTTCTAACATAAAATAGAGCGTAGATAATACTTTTATAATACCATTATTCCCATAGATTAACCCTTCATATAAACCATAACACAATTATTTTATTCTAAGGAAAATAATTCCTAATAAAGGGGTGATCCCATTTGCTCAGTATGGTTAACCAATATAGTATATCCTATAAAAAATAATCATAAACACTTAAGGAAAGGTAGAAAAATAAAACAAAAGTCTTTTAAAGATAATATTTAGTATAATATCACAAGAATAAATCAAATAATTCCTTTTAAAATTTCACATAGATATTGTACTAGTCGAATAATCGCATGGAATATCAATAACTAATCTCATAATGCAGAATGCATAATTCCGGACATCTCAGACATACCATTGAGGCCTCATCCATGAAATCTAAAAATAAATGGTTATGGACTCAGCCAAATCCATATCTAAAAATAAATGGGAAAGGCCTTGACCATGATCATATCTAGATTGTCTCATGATACTTATCGATTCATAGAGAGGCTATAGTATGCCTCTTCCATCAATTACTAAGCCCAGTGCATTTCTCATATGAACTGGGTGAGACATAACATAATCATTAATATTAAAACTATAATAAAAAAATGTGAATACATTAACCATATACCATGAATGGTATAAAAATATCACATCCATATTCAAAAATATCATAAATCATTCAATACAATATGGAATATTGTATTATAATAAATCAACCTCAATCCAGAATAATATCCAATAATGATTGTTGGCATAGTTGAAAATAATCAGTATAAATCTTTGAGAGAAATATCTTGTTTTCATTAAATAATTTAAAATTAGCACAATTTATAAATGAAATAATTTGAAATATATTTTTGAATCACAGTTTCCCATTCCACCTTGAAAATTTTGAAAGGAATTAAAATTTTAAAACAATCATTTCTGTATAAATAAATACTTAAAATCATTTTGAAAACATGGACGTTAATTAAATATACTTAGAACAATAAATCTTGAAAACATTTAAAATGATGACATAGTTAATGATTCCCTTTTATAAAACATTAACATATTCCTTTTCATAAAATTTTTATGAAACATAGAAAAGGATTATAAATATTCCCCAGTAAATAATTATACATAAACAATCTTGGATAATAATGAGATTGAGGAATTAACCCTTACATAAGGTTCGATACTCTCCGTAAATGTTTGAAACTCTTGAATAATTATTGTAAAAATATTATTAACTTATATAAGAAGCATAATAATATTTATGATGTCATATATAATTATTTTATGACTTTATGTTACCCATTTATTAACAATTCCGGGTTAATGCAACATTTCAGGTAATAATTGATATGTTTATCTTACCTGTTTTAACTTGTTATTCTTAATCATATTACTTAGATTGTGATTTAATTACTTCCAGAATGTATAATATTATTTATATATCATTTGTATTCTTAATATAAATATATATAATTGGTAGATATATTAAATTAAATACACTATTTCTGGAGATGGTAGACCGTAAATATGCATGAACATTGTTTCTGTTTTACTATCGTATTGGTAACACCCCAAGCTTCCACGGTACGCTTCTCTTTGAATAATAGAATAGCATGTGTTATACGCAACTTTGAGTTCTAACACACCACAACCAATCAAACTAGCCATTATGAATATTAATACCCACTTTTTAAAATTTTATAAATTTTATCCTTCAAAATGGACTTCATTTATTGATTCGGAATATCGAAATTCGTATAGGGTGAATTTTTGGTATTTTTCTGAAAACATTCAATTTTTTATGAATAGTTACAAACACTGAGTTATAGTTTAAAACCGAATTTTTATTTAAAAGATTATTTATTTTATTTAAATTTATTTTAGGTCAAAATAAAAACATAATACCTATATAAGTTCAATTTAATTCATTGGAGTTAGTTTATAGTAATTTTAGATATATATAAACTTTATTGAACTTTTTATCATCTTTTACCCACCTCCTAGGAGCATTTGCAAATTTACATAAAACGTAATTTTACCACTTCTGTGAGTTGAATTTCAAAACACTTAGAGACACATTTGATATCAGTAAGTAAAATGTGGTTCAATGAGATTAAAATAATATTTGGTGAATAGTAACTTTGGACTTTTATTTACCATGGTTAAAAGTAAATAAGGTAATTAAAGGTAAAAATGATATTATTATTACCCTAAAACATGTCCTAATTCTATTGTATAAGTATAATTCGACCAAAACAACCTTAGTAATGAAATATGATCCTTTAGGTCCACTTGGATTAGATTAGGACAATTCTTATTATTTAATTCAAAGAAGAGTTAAAAGTGTTAAATTCAATGTTTAATAACTAAACCATTTGTAAAATTGGGTTACATAAAAGATAAATTAGACTATAAATATTCATTAGAAAGATAAATAAATTCCGAAATAATGGTATTTTATTTATATTTTTCAGAAATTAAATAATTTAATTTATTTATGACACAATGATGATGGAGTAATAACATAAATTAATGAAATATTAAAATATTTAATATTATAAATATCCAAATAAATGTAATTTGAGACTTTTTATGAATTACACTAATTTTATAGGTTAATATGACATGTTAGGGATGGTTAGATGATTTGTTTTCTATGTAATAATGCTTTTATGAATTTAGAAAAAAAACAAAATATTAAATTGTGTCAAAATTGACATAAAAGTGTTTTTAAAACAAATATTATATTATTAATTGATATTCTATTCCTAAAAATCTGTGGGTTGGCCAAAAGACTTATATAATGATAGTTGTATCATTAATGAACCACTTGGTTGAGTGTTTTTTGACCCATACCTACCTTAGCCTTTAAATAATTCATTTTGGAGCCATTAGAAACCGAAAATGATTTTATTATGAAATAATATTTCTATCTTTTCCTAAGGTGTCCCTCACCCCTCTTATAAAAGGGCACTCCCCCTTCTCTCTAGTCACACCATCAAAGCCATTTGGCTCGGCTATCCCCTTCCCAAATACCCTCTCAACTGTCCTCCCTTCATCCTAGAGGCCTTCCTTTTGTCAGAAATGCATCCTAAGGAGCCATTTTGATTAAATCAAAAGCAAGAACTTGAAAAAGAGGTAAATATTTCATCACCTCTTTCAAGTTCCTTTCATCTTCCACTTCCTCTTTATTTATTGTTTCCATTCTAAAATAATAACTCATGTATCTTCTATATACTGTGATGTTATTATAAATATGGTACAACCATATTCATTATTCTATCCATCTTTTGAATGACATGTTACCATACGTGTGTACGTACGACTTACCATCTCCATGTCGTGGTGTAATTGTTATTCAATATATTATTTTTTGGATGGGTATAATAATGATGTGTAATTAATTTAAATAATAAATATAACATGATAATGATTCTTTATATATGATATCTGATCCAATTATATATTATTTTAATATCAAAAGAATGATATTGTCGCCCGTGCGTACGTACGGATTACCGTCTCCACGAACAAGATGAGATTCATTCCCCATCGTATCCATTCAATAATAATTTTCATTAGATGAATAAAAATAATGTTTAAATACTTAATATAATTCCTAACATGAATAATATACATCCTATCCATAAAAAATATTACTTACGTAACAAATCATATAAAGGAAACCAAATCATTTAACACCCGACACAATGATAATACTAAGATATTATTAAAAAAGAAATGTTAAAAGATAATATATTATATCATATTAATGTATATGATTATTGTATAATTTAATAACAATTATTTCACTATTATACAAGAGTTAACCTACCCTTAACCAAGTAAAAGTACAAGGTAAGTGTTAATTTCAAAATCTCTTTATTATCCGAGGTTGTTTTTACGTAAGTATCTACTGGGACCTCTTTATCATCCACATCCATGCTTCTTAAAAATTATTCCAAAACATTTTTACTATTTACTAGACTATGGGTTAAAGTCATTTATACCCTTGTTTTACTTTTTATAAAATGTTTTGAATGGAATCTTTCCTTCGTTTTCCAAACAAGGTTCTTTAAGACATTTTCGACAAAATTAAGCTAAGAATTATTTTTTAACTTATACGGAGGGTGTGGCTGTATTAAGCTGTTATAACAACATCGAATCTTACCATTCAAGATTATAATAACATCTTAAAATATAAATGTTTTATTTTATTATTATGTGACTTTTAAATGATTTTAAAATAGAAAGAGATATTTCTCTAAAAAGGTTTTGATTTCATCTATGTCAACATCCTTTGATGGATTTTAAGTTTGTTTGAAGTTGATTTATTATGATACAAAACTTCCATATTGTATTTAATATTTAGTGATATGTTTGACTTTGGATGTGTTATTTCATACCAATCCTGGCTTATGGTTAAATTATTGACATTTCGTATGCCAGTTTTAATTCGAATTTTAATGTTATGTTTAAACCTTTTCATATGAGGAATGCATTGGACTTAGTAAGTGATGGGTGGAGCCCGCTATAGCTCCTTGATGCGTTGGTAGGTCTCATGATACAAACTGGTGTCTTGTCATAAGGCATTGACAAAATCTTATTTGTATTCTTGTCACAAGGCCTTGACTATGTGGTTATGAAAGTCTTGAATTATTCATTCCATCATTATGAATGTGGCTATTGATATTGCATGTGATTATTCTACTAGTATAATATCAATGTGAATAATTAAATAGAATTATTTAATATTATCTTTTCCATATTATTATGAATTTCATGTTTAAAAAGATTTTGTTCTAGTCTTATACATTGCCTTAAATGTTTACTCTTATTTATGAATGTTTCCGCTGTATTGTTATCCTTACTGAGCATTTGAGATCACCCCTTTATATGTTTTATTTTTCCCAGGATGTGAAAAATATATTATGACTAACCTACAGGGATAGTATATGGGATCTTAGTGTTGTCTATGGAAACTATGTTGTTGGTGTTTTCCATTTTACAGTGTAATGTAAACCTTATGAATGTATCTAGTACTTTCAAGTGTACTAAACCAATCAGTCTTTCAAGACTTGATCTTTTGTGATCATGCTAATGAAACATAATAATTCACCAACTCTAATCTTATAGGTTTAGGGTGTTATTGTTTGTATCAGAGGAAGTTTAGTACAAACCATCTAAACTATATTTAGATAAACTCTGATTAGAGCACATAGACATAAGGTATACATTGAGGATTAGTATAGAAACACATACTAGAATTTTGGTATTGTAGAGATTTTGAGAGTTTTTAAAGAAATAAATCCTTGTTTGGATACGAGAAGGTAGAGGTGGCTCTGGCATAGATGTGGCTAGGGATAAAACCCGAAAACACCGCTTTGAGCTAGACTCGAATGGGAACTCGTGCACGGCAACGGGCCTTGCTGCACTCTTGGTTACGAAACTCCTAAGGGATATGCTTAGGATAATTCTCATTTTAATTACAAACCACTATGAAGGGTTTATGAGTATATACTTCCTGAAGGAAAACATTTTTTATGATTATGGAATATACCCATAAACTGTTCAATTTATGTTAAGTATTTTACATGTTTTGAAAGATGTATTTCGATTAATAAACTAATCTACTTTATTCCATTGTTTAAAAATGGAACCTAGTGGAAGGAAGGAAACCATATCAATGCATGCACTCCATGTAGGGATTTCACTCGTACTCAAGATAATTATAGTCGAGCGAGTGATGCAACTGGTGCTGATCATCTAATCACCATACTGGGACAACTCACTCATGTTATGAATAAAAACCTTACCCGTATGAAGAACCCTGATTCATTGTGTGGAGGATCAATGTTAGATCTCTTCATGAGGAAACAACCTCCAACATTAAATGGGGGTAAAAATCCACTAGTACCTAATAAATGGATAAATTCGTTAGAGAAAATATTCCACGCCTTGGGGAGTAGCGAAAGGGAAAAAGTTGTCATGGAAGTTTACCGCCTCACTAGATATGTTGACCAATGGTGGTCACTGATTCAAAACACAAAGGAAGATGATGAAGTATCATATATGGAATGGAGGTAGTTTAAAGAAATTTTCTTATAAAAATACTTTCATCATGAGCATCAAGCAGATATTGAAAGAGAATTTCTGAGTCTGAGAAAAAAGGAAGATGATAATGTCGCAAAGTATGAAGCTAACTTTACAAGGTTAGCGAGGCATGCTACAGATTATATACATAACCCAAGAAGTAATATTGATTGTTTATTTGATCAGTTGAAACCATTTATCCATCAAGAATTATTCTAACAATCCTTCTCGTCGTACGAAGATATTGTCTCAGGTGCTCTTAATACGGAAAAAGAATTCTCTAAGTCTTATGACTTTAAAGAAAAGAAAGAGAAGAAGAGATCTGCTGAACACTATGGAAATGAAAATAAGTGGATGAAGGGAAAATATGAATATTTATCCTATATTAAATGTGGGAATAAATACCCTGGTACATGCCTAATGGGAATGGGAATATATTACAAGTGTCATGAAAAAGGCCACCAAGATTTTGATTGCAAGGGGAAGAAACAGGTTATCGATGTTGAGTGCTACAATTGTAGAGAAAGGGGGAATTATACGAATGAATGTCCTAATAATTAGGAGAACTAACCTGAGAAAAGGCCAAGGGATCAAGGCCAAGCTTATGCCATCATTACTACTGAGGATTAAGCTTTAAAAGACGTGGTGGCAGGTAATTTAATGATTTCCTCATGTTTAGAAAATGCTCTATTTGATTCTAGATCATCACATTGTTTCATATCTTTCCAATTTTATAATAAAATAAGATATTTCCAATTTGATTTAACAATGTAGTTGTTAATCAATACTCTTAAGGGAAGTATCATTTTAACAATGTTTTGTGAAAAATTCACCATTAGGGCATATAAATGTTCTTTATCTGCTGATCTCATCATCATACCCATAATTGAATTTGATATAATCCTCAGTATGGATTGGATTTCGTACCATGATGCAAAAAATTATTATAAGAAGAATGAGGTTACTATTTTTTAGGATAATGATAAAGAACACCTTATCATTAGAGCAGAATTGTCACCACCTAATTCTTATCAAGATCCACCCCCAGTAGCTCAACTAAATCTAATTATTGGGGAGGAAGGGAATGAAATAACTATGGGTGAGGAAAATAATTTTCAAATAGAGGATATATCTATTGTGAATGAATATGTTGATGTATTTCCATAGGATTTACCTGGACATCCTCTGGAATAAGAAATTGAGTTTTCCATTAATTTTATTCCAGGTTAAAGGCCCATATAGAACACCACTTATAGAATGGACATTGTGGAATTAGTGGAACTAAAGAAACAACTAGAGGAATTGAGTAACAATGGATTTATTCTCCCTACTGTTTCTCCATGGGTAGCCCCTATCCTTTTTGTTAAGAAGAAAGACGGATCTATGAGGTTATGCATTGAGTAAAGGGAGATCAATGCTATAACAATAAAGAACATGTATCCCCTACCTCGCATTGATGATTTATTTTACCAAAATCATAGATCCCAATACTTTTCAAAGATTGACCATCGCTCTGGATATCATCAGTTGTGTGTGAAGAAGGATGAAATTCCGAAAATAGCATTTTGAACTAGGTATGTGCATTATGAGTTTACATTAATGCCTTTTGGATTGACTAATGTGCCCTCTATCTTCATGGATCTAATGAATAGGGTTTTCAAGGAATTTTTTGATGTCTTTGTAGTGGTATTTATTGATGATATCTTGGTATACTCCCAAATCTACAAAGATCGTGAAAATATCTTTTGCATTATTCTTGAAGACTCTTAGAAGAAAGGAATTATATGGGAAGTTTAGCAAGTGAGAATTCTGGCTTCAAGCAATTTCTTTTCATGTCCATATTGTCTCTAAGGGATGGAATATTTGTTTATCCATCAAAGACCAAGTAAATTCAAGAATGGCTTACACCAACGAGTATAACTGAGGTACGTAGTTTTATTGGTTTAGTAGGTTATTATCGACGTTTCGTCCAGAATTTTGCTCGGTTTGCTAACCCATTAACAAAGCTCACACGAAAAGGGGTTAAAATTGATTGGACAAAATAGTGTGAAGAATGTTAGGAAGAACTAAAGAGAATATTAGTCAATGCTCCTATGTTGACTCTTCCATCAGGGAATTATGGGTTTGTTATTTATATTGATGTATAAAAGAAAGGACTTGGTTGTGTCCTTATACAGAATGGTAGGGTTATTTCCTATGCATCAAAACAGCTAAAAACTCATGAGAAAAACTATCCTACTCATGATCTTGAGTTATCAATTGTAATATTTTATTTGAAGATATGGAGACATTATCTCTATGGTGAAAAATTTGAGATATATACTGACCACAAGAGTTTGAAGTATATTTTCTCACAGAAAGACCTCAACATGAGGCAAAGACGATGGCATGAACTTCTCAAAGATTATGATTACACTATACACTTCCACCCAGGGAAGGCAAATAAGGTGGAAGATGCTTTGAGCAGAAAAGATCACAGAGTTTTGAAAAAGATGAAAGTTCAAAGGGATCCTATTTTCATGGATCTAGTAAAGATAGATATGGGAATAACCATGGAAGGTGAATGATTAATGCTTTTTTAAATGGATTCCAAACCATCTTTACTAGAAAGGATAAAAAGTTCCCAGGTTGATGAAAAGGAGTTTCAAAAGAAGATAAAAGCTATGAATGATGGGATATTGAGTGATATCATATATGAAGATGGAATTTTGAAATTTGGGAAGAGACTTTGCCTTCCCGATATACCTGATCTAAAAATAGAATTGTTGGATGATGCTCATAGTTCTAATTTCTCTATACACCCTAGGAGCACCAAAATTTATGGAGATTTGAAGGAACATTTTCAGTGGGACAACATGAAGAGGGAAATTTCTAATTTTGTTTCATGATGTATGGTTTGTCAACAAGTGAAAGCTAGAAGGAAACATCCTAGAAGAGTCTTGAAACCTCTTCTCATACCTGAGTGAAAATGAGATGATATCACAATGGACTTTGTCATGGGTCTACCAAAGACTCTTAGAAGGAATGTTGAAATATGGGTCATTATTTATTGCCTTACCAAGTCAGCACATTTTCTTTCTATAAGAGAAGATTTACGACTTAAACGTCTAGCAAAAAAATATATTAATGAAGTTGTGAGACTTCATGGAGTACCCCTATCGATTTTTTCTGATCATGATCCTCATTTTACATCAATATTCTAGAAAAGTCTTCAGAAATCCATAGATACTGAACTTCATTTGAGCACTACCTACCACCCCCAAACTGATGGACAATCAGAACGAACTATTCAATCCTTAGAAGACATGTTGAGATCATGCTCACTTGACATTCAAGGTATGTGGTATCAACATTTACTTCTGGTAAATTTTTTTTATAAAAATAGTTTCCATTCAAGTATTCATATGGCACCATATGAAGCGTTATACAGAAAGAGATGTCGTACACCAACTTGTTGGGTTGATGTTGGCGAAATAAAACTTGTAGGCCCAGAACTTGTAGAGGAAACGATGGAAAATGTAATGGTAATCCAAACCCACATCGAAGCAGCTCAAATTAGGCAGAAGAGCAATGTCGATAACTGAAGGAAGGATTTGGAATTTCAGGTAAGAGATCATGTATTCTTAAAGGTATCTCCATGGAAGGGTGTTATACATTTCGGTAAGAAGGGAAAATTGAGTCCCAGGTACATCAGACCTTTTGAAATTATAGAACGAATTGGGGTTGTAGCTTACCATTTGGAAATGCCACCAAGTATTTCCAAAGTTCATGATGTATTCCATGTATCATTATTGAGAAAATACATTCCTAACCCAATGCATGTACTCACCTATGAGGAATTATAATTGGGACATGATTTGTCTTATTGAGAAGTGCCTGTCAAGGTTCTTGATACAAGAGAAAAAGTGTTGAGAAACCGGACGACTCGTCTGGTAAAAGTTCTATGAAAAAACCATAATATGGAGGAGGAAACATGGGAACTTGAGGAACATATGATGAAGAACCACTTATGTCATTTTACATAGTAATACTCTAGAAATTTCATGGAAAAAATTATTTGAAGGAGGGGGGAATGTAACACCCCAAGTTTCCACAGTACGCTTGTCTTTGAATAATACAATAGCGTGTATTGTACGCAACTTCGAGTTCTAACACAACACAACCAATTAATATAAGTCCCCTACCTTAAACCTTACTTAATATTGAGTTATTACAAGATTACACATTGAGTATCTTTTCAGGTTTAGAGTTTTAGGGAATTAGATCATAAAACTTGCATTACATTCCACATTTAAACAAAGTGGTTACATAAAAGGTAGTATTCATTTTTCCCATCAACGGAAACTTATTTAAAATAAAACATGGATTCCTTCTTGACACTTACTTGACACTATCATCATATCATGTACCCTTCCCATGACATGTGAAAACATTTTAAAAACTTGGGATGAGCATAAAAAGCTCAGTAAGGGTTATAAAAATATAGAAAGGAAACATGAGTACATGTATACATAAGAATGAAATCATACATTACCCATAAAACATAAGAACATTAACATACCTCATAAAATCATTAATAAATCATATAAATCATAAGACAAAAAGGTAACTTGAGCCATTCATAACATTCTTACGTAGGGAGTAACCCTCTTGGTTACGTTTGGAATACCCATCACAGTATATTCCCTAAATCTCTTCGGAGAAACCTTAACGTTTAACCCCTTCACGTTACCCAATGCATTGGAGAGCTATATCGGGCTCACCCTCCCTTAGTTTATCATGGAACCAACCATCTTCATAATAATGCCCAAGAACCATAACAAAATCGTATCACATAAAACATGCATAAAGGGAACATAACATTTCCACTTTTCGATCACAAGATATCAATACAACACATTGATATAAAAACATTATGAAAACCATTTTCAATACCAAAATAAAAGAAAAGTAAAACATGGTATTTATTTTTATTTTAAAAAAATGTATGGATTTTAGAGGAAGCCAAAACTCAAATAATGGTCACGGTGGTGGAGAAGTCGTTGTCGCCGCATACATATGACAAAAACATTCCCTTTTGTCGTTTAGTAAAACGCTTTGTATAAAAAAGATTAATTTTGGATAAACATAAAAGACAAAGGGGTTTATACACCATATAAAAGAAGGTCATGTATAAAACAAAATATGCCTCAATGAAAGGAGATTGAGACGAATTCCCATACAAAGACGGTATCCTTGGATTAAGGATAAATCAATTACATAATTATGTGTGACAAACTAATACACAAAATATAAGTGGATATTAATTGTAAAACAATCAGAGGTTATTCACACATATTCATAGAATTACATATTCAAGGAGTACAAGCTTATCCCAAAGAATCAAAATTGGGTTAAGAAGTTCCCTTGCAAAAATTTGACAGTCTAACGACGTCAGAAAATGAGTTGATGAGAGATAAAATATAAGGCCCCAGCCTTAAACCTTACTTAATCTTGAGTTATTACAAGATTACACATTGAGGATCTTTTTAGGATTAGAGTTTTAGAGAATCAGATTATGAAACTTGCATTACATTCCACATTTAAACAAAGTGGTTACATAAAAGACAGTATTCATTCTTCCCATCAACGGAAACATATTTAAAATAAAACATGGATTCTTTCTTGACATATCCTTGATACTATCATCGCATCATGTACCTTTCCCTTGACCTGTGAAAAACATTTCAAAAACTTGGGATGAGCATAAAAAGCTCAGTAAGGGTTATAAAAATATGGAAAGGAAACATGAGTTCATATATACATAATAATGAAATCATACTTTACCCATAAAACATAGGCACTTTAACATACCTCATCAAATCATGAATAAATCATAGCAATAATAAGACATAAAAGGTAACTTGAGGCATTCATAACATTCTTACGTAGGGAGTAACACTCTTGGTTACATTTGGAATACCCATCACAGTATATTCCCTAAATCGCTTCGGAGAAACCTTAACGTTTCACTCCTTCGCGTTACCCAATGCATTGGAGAGCTATATCGGGCTCACCCGCCCTTAGTTTATCACGGAACCATCCATTTTCATAACAATGCTCAAGAACCATAACATAAACGTATCACATAAAACATGCATAAAGGAAACATAACATTTCCACATTTCAATAACAATATAACATTTTAGTATATTGAAATAATGAATCTATTCAAAAAGAAACCATTTCCAAAACCATTTAAAACATTTAATAAAGAGATTTTTGAATCAAAGTGTCCCATAACACCTTGAAGATTTGAAATTTTAAACCATTAATATCCATATAGATAAATCCTTAAAAACATTTTGAAAACATGGATATTAATAAGAACAAATAATTAAAACATTTGAAGCGATATTTTGGTTAAAGGGTGTTCTACCAAAATTAGTGACACTTGAATAGAATAATTGGGGAATAACATTTAGTCAGAACATTATAATATCATGAGAATAAATGGATTCATGATATAATATTCCAAAGGACAGTATATACACCATATAAGAGTGAATTGGTGCATAACAACAATGAAGTCTCAATAGAAATGTCAAATGTGATGAATTCCCTTATAAAGAAGGTATCCTTAAATTAAGGATAATTCAATCTCAAAATTATGTGTGACAAATATAAATACACCGAATAAAAGTGGGTATTAAGTGAAAAACAATAAAATGTCATTCACACATATTCAAAGGATGACATATTCAATAACTACATGTTGAACCCAATGAAATCAAAATTGGGTTATGAAGTTCCCTTGACAGCCTAACGGCGTCACATCAAAATGAGTTGATGAGAGATAAAAAGCGTATCTCATCAATTGGACATAAAATTTACATCAATAAGGATATATGAGAACATATCCCAACATAACAATATGTAAACTAAAAGACCCAACAAAACGAAGTCTTTTTAAAAAGAGGAGGGTGAAAGGTTCCCTTACCGACTTGGGTATCTTTCAAAACATACACCCCATGAAAGAAGGACAATAAATCATTGATGTAAATACTCATAAACGGATGTATATTACACAAAGAGTAGAATAATGGGAAGTAAATACACCACTCAAAGGAAATTGTGGCAAATGTAGCATAAACCTCATGGGAATAAAAGTGAGATGAAAAATCCCTTACGAAAAATCGGCAGCCAAACGGCGCCACATAAAACATAAAAAAATGGATTGATGAAATCAAATAGTGTATCCCATCATACTAAAATAGAATTTATAGAAAGAGGAATATAAAAGAAAATCCCCCAAAATAACAAAGAGGAGATTAAAAGAAGTGACACAAAGGAGAGTACTTAAAAAGAAAGAGAGAGGTTAGATCTCTTACGAAGATTCGGCAGCCTAATGGCGCCACTCAAAACTTCCAAAATGGATTGATGAGAGAGAATAAGGTCTCTAATCACATGAACATAAAAATTACAGTAAGTTTAATATAAAATAACATCCCAATAACAAGAAATATGATCTTTAGAGGGAATGACATAAAAGAGTATACTTAAAAAGAAATAGTGGAGTAGGATCCCTTACCTCAAGTCCAACTTGTCTTGTTCGTTTCATTATATTCCTGAATAATAAACTTTGGTCAATTAATAATTGCCTAAGTACCTCCATTAGAGACTATTATTCAGTTCATATCACATATTATAATTTTATAATAATTGTTTAATAATGTTAGTTCATATCAGATGTTTTTGCCGATATTTGGTACATGAGTCAAAAATGAACATGTTTGAAAAAAGATTGTCCATGTAGTTATATGTAAATAATTTCCAGAATAGTATTAATGATTAAAATATCATATATATCCAGTAAATATTAATTTTATACTATTCCATATCATTTGGAGATAAAAAACGAAAAGCACCGTTCATGGAGACGGTAGGTCGTACGTACGCATGAACGCTACTTTCTTTTTTTGTCATATTAATGGAATTAAAAAAATGATATATATATATATATATATATATATATATATATATATGTTATAATTCCAGAATGATATCCATAATTTAGATATAATATATTACATATATATCCATATTATATATGTACTTATAATAGTACATAACATTTTGAGATAAGAAATGAAATGTACTGTTCGTGGAGACGGTAAGTCGTACGTACGTATGAACGCTACTTCAATTTCTATTTCATATTTAATAGAATTAAAACATAAATATTCATAATAGTATTTTAATTCCAGTATGGTATCATATATAATATCATTAAATATACCCTTTATACGTACCACATATGGTAATAACGAATCAAATCACTTTGAGGGGGCGGTAGTCCGCGCTTCCTTAAATGAAGATATCGCATTTACCCATAATGGAAACCATAAAGGTATGAAATAAATGAAAAATACAGAAGCTTAAGTAAAACATAAACATATTATATATCATATATAAATATATTTTCATCTTAATGGCCACCTTTGAAGGTGTTAGAAGAATGTTGAACAATCATCGTGTCGTGAGGCAGAAATTCGCCATCCACAGAAACAGTATGTTCTTTAACCATTAGATGTAGGTGTGTGTAAGTGTAGCTCGAATCCTTCTTATAACAACATCCTAGTATATTTAAGATACTGTATTTGTTATAAAAGAAATTAATAAAAATATTTTAGGGGTTGGAGAAGCAAAATGAAACAAAATGACTCAAGTGAAGACATTACCTTAAAAATCGGGTAACTCCCTTTGGTTTGAGCTCAATGGCTTCCTTGAGAATCCTTATACCCAAAGTGAAGCTTCAAGGAGTAAAAGAGGGAAGTGGAGAGACAAAATGGGCAGAGGTTGGCCGAGCCAAAGGCTTTGGGAGTGTGGGTAAGGTGGTAGAGGTGGGGGCCTTTTATAAGAGGAGAGGAGGGGCACTTTTGGAATGTAAAGAAATATTACTTTATTTGAAAATGTGTATCGGTTTTAAAAGGTCCCACATTGATATAATTCATGGATAAGGTGATGATGTTTCGAAATACTCCCATCCAATAAGTTTTGGACATGTGTAGTTCATAGATTTTACATTATCTTTCCATTTTAGTTAAATCGTCAAATAATGATGTCATCGCTACATCATTTTGATGTCATAAATAATTTAATTTATTTAATGTCTAAAAATTATAAATGAAATACTATGATGTAGGAAATCGTTTTATCTTTCCAATGACTATTTATAATCAAAAATATGACTTGTATAACCCCATTTAAAAATTGTTTTAGTAAAACATATCATGTTTGTGCCATTTTTTACATTAACATTAAATAAAAGGTATTTATGTCATTTTCCAACCAAAGTGGCTCCATGGGGTCCCAAAGTTGACCCATGTCTTTTCTTGGTCGGCCATGACATATCCAATGAGGGTAGTACATGTTTCTAGGTCATCTCATATTATTAAAGTATTATTTTTAACTTAAACTACACTAATTACTACTAATCGCGGTTAAAAACTTAATAAGTTACTATTCACCAAAAAATTATCTTAATCTCATTGAACCAAATTTTACTTATTAATGACAACCATGTATGTTGTATTTTTTAAATTCAATACCCAAAGGTGGCAAAATTTAATTTAAATGGAAAATCAGTTTTTATAAGTACCACTTAGTGATTTCACTATTCATCAAAAATTGATGTTTTTCAGAAAAATACCAAAAATTCACCCTAAACTATATTTGATATTCCGAATTCAAAAATGAAGTCTATTTTACAAAATTAAAAACATATAAGTCAAATTAATTAATTTAATAATTAATTCACGCTGTCATGACAAATAGCGTGTTTTTGTGAAACAATATGTATCAAAAGATTGACACTAGTTTAAGTCTGATTTCAAAGTGAAATTAATTCCAATGACCACTATAGGATTTAATGGTAAAAATATATTCTAATTTCACTTTAAAAACAATTCAAAATATAATCTAATCATATAAATAAATTATATTAAAAAGAGGTTTTGAATTAAAATACAACATTTTACACTATTCAAAAAAAATGAACTTTATCGGAAAGGTACCAAAATTTTACAGAAAGTAAATTTTGATGTCTCGATTCTTAAGAAGAGTTTTATTTGGTCCAATAGAATTTATAAGAGTGAACAAAACTATATTTAATGACGGTTCACCGTCAAAAGGTGATAAGTGAACCTTTAGTGAAAACTAGGGCATATACGCCTAAAATTGAATTCTTTCCATATTTTAAGCCTTTAGCTTTTATTGGATAAATGTAAAAACATTTAAAAACATATATAATCATATTTTAGTTATTTATATCCATTCTCTCCAATACAACGGCTACATGTTAACTACCATTTAAAATAATATTATTTTATTATTAGAGTGCAACGTAAGATTCCCAAGAAACCCGTTGTTGCGTGTTGGGTACGCCATCGAGCATAGCGTCCCCTTTAAAGTCATATTAATACGTTATTCACAAATATGGATAAATATGAAAATGTCATATTCTTTATTTACCTGGGGTGTTACATCCTTCCCCCCTTTTGGGAATTGCGTCCTCGCAATTTTTAAAATTGAGCTTGGAAACATCCTTGAAAGTCCCACATCGGAACATGAGTCGGTAAAACAATCACTTTAAAAATAAATAAAGATAAGTACAGAGGTCACCCGAGTTAACCCATATTTAGAAAAACATGGACATGGAAGAAAAAGCAAAGGGTCATGTTCTTGAGGGAGAGTGATAGTAAACAAGTCTAGGAGAAAGTTAACCATAAGAAAATCACAAACTTGTGATGGGTAAAACGGTATTCGATTCCCCAGTAAGAAAAGTTAATAGACAACATTTTTTTTAAGTTACTTTTTATTGAGGAATTTATTCTTAAGGAAACATAATCACTTATCATGTTGACTTTCAACTTTTACTAGATTCCTTAATAAAACTCATATTTTTTCCAAAAGATGAGTATTTAGGGAGACTTGTTCGCATTAAGAGTACAATAATCAACTTCTAGAGAATCACCTAATCCACCAAAGAGAACTATATACTTCCCATTTCATTAGGCTTTAACCAAAACCAAAACAAAAAGGTTATTACAAGGTCAGATAATCCAGAAAAGGATAACCCTTTAAAAAGAAAATCTATGCTTAATCTCCAAAATTTGTCCAAAAAAACCCAAAGTTCAACGAGGACCATCCGATAAACAATTTGTCCAAAAAATTCTTCAAAGTAAACCAATCTAAGATTGAAACCCAAATATTTGAAGGATTTAGTCACATAGTCTTCCAAGTTAAATCGTAACATTTATCTCCAAACAATATCAGTTGCTCCTAAAGTCTCATATTGAAAAGTAATTAACCTAATCACATATCCTCCATGATAGTTTAATCATTTTCATAAATAACCCAAAATCAACTAACTCTTAATTCATAAAATCATATAACTAAAAAAATCAGTCAAACTAACCAGGGACTTCACGTAGTCCAGTGGTAGGCGATAAATACCAGTCGTAATTTGGTTGTGGGTTCGATTCCCACAGCTTTGTCCGACGCGACGGGTAGTCACACGGTCTGCGTGTTGTCCTTTTTCCAAAACTATATAATTCTCAAATCATTCCCTAAAAAGGGATAAAATCATCAAAAATAACCATAACATAATTTAACCTCAATTTTATATCTTTCCTTTCACTTCAATCATAACATATAGTAACCCATAATTACCTCAAAAGTAAGAATCATATAACCCCAAATGGTTCTTTATAACTATGTCCACAAAAGAAAAGATAACTATTCCATGAATAAAATTTGCCTATATTAAACATCAGGGTTACACAAAATATAAAAAGTCTTCTAATGTAACCCCATCATTAGAAGAGACTTAATACTCTTAATAATTTTACCACAACTCTTGAAGCCCTTATATGTTGACATCTTACTCATTCAACATTCTTCATGATCCATTAACCATTCCTTTCCATCTTATTCAGAAATACCTCTTTCCTACAAACAAAATCATGAATCATATCCTGAGATTCCAAAATTGGAAAACAAAGTCATGAAATAATACATACCTTTGATTGTTCATTGTCAGTTTCTTCATCCTCAATTGGAATGGCATTAGGTATTGGTAAACAAACATTTGTATGCTCTTGGTAACCCCATTCACGAAACTTCTTCATAGGACATGTGTTTGCATAATGTCCATGAACACCACATTTAAAACATTCAATTGATCCCTCAGAAAGAACTTCTTTCCCTTTCCTCTAGTCAACTGGATGCTTCCTTTTTCCATGGCGGTTTCTTGCTTTATGACCTTCATTTCCACATCTATAGCAAATTTCTGTCCCATTGAAACATTTTCCTAGGTGTTTCTTTCCACATCTTTGACACATAGTTTTTTTAACACACTTACCTTTATGATTATTACCTGTACTTCTGCAGGGATTTGTTTCTTGCATATATGATGCCTTAGAAAAATCACCAAGGTTTAGGTGGTCAATCATGACTCCAGATAGTTGGTTGAGGATAATCACAAGAGTTCTCATTGTAGCTCCCATATCATTCAGTTGCTTGCTCAAAAAACTGTCACAGTTTCCTTCACATCCACTATTACTTTGGTGCCTGCTAGATCCAGCCATTTACTAAAACCAAAAAGGTCAGTGTGAGTATATCAAAAAAAACCATCATTTACTAATGAGGAAGATAAACACGAAGATATACTAACTCATTCACTGTATCTAAAACTAGGACTCTTTCTAAAATCCTAACCATTATGTTAATGCCACTTATGCTTAAAGAATACCCTAACCTCTAAAGTTATCTAAACCGACCTTTGATACCAACTATAAGGCCCCAGCCTTAAACCTTACTTAATCTTGAGTTATTACAAGATTACACATTGAGGATCTTTTCAGGTTTAGAGTTTTAGAGAATTAGATCATGAAACATTCATTACATTCCACATTTAAACAAAGTGGTTACATAAAAGACAGTATTAATTCTTCATATCAACGGAAACATATTTAAAATAAAACATGGATTCTTTCTTGACATATCCTTGATACTATCATCACATCATGTACCTTTCCCTTGACCTGTGAAAAACATTTCAAAAACTTGGTATGAGCATAAATAGCTCAGTAAGGGTTATAAAAATATGGAAAGGAAACATGAGTTCATATATACATAAGAATGAAATCATACTTTACCCATAAAACATAGGCACTTTAACATACCTCATCAAATCATGAATAAATCATATAAATCATAAGACAGAAAATGTATCTTGAGGCATTCATAACATTCTTTCGTAGGGAGTAACCCTCTTGGTTACGTTTGGAATACACATCACAGTATATTCCCTAAATCTCTTCGGAGAAACCTTAATGTTTCACTCCTTCGAGTTACCCAATTCATTGGAGAGCTATATCGGGCTCACCCGCCCTTAGTTTATCACAGAACCACCCGTTTTCATAACAATGCTCAAGAACCATAACATAAACGTATCAAATAAAACATGCATAAAGGAAACATAACATTTCCACATTTCAATAACAATATAAAATTTTAGTATATTGAAATAATGAATCCATTCAAAAAGAAACCATTTCCAAAACCATTTAAAACATTTAATAAAGATATTTTTGAATCAAAGTGTCTCATACCACCTTGAAGCTTTTGAAATTTTAAACCATTAATATCCATATAGATAAATCCTTAAAAACATTTTGAAAACATGGATATTAATAAGAACAAATAATTAAAACATTTGAAGCGATATTTTGGTTAAAGGGGGTTCTACCAAAATTAGAGACACTTGAATAGAATAATTGGGGAATAACATTTAGTCAGAACATTATAATATCATGAGAATAAATGAATTCATGATATAATATTCCAAAGCACAGTATATACACCATATAAGAGTGAATTGGTTCATAACAACAATGAAGTCTCAATAGAAATGTCAAATGTGATGAATTCCCTTATAAAGAAGGTATCCTTAAATTAAGGATAATTCAATCTCAAAATTATGTGTGAAAAATATAAATACACCCAATAAAAGTGGGTATTAAGTGAAAAACAATAAAAGGTAATTCACACATATTCAAAGGATGACATATTCAATAACTACATGTTGAACCCAAAGAAATTGAAATTGGGTTAAGAAGTTCCCTTGACAGCCTAATGGCGTCACATCAAAATGAGTTGATGAGAGATAAAAAGCGTATCTCATCACTTGGACATAAAATTTACATCAATAAGGATATATGAGAACATATCCCAACATAACAATATGTAAATTAAAAGACCCAACAAAACGAAGTCTTTTTAAAAAGAGGAGGGTGAAAGGTTCCCTTACCGACTTGGGTATCTTTCAAAACATACACCCCATAAAAGAAGGACAATAAATCATTGATGTAAATACTCATAAATGAAAGTATATTACACAAAGAGTAGAATAATGGGCAGTACATAATCCACTCAAAGGAAATTGTGGCAAATTTAGCATAAACCTCACAGGAATAAAAGTGAGATGAAAAATCCCTTACGAAAACTTGGCAGCCTAACAGCGCCACATAAAACTTACAAAAATGGATTGATGAGATAAAATAGTGTATCCCATCATACTACAATAGAATTTAAATCTAGAGGAATATAAAATAAAATCCCCCAACATAACAAAGAGGAGCTTAAAAGAAGTGACACAAAGGAGAGTACTTAAAAAGAAAGAGAGTGGTTAGATCTCTTACGAAGATTCGGCAGCCTAACTGCGCCACTCAAAACTTCCAAAAAGGATTGATGAGAGAGAATAGGGTCTCTCATCACATGAACATAAAAATTACAGTAAGTTTAATATAAAATAACATCCCAATAACATGAAAGATGAGCTTTAGAGTGAAGGACATAAAATAGTATACTTAAAAAAGAAATAGTGGAGTAGGATCCCTTACCTCAAGTCCAACTTGTCTTGTTCGTTTCTTTATATTCCTGAATAATAAACTTTGGTCAATTAATAATTGCCTAAGTACCTCCATTAGAGACTAGTATTTAGTTCATATCACATATTATAATGTTATAATAATTGTTTAATAATGTTAGTTCATATCAAATGTTTTTGCCGATGTTTGGTACATGAGTCAAAAATGAAAATGTTTGAAAAAAGATTGCCCATGTAGTTATATGTAAATAATTTCCATAATAGTATTAATGATTAAAATATCATATATATCCAGTAAATATTCATTTTATACTATTCCATATCATTTGGTGATAAAAAACGAAAAGCACCATTCATGGAGACGGTAGGTCGTACGTACGCATGAACGCTACTTTCTTTTTTTGTCATATTAATGGAATTAAAACAAAATGAGATATATATATATATATATGTTATAATTACAGAATGATATCCATAATTTAGATATAATATATTACATATATATCCATTATATATATGTACTTATAATAGTACATAACATTTTGAGATAAGAAATGAAATGTACCGTTCATGGAGACGGTAAGCCGTACGTACGCATGAACGCTACTTCCATTTCTATTTCATATTTAATAGAATTAAAACATAATTATTCATAATAGTATTTTAATTAAGGTATGTTATCATATATAATATCATGAAATATACCCTTTATACATTCCACATATGGTAATAACGAATCAAATCACTTTGAGGGGACGGTAGTCCGCGCTTCCTTAAATGAAGATATCGCATTTACCAATAATGGAAACCATAAAGGTATGAAATAAATGAAAAATACAGAAGCTTAAGTAAAACATAAAAATATTATATATCATATATAAATATATTGTCTTCTTAATGGCCACCTTTGAAGGTGTTAGAAGAATGTTGAACAATCATCGTTTCGTGAGGCAGAAATTCGCCATCCACAGAAACAGTATGTTCTTTAACCATTAGATGTAGGTGTGTGTAAGTTTAGCTCGAATACTTCTTATAACAACATCCTAGTATATTTAAGATACTGTATTTGTTATAAAATAAATTAATAAAAATAGTTTTGGGGGTTGGAGAAGCAAAATGAAACAAAATGACTCAAGTGAACACATTACCATAAAAATCGGGTAACTCCCTTTGGTTTGAGCTCGAAGGCTTCATTGGGAAGACTTCTGCCCAAAGTGAAGCTTAAAGGAGTAAGAGAGGGAAGTGGAGAGACAAAATGGGCAGATTTTGGCCAAGACAAAGTCTTTGGGAGTGTGGGTAAAGTGGTAGAGGTGGGGGCCTTTTATAAGAGGAGAGGAGGGGCACTTTTGGAAAGTAAAGAAATATTACTTTATTTGAAAATGTGTTTCGGTTTTAGAAGGTCCCAAATTGATATAATTCGTGGATAAGGTTATAAGGGTTCTAAATACACCCATAGAATAAGTTCTGGACATGTGTAGTTCATAGATTTTACATTATCTTTCCATTTTAGTTAAATCGTCAAATAATGATGTCATCGCTGCATCATTATGATGTCATAAATAATTTAATTTATTTAATGTCTAAAAATTATAAAAAAAAGAATAAGATGTAGGAAATATTTTTAGATTTCCAATGACTGTTTATAATCAAAAATCTGACATGTATAACCCCATATAAAAATTGTTTTAGTAAAACATACCATGTTTGTGCCATTTTTTACATTAACATTAAATAAAAGGTATTTATGTCATTTTCCAACCAAAGTGGCTCAATGGGGTCCCCAAGTTGACCCATGGCTTTTCTTGGTCGGCCATGACATATCCAATGAGGGTAGGACATGTGTCTAGGTCATCTCATATTATTAAATCATTATTTTTACCTTAAACTACACTAATTACTACTAATCGCGATTAAAAACTTAATAAGTTACTATTCACCAAAAAATTATTTTAATCTCATTGAACAACATTTTACTTCTTAATGACAACCATGTATGTCAGAGTTTTTTAAATTCAATACCCAAAGGTGGCAATACCCAAAGGTGGCAAAATTTCATTTAAATGGAAAATCAGTTTTTATTAGTACCACTTAGTGATTTCACTATTCATCAAAAATTTAAGTTTTTCAGAAAAATACCAAAAATTCACCCTAAACTATATTTGATATTCCGAATTCAAAAATGAAGTCTATTTTAAAAAATTCAAAACATATAAGTCAAATTAATTAATTTAATAATTAATTCTCGTTGTCATGACAAATAGCGTGTTTTTGTGAAACAATAAGTATCAAAAGATTGACACTAGTTTAAGTCTGATTTCAAAGTGAAATTAATTCCAACGACCACTATTGGATTTAATCGTAAAAATATATTATAATTTTACTTTAAAACCAATTCAAAAGATAATCTTATCATATAAATAGATTAGATTAAAAAGAGGTTTTGAATTAAAATACAACATTTTACACGATTCAAAAAAATGAACTTTATCGGAAAGGTACCAAAATTTTACAGAAAGTAAATTTTGATGTCTCGATTCTTAATAAGAGTTTTATTTGGTCCAATAGAATATATAAGAGTGAAAAAAACTATATTTAATGACAGTTCTCCATCAAAAGGTGATAAGTGAACCTTTAGTGAAAACTAGGGAATATACGCCTAAAATTGAATTCTTTTTGTATTTTAAGCCTTTAGCTTTTATTGGATAAATTTAAAAACATTTAAAAACATAGATAATCGTACTTTAGTTATTTATATCCATTCCCTCCAATACAACGGCTACATGTTAACTACCATTTAAAATAATATTATTTTATTATTAGAGTGGAACGTAAGATTCCAATGAAACCCGTTGTTGCGTGTTTGGTACGCCATCGAGCATAGCGTCCCCTTTAAAGTCATATTAATACTTTATTCACAAATATGGATAAATATAAAAATGTCATATTCTTTATTTACCTGGGGTGTTACATAAAAAGGGTATCTCATCACTTGGACATAATATTTAAATCACTAAGGATATAGAAGAACATATCCCAAAATAATATTATGTGAATTGAAAGACATAACAAAAGAATTCATTTAAAAAGAGGAGGGTGAAAGGTTCCCTTACCGACATGGGTATCTTTCGAAACATACACCCCATGAAAGAAGGACAATACAATATTGATCTAAATACTCATAAATGAAAGTATATTACACAATGAGTAAAATAATGGGAAGTACATACACCACTAAAAGGAAATTTTGGAAAATGTAGCATAAATCTCACGGGAATAAAAGTGTGATGAAAATTCCCTTACGAAAACTCGGCAGCCTAACGACACCACTTAAAACGTCCAAAAATGGATTGATGAGATCAAATAGGGTCTCTCATCATATTAAAATAAAATTTAAAAAAAGAGGAATATAAAATAACATCCCCCATCATAACAAAGGGGAGCTTAAAATAAGTGACATAAAGGAGAGTACTTAAAAAGAAAGAGAGAGGTTAGATCTCTTACGAAAATTCGGCAGCCTAACAGCGCCACTCAAAACTTCCAAAATGGATTGATGAGATAGAATAGGGTCTCTCATCATATGAACATAAAAATTAAAGTAATAGTTATATAAAATAACATCCCAATCACAAGAAATATGAGCTTAAAAGGAATGACATAAAAGAGTGTACTTAAAAAGAAAGAGAGGAGTAGGATCCCTTACCTCAGGTCCAACTTGACTCGATCGTTCTTTAACATCCTGAATAATAAACTTGAGTTAATTTATACTTGATTAAGAACCTTTTTCAAGTTCATTATTCCTTTTATATCACTTATTTCCATGTTATAAACATTATGTAATCATTTAAGTTAATAATGTTTGTTTTGTCGATATTTGGTTCTTAAGTCGAAAGTGGACTTCTTACAATTACATGTTGTTTATGTGGTCAAAGGTTCATTATATCCATAATGATATTTATGATTTGGATATCATATATATCATATATATCCATAATATACATGTATTTATAATATTACATAATCATTTAGAGGTAAGAAATGAAATGCACCGTTCATGGAGATGGTAAGCCGTACGTACGCATGAACACCACTTTCATTTCTATGTCATATTAATGGAATTAAAAATAAATTATAGGTATGCATATCTTCATTTAAGAATTATATTCATCATTTAAATGTAACATAAATCATATATAATAACTTTAAATCCATCCTTTATACATCCCACATATGGCATTAACGAATCAAATCACTTTGAGGGGGCGGTAGTCCGCACTTCCTAAAATGAAATTATCGTCTTTACCCACAATGGAAACCATAAAGGTATGACACAAAAGAAAAATAAAGAGGCTTAAGTAAAACATAAACATATTATATATCATATATAAGTATAGTGACATCTTAATGGCCACCTTTTAAGGTGTTATATGAGTGTTGAACAATCATCATTTTGTGAGGCAGAAACTCGCCATCCACAGAAACAGTATGTTCTTTAACCATTTTATGTAGGTGTGTGTAAGTGTAGCTCGAATTATTCTTATAAAAACATCCTATTATATTTAAGATACTGTATTTGTTACAAAAGAAATGAATAAAAAGAGTTTAGGGGGTTGGAGAAGCAAAATAAAACAAAAGAACACAAGTGAAGACATTACCTTAAATTCGGGTAACTCTTTTTGATTTGAGCTCAAAGGCTTCCTTGGGAAGACTTCTACCCAAAGTTAGGCTTCTAGGAGTAAGAGAGGGATTTGGAGAGGAAACATGATCAGTGTTTGGACGATCCAAAGGCTTTGTATGTGTTGGTAAGGAGGTAGCGGTGGGGGCCTTTTATAAGAGGAGAGGAGGGGCACTCTTGGAAAGTAAAGAAATGTTACTTTATTTGAAAATGAGTTTCGGATTTAAAAGGTCCCACGTATATATAATTAGAGGATAAGGTGATAAGGTTTCTAAATCCACCAATTCAATAGGTTTTGGACATGTGTAGGTCATAGATTTTAAATTATCATTTAATTTGATTTAAATCCTTTATTAATGAGTTAATCTCTACATCATTATGATGTCATAAATAATTTTATATATTTAATGTCTAAAAATTATAAAAAAACTATCATGATTTAGGAAATATTTTTAGATTTCCAATGACTATTTATAGTCAAAAATCTGACTTGTATAACCCCATGTAAATATTTTTTTTGTAAAACAACTCATGTTTGTGTCATTTTTACTTTTACATTAAATAAAATGTTATTTATGTCATTTCCCAACTAAAGTGACTCCATGGGGTCCCCAAGTTGACCCATGGATTTTCTTGGTCGGCCATGACACATAAAATAATGGTAGGACATGTGTCAAGCTCATCTCATATTATTAAAACATTATTTTTACCTTAAACTACACTAATTACCTCTAACCGCGATTAAGAACATAACAGTTACTATTCACCAAAAAATTATTTTAATCCCATTGAACCACATTTTACTTCCTAATGAAAAACATGTATGTAGGATTTTTTGAAATTCAAAATACAGAGGTGGAAAAGTTTCATTTAAAAGAAAAATCAGTTTCTTTAACTACCACTTAGTGGTTTCACTATTCATCAAAAATTGAAGTTTTTCAGAAAAATACAAAAAATTCAACCTAAGCTATATTTGATATTATGAATTAAAAAATGAAGTCTATTTTTAAAAAATTCAAAACATATATGTTGCATTAATTAGTTTAGTAATTAATTCCCGCTGTCAAAACAAATAGCGTGTTTTTAAGAAACAATAAGTATCAAAAGATTGACTCTAGTTTAAGTCCAATTTCAAGATGCAATTAATTCCAACGACCACTATTGGATTAAATGGTAAAAATATATTCTAATTGAACTTTAAAACCAATTCAAAAGGTAATATAATCATATAAATAAATTAGATTAAAAAGAGGTTTTGAATTTAAATACAACTTTTTCACAATTCATTAAAAATGAACTTTATCGGAAAAATACCAAAAATTTACACAATGTAAATATTGATGTCCCAATTCTATAGAAGAATTTTATTTTTGTCAAATATAACACATAAAATTGTTAAAAAGTGGATTTAAAAAAGGTTCGCCATCGAAAGGCTGTTAATCGACCTTTTAAAGAATATTAGAATGTTTATGCTTAAAAATTGGATTCATTCGCATTTTTAATCCTCTATCATTTATTTTAAAGAGTAAAAATATTTGAAAAACATATATAATCATTTTTTATAGTTCTGTTGAGTCCCTCCATTACAATGACTAGGCGTTAACTACCATTTAAAATAATATTATTTTATTATTAGAGTGCAACGTAAGATTTCAAGGGAACTCGTTGTCGCGTATTGGGTACGCCATTGAGCATAGATTTCCCTTTAAAGTAATATTAATATTTTATTCGCAAATATGGATAAATATAAAAATTTAATATTCTTTATTTACCTGGGGTGTTACATCCTTCCCCCCTTTTGGGAATTGCGTCCTCGCAATTTTAAAATTGGGCTTGGAAACATCCTTGAAAGTCCCACATCGGAACAAGAGTCGGTAAAACAATCACTTTAAAATAAAGAAAGAGAAGTACAGAGGTCACCCGAGTTAACCCATACTAGGATTCCATATAGGAAAACATGGACATGGAGGAGAAAACATAGGGTCATGTTCTGATGGAGAGTGATAGTAAACATGTCTATGAGAAAGTTAACCACAAGAAAATCACAAACTTGTGATGGGTTAAACGGTATTCGATTCCCCAGTAGGAAAAGTTAATAGACAACATTTTTTTTTAAGTTTCTTTTTATTGAGGAATTTATTCATAAGGAAACATAATCACATATCATGTTGACTTCCAACTTTTATTAGATTTCTTACAAAAACTCATATTTTATCCAAAAGACGAGTATTTAGGAAGACTTGTTCACATTAAGAGTATTATAATCAACTTCTAGAGAATCACCTAATCCACAAAAGAGAACTATATACTTCCCATGTCTTTAGACTTTAACCAAATCCAAAACCAAAAAGTTTATTACAAGATCAGATAATCCAGAAAAGGATAACCCTTTATAAAAAGAAAATCTACTCTTAATCTCCAAAATCTGTCCAACAAAACCCAAAGTTCAACGAGGACCATTCGATAAACAATTTTTCCATCAAATTCTTCAAAGTAAAACAAAATAAGATTGAAACCAAAATATTTGAAGGATTTACTGATATAGTCTTCCAAGGTACAAATTAACTTTTATCTCCAAATAACATCAGTTTCTCTTAAATTATCATATTGAAAAGTAATTAACCTAATCACATATCCTCGATGATAGGTTAATCATTTCCATAGATAACCCAAAATAAACTTACTCTTGATTCCTAAAATCATCTAACTAAAAAAGAATTAGTCAAACTGACCAGGGACTTCACGTAGTCCAGTGGTAGGTGGTAAGTACCAGTCGCACTTTGGTTGTGGGTTCGATTCCCACAGCTTTGTCCGACGCGACGGGTTGTCACACGGTCTGCGTGTTGTCATTTTTCCAAAACTATATAATTCTTAAAACATTCCCCAAAACGAGATAAAATCTTCAAAAATGATCATAACATATTTTATCCTCAAGTTTATCTCATGACTTTCATTTTCCATCATAACATATAATAACCCATAATTACCTCAAATGTAAGGATCATATAAACTCTAATGGTTAACTTTATAATTATTACCTAAAATTCCACATCGATTGGTCATCTCATACATGATGCATTACAGATCCTACCAAGGTTCAAGTGGTTGATCATGACTCCTTGATAGTTAGTTTAGAACAACCACGAGTTTCCTCATTGAATCCCCCATTTTATCAAGTATCTTATTTAGAGAACCACCACAGTTTCCTTAAAACATGTTGTCTCTTTGGTGCCTACTAGATCCATCCATTCACTAAAAACAGAAAATTCAGTGTGACTATATCAACAAAACCATCATGTACTAATGAGGAAGATAATAACTAAGATATACTTACTCACTCACTTTATCTAAAACTAGGACTCTTTCTGAAATCCTAACCATTATGGTAATGTCACTTGTGCTTAGAGAATACCCTAACCTCTAATGATATCTAAACCGACTTTGATACCAACTATAAGGCCCCAGCCTTAAACCATACTTAATCTTGGGTTATTACAAGATTACACATTGAGGATCTTTTCAGGTTTAGAGTTTTAGGGAATTAGATCATAAAACTTGCATTACATTCCACATTTAAACAAAGTGGTTACATAAAAGATAGTATTCATTTTTCCCATCAACGGAAACATATTTAAAATAAAACATGGATTCTTTCTTGACACTTCCTTGACACTGTCATCATATCATGTAACCTTCCCTTGACATGTGAAAACATTTCAAAAACTTGGGATGAGCATAAAAATCTCAGTAAGGGATATAAAAATATGGAAAGGAAACATGAGTACATATATACATAAGAATGAAATCATACTTTACCCATAAAACATAAGCACTTTAACATACCTCATAAAATCATGAATAAATCATAGAAATCATAAGACATAAAGGTAACATGAGGCATTCATAACATTCTTACGTAGGGAGTAACCCTCTTGGTTACGTTTGGAATACCCATCACAGTATATTCCATAAATCACTTCAGAGAAAACTTAACATTTAACCCCTTTGCGTTACCCAATGCATTGTAGATCTATATCGGGCTCACCCGCATTTAGTTTATCACGGAAACACCCGTCTTCATAATAATTCCCAAGAACCATAACATAATCGTATCACATAAAACATGCATAAAGGAAACATAACATTTACACTTTTAAATCACAAGATATCAATACAACACATTTATATAAAAACATTATGAAAACCATTTTCAATACCAAAATAAAAGAAAAGTAAAACATGGTATTTATTTTTCTTTTAAAAAATAGTATTGATTGTAGAGGAAGCCGAAACTCAAATAATGGTCACGGCGGCGGAGAAGTCGTTGTCACCACATACATACGACAAAAACATTCCCTTTTTTCGTTTAGTAAAACTCTTTGTATAAAAAAGATTACTTTCGGATAAACATAAAAGTCAAAGGGGTTTATACACCGTATAAAAGAAGGTTGTGTATAAAACAAAATATGCCTCAACGAAAGGAGATTGAGACGAATTCCCATACAAAGACGGTATCCTTGGATTAAGGATAAATCAATTACATAATTATGTGTGAAAAACTAATACACTAAATATAAGTGGATATTAAGTGTAAAACAATCAGAGGTTATTCACACATATTCATATAACGACATATTCAAGGACTACAAGCATATCCCAAAGAATCAAAATTGGGTTAAGAAGTTCCGTTGCAAAAATTTGACAGCCTAACGGTGTCAGAAAATGAGTTGATGAGAGATAAAAAGGGTACCTCATCACTTGGACATAAAATTTAAATCACTAATGATATAGAAGAACATATACCAACATAATTTTATGTGAATTAAAAGACATAACAAAAGAAGTCTTTTAAAAAGAGGAGGGTGAAAGGTTCCCTTACCGACATGGGTATCTTTCGAAACATACACCCCTTGAAAGAAGGACAATACAACATTGACGTAAATACTCATAAATGAAAGTATATTACACAATGAGTAAAATAATGCGCAATACAAACACCACTAAAAGGAAATTGTGGCAAATGTAGCATAAATATCACGAGAATAAAAGTGAGATGAAAAATCCCTTACGAATACTCGGTAGCCTAACGACGCCACTTAAAACTTCCAAAAATGGATTGATGAGATAAAATAGGGTCTCTCATCATATTACAATAAAATTTACAGAAAAAGGAATATAAAATAACATCCCCCATCATAACGAAGAGGAGCTTAAAATAAGTGACATAAAGGAGAGTACTTAAAAAGAAAGAGAGAGGTTAGATCTCTTACGAAAATTCGGCAGCCTAACGACGCCACTCAAAACTTCCAAAATGGATTGATGAGAGAGAATAGGGTCTCTCATCATATGAACATAAAACTTAAAGTAAGAGTAATATAAAATAACATCCCAATCACAAGAAATATGAGCTTAAAAGGAATGACATAAAAGAGTGTACTTAAAAAGAAAGAGAGGAGTAGGATCCCTTACCTCGGGTCCGACTTGACTCGATCGTTCTTTAACATCCTGAATAATAAACTTGGGTTAATTTATACTTGATTAAGAAAATTTTTCAAGTTCATTATTCCTTTTATATCACTTATTTCCATGTTATAAACATTATTTAATAATTTAAGTTAATAATGTTTGTTTGGTTGATATTTGGTTCTTAAGTCGAAAGTGGACTTTTTACAATTACATGTTGTTCGTGTGGTCAAAGGTTCATTATATCTAGAATGATATTCATGATTTGGATATCATATATATCATATATATCCAGTATATACATGTATTTATAATATTACATAATCATTTAGAGGTATGAAATGAAATGCACCGTTCATGGAGACGGTAAGCCGTACGTACGCATGAACGCTAATTTCATTTCTAGGTCATATTAATGGAATTAAAAATAAATGTGAGGTATGTATATTTTAATTAAATAATTATATTCATCATTTATATGTAACATAGATAATATATAATAACTTTAAATCCATCCTTTATACATCCCACATATGGCATTAACGAATCAAATCACTTTGAGGGGGAGGTAGTCCGCACTTCCTAAAATTAAATTATCGTCTTTACCCACAATGGAAACCATAAAGGTATGACACAAAATAAAAATACAGAATATTAAGTAAAACATAAACATATTATATATCATATATAAGTATAGTGACATCTTAATGGCCACCTTTTAAGGTGTTATATGAGTGTTGAACAATCATCGTTTCGTGAGGCAGAAACTCGCCATCCAAAGAAACAGTATGTTCTTTAACCATTTTATGTAGGTGTGTGTAAGTGTATCTCTAATGCTTATTATAAAAACATCCTATTATATTGAAGATACTGGAGTTGTTACAAAAGAAATCAATAAAAAGAGTTTAGGGGGTTGGAGAAGCAAAATAAAACAAAAGAACACAAGTGAAAACATTACCTTAAAATTGGGTAACTCTTTTTGATTTGAGCTCAAAGGCTTCCTTGGGAAGACTTCTACCCAAATTGAGGCTTCTAGTAGTAATAGAGGGATTTGGATAGGAAACATGATTTGGGGTTGTCCGATCCAAAGGCATTGTAAGTGTGGGTAAGAGGTAGAGGTGGGGGCCTTTTATAAGAGGACAGGAGGGGCACTCTTTGAAAGTAAAGAAATGATACTTTATTTGAAAATGAGTTTCGGATTTAAAAGGTCCCACATTGATATAATTAGAGGATAAGGTGATAAGGTTTCGAAATCCACCAATCCAATAGGTTTTGGACATGTGTAGGTCATATATTTTACATTATCTGTTCATTTTATTTGAATCCTTTATTAATGAGTTAATCGCTGAATCATTATGATGTCATAAATAATTTTATTTATTTAATGTTTAAAAATTATAAAAAAAATATCATGATGTATGAAATCTTTTTATATTTCTAATCAATATTTGTAGTCAAAAATCTGACTTGTATAACCCCATGTAAATATTGTTTTAGTAAAACAACTCATGTTTGTGTCATTTTTACTTTTACATTAATGAAAATGTTATTTATGTCATTTCCCAACCAAAGTAACTCCATGGGGTCCCCAAGTTGACCCATGGATTGTATTGGTCGGCCATGACACATCCAATAAGGGTAGGACTTGTGTCAAGCTCATATTATATTATTAAAACTTTATTTTTACCTTAAACTACACTAATTCCCTCTAATCTCGATTAAGAACATAAAAGTTACTATTCACCAAAAAATTATTTTAATCCCATTGAACCTCATTTTACTTCCTATTGACAACCATGTATGTCGGATTTTTGGAATTCAAAACACAGAGTTGGCAAAGTTTCATTTAAACGAAAAATCAGTTTCTTTAACTACCACTTAGTGGATTCACTATTCATCAAAAATTGAAGTTTTTCAGAAAAATACCAAAAAATCACCATAAGCTATATTTGATATTATGAATTAAAAAATGAAGTCTATTTTAAAAAATTCAAAACATATAAGTTTCATTAATTAGTTTAGTAATTAATTCCAGTTGTCAAAACAAATAGCGTGTTTTTAAGAAACAATAAGTATCAAAAGATTGACTCTAGTTTAAGTCCAATTTCAAGATGAAATTAATTCCAACGACCACTATTGGATTAACTGGTAAAAATATATTCTAATTGAACTTTAAAACCAATTAAAAAGATAATATAATCATATAAATAAATTAGATTAAAAAGTGGTTTTGAATTAAAATACAACATTTTTCACTATTCATTAAAAATGAACTTTATCGGAAAAATACCCAAAATTTACACAACGTAAATTTTGATGTCCCGATTCTAAAGAAGAATTTTATTTTTCTCAAATATAACACATAAAATTGTTAAAAAGTGGATTTAAAATAGGTTCTCCATCGAAAGGCGGTTAATCGACCTATTAAAGAATATTAGAATGTTTATGCTTAAAAATTGGATTCATTCGCATTTTTAATCCTCTAACATTTATTGTAAAGAGTATAAATATTTGACAAACATATATAATCATTTTTTTTAGTTCTGTTCATTCCCTCCATTACAACGACTAGGAATTAACTACCATTTAAAATAATATTATTTTATTATTAGAGTGCAACGTAAGATTTCAAAGGAACACGTTGTCGCGTATTGGGTACGCCATCGAGCATAGCGTTCCCTTTAAAGTAATATTAATATTTTATTCACAAATATGGATAAATATAAAAATGTCATATTCTTTATTTACTTGGGGTGTTACAATTAAAATAGCCATTATGAATAGTAATACCCACTCTTTGAAATTTTATAAATTTTATCATTCAAACTGGTCTTCATTTTTGGATTTGGAATATCAAAATTAGCTTAGGGTGAATTTTTAGATTTTTCAAGAGACATTAAATTTTTGATGAACATTGAAAAACATTGAGTTATAGTTTAGAACTGAATTTTTATTTAAATAATTATCTATTTTATTTAAATTTATTTTATATCAAAATAGATACATAATACCTATATAAGTTCAATGTAATTCATTGGAGTCAGTTTATAATAATTTTAGATATATAAAAATTTTATTGAACTTTTTACAGTATTTTACCCACCTCTTATGAGCATTTACAAATTGACATAATACTTAATTTTACGGCTTCTGTGAGTTGAAATTTAAAAATAGGAGAGAAATGATTGATATTATTACGTAAAATGTGGTTCCATGTGATGTAAATAATTTTTGGTGAATAGTAACTTTTGACTTTTATTTACCACGGTTAAAACTAAATAGGGTAATTAAAGGTAAAAATGATATTATTATTAACCTAACACATGTCCTAATTCTATTGGATAAGTGTAATTCCACCAAAAACACCCTTATGAATAAAATATGATCCTTTAGGTCCACTTGGATTAGATTAGGACATTTATTATTATTTAATTCAAAGAAGAGTTAAAAGTGTTAAATCCAAAGTCTAATAACTAAACCATTTTTAATAAAGGGTTAAACATAAGATAAATTTGACTATAAAAATTCATTAAAAAGATGAAAATATTTCAATCATAATTGTATTTTATTTATATTTTTTAGACATTAAATAATTTAATTTAGGTATGACACAATGACGATGCAGTAATTACCTTATTAATAAAATATTAAGATATTTGATATTATTAATATCCTGATAAATGTAATTTGAGACATTTTATGAATTACACTAATTTAATAGGTTAATATGACGTGTTAGGGTTGGTTATATGAATTTTTTTAGAAGTCATAATGCTTTTATGAATTTACCAAATACAAAATACCAAATAATATCATTCCCCATCGTATCCATTCAAGATTGATTTTCATTAGATGATTAAAAATAATGTTTAAAGACTTAATATAATTTTTAATATAAATAAGATTCATCAAATCCATAAAAAAAATTACATACGTAACAAATCATATAAAGGAAAACGAATCAATTAACACCTGAAATGATGATAATACTATGATATTATTAACAAAGAAATGTTAAAAGATCATATATGATATCAAATTAATGTATATGATTATTCTATAATTTAATAACAATTATTTCACTATTATACAGTAGGTGAACCTACCCTAGACCAAGTAAAAGTACATGTTAAGGGTTAATTTCAGAATCTCTTTATTATCCGAGGTTGTTTTTACGTAAGTCTCTTCTGGGACCTCTTTATCTTCCACATCCATGTTTCTTAAAAATGCATTCCAAAACATTTTTACAATTTACTATACTGTGGGTTAAAATCATTTGTACCCTTGTTTGACTTTTTATAAAAAAATTGAATGGAATCATTCCATCATTTTCCAAATGAAGCGCCTTAAGAACTTTTCGACAAAATTAAGCTAAGAATGTTTTTTAACTTTTACGTCGAGTGAGGAAATATTACACTGTTATTACAACGTGGAAGATTCACTTTCAAGCTTATAAGAATATTTTCAAATATTAATGTTTTCTTTTATAATTACATGAATTTTAAATGAATTCAAAATAGAAAGATATATTTCTTTAAAAAGATTTTGATTTCATCTATGTCAACATCCTTTGATGGATTTTAACATTGTTTGAAGTTGATTTGTTATGATACAAAACCTCCATATTGTATTGAAGGATTTTTGATATGTTTGACTGTGGATGAGTTATTTCATACCATTCATGGATTATGGTTAAAGTATTGAAATTTTTTATGCTAGAATTAATATGAATGCTTATGTTATGATTAAACCTTTTCATATGAGGAATGCGTTGGACTTAGTAAGTGAATGGTGGATCCTGATATAGATCCTCAATGCATCAGTGGGTCTCATAAGACAAAATAGTGTCTTAGCATAAGGCCTTGACCAAATCTTATTTATAGTCTTGGAAGAATGCCTTGACTATGTGGATATTAAATTCTGGCATTATGCATTCCATCAATATGAAAGTGGCTATTGATATTTAATGTGAGTATTCAACTAGTACAATATCCATGTGAATAAGTAAATGGAATTATTTAATATTATCTTTTACATATTATGTTGAAGTTCAAGTTTAAAAGGATTTTTTTAGTCTTATACATTTCCTTAAATATTTATGCTTATTTATGAAAGATCTTGAAATATTCTTATCCTTACTGAGAATCTAAGCTCACCCCTTTCTATGTTTTATTTTTTCCTGTATGCGAAAAAGTATATTATGACTGACCTGCAGGGATTGTCTATGAGATCCCAGTGTTGTCAATGGAAACAATGTTGTTGTATTTTTCCATTTTATGATGTAATTTAAACCTTATGAATGTATCTAGTACTTCCAAGGCTACTAAACTAATAGTTCTTTTGAGATTTGATCTTTTGTGATCATGTAAATAATACGTAATAATGCACCGACTCTTGGATTCTAGGGTTAGGGCGTTACAATATTTAATGGAAGTAGGTGAATAAAATATATGTACAGACACAGATATATATATATATATAATTCAAATATCGAAATTATGTCATATATTTCATAATTATTCATAATATATATTTTTCTATAATCATTCTTGGATGGTTAATGTGGAAGATGAGTCTTATCGCCTCGTAGAGATGGTATGTCATACGTACGCACAAGCGATGGTATCATTTCTTAAATAGTTTACATATATGTTTTTTGATGGAATATGAATTGTGAAGAAATAATAACAAGTTATATTAATTATTTAATTCATTTATATCCATAATTATCACCATAAAAAATAGTTTATAGATGAAAAACAGTTTACACCATGGTGTGGAGATGTTAAGTTGAACATACGCACACATGGTGGTATTGTTTAAAATAGGATGGGTAAAAGGTGGAATATGGTTTCCCCATATTTATAACAACATATAAACATAAATTATATTCTGGATTTATTGTTGTATTATGGTAACAACTTAGTAAGATGAAATAGAAGAAGAAAAAAACTTTGAAATAAGGGATAAAATGATTACCTCTTCTTCAACTGTCTCCTTTTGGTTTTCACAAAAGGAGTTATTAATTTGGTTTTCTACAAAAATGGTGGAATATAGGATAATTTTAGGTAATTTTGGAGGATATTGGGTTAGGGTTTGTCTGATCCAAAGGGATTTGGAGGTGTGAATTAAAGATAAGGAGAAGTGCCCTTTTATAAGAGATGTGAGGGGTACTTTAAGAAAAGCATGAAATATTAATTTATAATAAATTGATTTTTGGTTTCTAATATCTAAAAATATATTTATTAATATTATAATATGATTATCGGTCTAAATAATATCATATTATGATTTCTAGAAATGTTTTGGTCATGAATGTAACCTCATCTTTTGGGATTAACCCTTAGTTAAATAGTTTAATTCTTACCATGTCTTCTTGTACATTTATACTATATGGTTAATATAGTTACCAAAAAATAGAAATAGGACCTCAAATAAATAATTAGTGAAATTTTTAAAATTATTCAGGTCAGTTGGTCAATGCATAGATTTTTATTATTTTTATATCATTTAATAAAATAGTATTTTGTTTTTAAAACTCATTTATGTCCAATTTGAATCTATTGAGTAATTTATTTTTTATAATTTAATAACAACATGATTACTTCAAAACCATTTAATTAATTAAAATATAACATTTATCAGTCCTCAAAATTCATTTTTATGGCATAAAAACTTTCAAATTATATTTATTATAATATTTATTATATAATTTATTTGATTCATTCATTAATAAGGAAAATACTGCATCATTATTGTGTCATAAATAAATTTTATTATATAATATCTAAAAATTACCAAAAAATAAAATGATGTAGAAAATATTTTTATATTTATAATGACTATTTATATATTAATATATCACTTATATTACTCGAATAAAAATTATATTAGTAATAAGATACATGTTTATGTTTTATTTCCCTTTACATTAAATTAATTATTATAACATGCCATTTTAACACCCAAGTGGATCCATAGGGTCCTAAAATCTACCTAAGGATGATATGGTCGGTAATATATCATAAAAATGGATTTGGACATGTTTTAGGGTAGTTTTATATTATTATAATATTATTTTTTACCATTATTTATCTAATTCACCCTTTAAACATGGTAAATGAAAATAATTATTGAACTTACTATTCATAATATTGAAAAATGAAAGGTTCCTATTAATAAAATTTGGACATTATTATTACAAAAATTTAATCCATTATTCCAAATTCAAAACAAAAAATTGGCAGAAATTAATTTAAAATTAGTTCTCATTGTCAAAACCAGAATGCATGTATTTAAAAAAATAAAAAAAATCAAAAGATTGACATTTGTTTATGTCCAATATCAATGTGAAATATCATAAAATGAAAAGAATTATATTAAATGAAAAAAAGCATAATCCATTAATACTTTAAAACTAATCAAAAATATAATCTAAATACATAAATAATTTAGATGAAAAACTAGTTTTGAATTAAAATATTGTATTTTCACTATTCATTAAAATAACAAAGTTATTAGAAAAACACCAATAAAATATCTAAACTAAATTTTTATGTCCCTCTTATAAAAAATAATTTCATTTAATAAAATTTAATATAAAAATTTTAAATATTGGATTTAAAAAGGACTCACCAGTAAAAGGCCAAAAACAACATTTTTTGAAAAATATTTATTTTATTCAAAAAATTGAATTTGACATTATATTATGTATAATAAACACATAAGATAAATTTTAATATTATATTGAACATATAAAATTAAAAATATGATTAATTCTATTGATAACTTCTTTTCAAATGACTAGTTTGATAGGTGAGGGTGTTCTTGAACTCGGTGTTCATGTAGTGAAAGCTATTGAATTATTAAGAAGAAGTGTAATTTAGAGGCTTAGGGGGTCAGGATAATTTAATTTAGGTGAATGTTTGGTATTTTTCTGAGAACATTTATATTTTTATAAATATTGAATAATATTGATTTTCAGTTCAAAACTGCATTTTCTCCAAATTTAATTATATAGATAAATAATGTTTTAAATTTATTTTAAAGTATAATTAGATAAATTTTATTTTAGTAAAAAAAATTAGGTCATTGGAAACAGTTTCACAATGAATTTAGATACAAAAACATAGAAACCTTTTGAATATTTTCACTTTAAAACCCTACTTTTTCCCATCTGTGGGGTTAATTTTAAATTAGTTTCTTTTACTTCTGTTATTTTAATTTATAGAAATAGATTAAATATTTTTAATAATAATAATTTATAATTTATAATAATGAAAATTATTTTTTTATCAAAAATATTAGTGAAAGTAATTAAAATTATTCACAATGAAGAAGGTAAAAATGTGGTTACTTAGTGGGTAAGCAATGATCTTAAGAGTATAAATGACCTAGAAACTATTCCAAACCCAATTATAAATACATTATTCAACCATATAACCACTTTTATATAATTTGGATCATTATTGTAGGAATACTACGCAAGGGACACCTCTCAATTGTGTTTACCTTTTTATATTTACAATAATTTCACTCCCCCTCCACTATAAAAGGAATTCGCACTCCCAACATCTTCATAGTTCTAAATATATATGTATCATCTAAAAAATAAGCTCCAGAAAACACTTCCTTCACCCTAGATTCCTTACTTTAGGCATAAATCTAACCAAGATAGCTCTTCTGTGGAAACAAAAATGAGTTACCCAAAAAAAGAGGTAACATTCGTCAATGTTAATTTATTCATTATTTCATTCTACACCCCTTAATTTATTATTATTATATGATTATATAAAAACATAGATATTGGAAATATAATTATGTTTAGTTAAATTATGTTTTTTACCTACATCTATACACACTTCCATCAAATGGGTAATCATCTTACAATTAGTGTACAGCGAACTACCGCCTCAAGAAACGATGTCACATGTTTTTCCTTTACCACAATTCATGGAAAGGAATTACTTTAGAAGGAAAGTTATTGTTTGATATTTATGATATTTATGTTTTCTTCATACTTCTAGGATTTTTATATGACACATACCACCTTATATTATATTTTTTATATATACAATAACATTGTTTGTAGAGGTGTGGACTACTGAATCCTCAAAGCGATGTGATACATTCACACATTACATGGAATGTATTAAGGATGGGTTTATTTAAACATATATGACATAAATAATATATGTGATGTTAATTTCATAATTAAATTTTTTAAAATATTATATATAATCTTCATTATTACCTATTCACACACTGAAGTAGTGATAACATCATTCGTGGATGTGTGGACTACTGCCTCCTCAAAGTGATGTGATTCCTTTGACATCACAATAATTATATACATATATAAGTATATATGATTAAATAATATTTAATACATGATAAAATGAAATTTTTTTAAATATAATTATTACTTACCTTCTTTCTATAACAATAAATAAAAAATTGGAACTTTACACATTCGTACGTTCGTCCTACCATCTTCATGATTGTAACAATGGTACATTTTTTCATACACTATTTTATTATTGGTTATAAAATTATTATTGAATTATAAATATGATAATTATTTTTTTGTTATTATGTATATGTTTATATAATTAACTCCTTGACCATACATGACTTACCATAGTCATGTTTTGACACATAAACCGAAAATGGTCAAAACACGCGATGTAAACTCCATTATTTAAGTATTTTTATTAAAAAAATTAATATATGAAATTAAAGTAATGATAATTTTCCAAAAACGATTGGAATAAATTAAATAATTAACATATATGTTTTACTCCAGAATATAAAGAAACCCACGAAATGTCATGCTCAAGGTAAAGGATTTTGTCTCCATCTCATTTTATTGAGGACTTTTTGATTATGTGAATCATTATTATTTTATAAGGTGTATATACAACCCCTTTGAAATTTCTTATCCATATTTTATCTATTATCATGTTATTAAATTTTTTTAAAACTCTATTCTTTCATGTGGCTTATGATTTAATCGTTCAATGTGGTATGAGACCGTTAGAATGTTTAAATATTTAACTATCAACTCATATTCTGCATGTCAATACTCTTGATATAATTTACATAAAGGGATAATAAAAGACATTTTATGTTTATTTTTAATTTAATTCTATATTTTCAAAATCTAATATTTTTACGTGTTATATATGGAACTTTTTGACGAATGAAAAAAAGGGAATGTTTTATCCTTAACATACATGGCAACAATGAATTTTTCACTACCATGAAAATTATTTTATTTTGGGATTACATTGTATGATTTCATGTTTTCTTAAATGAAATTCCTTATTTTATATTTTGTGTATTTGGAATTAAAATTTTTTCTTCAAAATAATGGTTTATATTTTATTAAAAAATGGATTTTTGAAAGAAAATAGCATTGCAATTTTTGAAATTTATTTTCATATTACTTTAAAACAGTTTTTACAATGATTAAATGTTTTATTTCATGTTTTGTTTTCAATATATTATAAATTATTGAAACACCCATATTGAATTGGGTGGTCCCATTATAGCTTAAATTATTCATGCACCCTAATACTTCTCCAACGCATTGGGTAAAGATTATATTCACCGAAGAATTATATTGGAAGTTGTCTATAGGGTTACTCCAATCTATATGGGTTCTATAAGGGTTCTTTAACTATTCAATGTGTTTATTTACCAAGGTACCTACATGAATTTTCTATTTTTTCTAATTATTTATCATAGAAATAATTTTTTTTCAAAATGTAATTTAAATTATATTTGTTAAATAATTATACTTTACTTTTTCGGTAAAATGATTTTTTTCAAGAATGATTTTTTCATAAGTTTTAATTTTTATCAATGGAAAAATGGTTTCCTTATTTTTATATACCTTTCTATGCTTTTTATGATCATCCCACATTTTTAAAAAAAATTCATAGGACATAATGATGAGTAAGTGATTATAAGAGTTCCATTTTAAATTCATGAAAAATTTTCTTTCAAGAGATAATATTTTATTTTAATAAAAATTTATATGATGGAAAAATGGATACTATTATAAAGTGTTCACTTTTTATTATATGGCTTTTTATGTATTCAATATGGCCTAATTCTCTAAAACTCTAAAACTAAAAATTTATTCAATTTTAAAGAAGGTATATTGTTCAAGGAAAACTAAATATTATGTAATAATTAATTCTAGGGACTTATATTATATACAACGAATAAGATAAATAAGTTTTGAATATTGAATCTGTCTCATGAAAGTAAAATATAGATGAGAAACTCTTACCATGGATACAACATATTTCATATGTGTTTAAAAATCCTTCCTATTAAATATAAATTTATTATAAATATATTAAATATCATTAATCATATATATTGTGTCATATATTATCTAATTATCACCTTTTATTATCCATTTATTAACAATTTTTTGTTAAAATATTTGTTCTGGGTAATAAATTCTTCATTTTTCAGGTATCATTTGGTTTAGTAATTTCAATAATTTTACATTCATCATGGTTACATAATTAAAATAATTTATAAATGATATAATTATCATATATATTAATTATATATGTATGTAGATTAATTCATTAAATATAAGGATAGAAAAATTAATTATACCAATAATGGAGACGGTAGGTCATACGTACGCATGAATGTGGTTTTCATTTTTTGAGGGATGTAATGAATGAAATTTTAGTGATAATTACTTTTTAAATAATATTTATTATATTTTATATATCATTTATATTAATTTAATCTGATCTTATTACCATTCCTATAATGTGTAAATGAAAAAATAGATCACATTTCTTTGTGGTGGTGGTAGGACACACCTACGCACAAGATATGTAATCATTTTATAATGATCTTGAAGGAGAAAATGTATGTATTAATTTATATTTTTATAATCATGGTTATTTCATAGGTATCATATGTACTGATTAGTTACAACTTATAACCTTTCAAGTGAAATAGTGATGAAAAATGTATTACACCACTGCATGTAGATGGTAAGTCACACTTACACATGGTAGAGGTTTTAACTTTTTATATGATGGAATGTATATAAAATATTTTTTAACAGTAATAATAATAAATTATCAGTATATTCATGATATTGGATGTTTTATATAAGGATGGATACAACACTTTATGTGGTATTAGAATAGGAAATAAACTTGAAGTACTTGGTGAAGACAATTATCTCTTCTATGGCTGACTTCATTTTTATCACTTATTACGGGACATAAGGTAGGTATATTGGAATTTAAATTACATCTAGAATATTAATAATGATTTTGATAAGTTTAATGGTCATGGTTTGTCCAACTAGATGGCTCAATATAGTGTAAATAAGCAAAGAAATGGGTACCATTTATATTATAAAAATGGATAGGTATTTAATTCTAGGGTCAGAAACGGTTGATATATCATCATCCAAAAATATTTTTTCATGTTTTTTTATTTTGAACCTTATATTTTTTTAACCCCTTAACTTATTTTTTAATTAACCTCATTAATGTATTTTTAACACTTAAACGGTAATAATATTACATATAAGTTGACTATTGACTAATAAATTTACAAGGGGGACAACTTTTAAATAATAATAAACATGATATTATTATCATATCTATTCATTTTATATGTATTTAGTGTAATTATTTTACTATAGGTATAGAAAAAATGAATTATACCATTCGTGGGGATGGTAGGTTGTATGTACACGTGAACGTTGTTTTCATTTTTTTATGGATGAAATGAATGAAAGGTGAATAATAATTAATTTTTATACAATCATTATTATATCATATATATTAATTTAATTAGAGCTTATTGCCATCCCCATAAATTTTAAATGAAATAACATGCCACATCGCTTCGTAGAGGTGGTTCTCAACATGTACGCACAATCGACATTATCATTTTCCAATGAATTTGAAGGTAAAAGGTATATATTAATATATAGTTATCTAATCATGGTTTTGTCTTAAGTATCATATATACTCATTAGATCTATCTTTATAACCAACCATGTTAAATAGGGATGAAAAAAAATTACACCGCTACATGGAGATGGTAATCCATACTTACGCATGAGCAATGTTTTCTCTTTTTGTATGATGGGATATTGAGTAAATATATCATTACTATAATCATAATAAAATATATGTTTGTTTATGATATTTTATGTATTATATTATAATGGATATATCATATTAACTGGTAGTAATAATAAGAAATAAACTTGAACAACTTGGTAAAGAAAATTACCTCTTCTTCAGTTGAATTCATTTTAATCACTTATTAAGGGTCATAGGGTAGGTATATTGGAATGAAAATAACCTCATGAACATGAATATGGATGTTGAGAAGTGGAATGGTCCAGGTTTGGTCAAGGAATATAGCTCAATGTGGTGTAAATAATTAAAGGAATGAGTACCTTTTATATAATATAAATTGATAGTTATTTGAACCTATGTTTGGATATGGTTGATATATCATCATAAATAATATTTGGACATGTTTTTTTGGTGTTTTAAACATTATATTTTGGTTTAACGCCTAAACCAATTTTATGATTAACCTCAGTAACGTGTTTCTAACTCTAACATTGTTATAATTTGACATATATGAAAAATATTGACTCATAAATTGAAACGGGGTGAAATTTTAGACCACATCTTATGCCATTTTTTCTTTTTAAATATTTTAATGTTTTTTAAATAAATTAATAAAATATTATTATGATAAATTATAATTAATGTCAATTTTGACATTATTAATTTATATTAACATCAAATACATCAACAAAAAAGTTGTATTTAGAAACTAATTCTTTTAAGAGTCACCAATATTTTTAATTTTTCTAAAAAACTCATGTAACACTATCAACCACTAAAATTATATCAATTTTAATAGTTATAATATAATTTATTTGATATTTCTATTAATTAACTAAATATTGTATAATTTTTGAACAAGTATTTAAGGTTATTGTATAATAAATTAAATTAGAAATAAATTATCATCATGAATATAATATAATTGTGTAAAAAATTGAAATTTATATTTATTCATATCATTATTTTTCTCTATGTGGACTTCTAAATGATATTTAAAGCTAATAAATTGACATTATTTATGTTCCGTTGATTTAAATATTATATTGGTCATTTTCATGTACAAGAGTTAATTAATCAAATAAATTTCTTTCCTAAGGTGGTGAGGGTTGAATTACCTTCATCCAGTTATAATTAACACGAATTTTGTTGACCATATCACTTAGTTTTAACCTAGACTAACCAGATTAAACTTTTACTGAGGTAACAAATATTACCATGGTTATTATTCATACTGACCAAAAATAAAAGTTCCCTATTTGGAAAATTTGAAACTCTTAATTCCAAATATGAAATACATTTTATTAAATTCTATATCTAATATTCTAATAATTTATTTTAAAATCAAAATGTAATACACAATGAAAATCAGTTTTTCAGAAAAATGACTTTTAGTTATAAAAATGTTTATATAAAAAAGTTATTTATAAATTTTTTTCTATTGAACATAATTCGATTATTAATAATATAAAAGGAAAAATTTTACTTTGAAATAATTTAAAAAAATGGAACTTTGTAAATTTGTTAAATAAAAATTTCTTTTTTCATTAAAATTTAGTATTTATCACTATCCACCAGAATATAAATATTTTTTAAAGAATATAAAAATTCACCAATAGATAATTTTGACAATATGATTTTCAAAATGATATGATTTTTATGAATTATAATTTATATAATTTATATAGGTTAATTATTATATTTTCTCACAAAAATAAATAAATAAATATTTTTGAAGAAGACATATTTATGAAGCATAAAATAAATTTACTAAAAATGATCACATATTTCCTAATAATTAATAAATGAAATTTTATTGTGTTTTTCCATTATATATATTTTGTAATTAGGTTAAAAATAATCATACCATTTAATTAAATAACTATTTTATAAAGGTCTATTGACGCCCACCAAATCAGTATCAAAACATATACAAGGGAAGAGATACCAGAGATATGGGTATTAGTTTCCCCACAAAAAGGAAAATAAGGTGTCCATAACTTGGGGATTGTGAACCCTTCTATAGGATAAATGATCGAATGGACATAAACAATCATGTGAATGGTTCATGCACTGAACATGACCCTAGGGAGATCACATGGAGACCATTTTGTCAGGCCCTTATATTCTTAGAGAAGCTCCCAAGATACTAACTAATCACAGAGAGTCTTCTAGATGAGTTCTCTCAAGTCATACAAATTTTCAATAGGTGGTATCCCAAAAAACTGCACAAAGAATCGATTTAAAATGAAGATAAAATATTAAAAATCAAGAATCCTTTCTTAGTATAAAAACTTCATGCGACGCGCACATGTAATTTACAAGGAACCTCATAAGCCCTGGTGATATTTCAGCCTTGTCAGCCAAGATCCCATTGCCATTTATCCCTCATTGCGTGAAGGGCTTTACACATGTCTAGGCTGTCTTGTGCTTCCCCTCCATCTCCATAGAAAATAGAAGGGTTTTCCATGTTAAATGCTCATGCATCACCACATGACCCTTTTTTGGTCACTAAAAGCATCACCAATGGGGAGAGTGACTATCTTCTACAACACTCATACAAACACATAATATCGCCAAAATTTTAAAAATATATAAGGATATGAAAAAGAGAAATGATGGGAGCTTCATTTGATTGGGAAGATATCATGATTTCCTGAAAATGGTGTTATATGCCTCAAGATATCACCATTGATCATGCGAAACACCCCTTGAAAAGCTAGAATGGTCTCGCAAGACCCCTAAGTCTAACATCTTAATATTTAAAAGGCCCCATGGAATTCAACCATTCTCATGTGGAGGACCCTAGACAATTCATCTTTGATGATGAGAATAACTTTAAACAGCCATCCTGGTCTTGTGAAGGCTTTTGGACATGTCTACATGACTTCGTAAAAGCCTCTTCACATGTCCACATGATAAGGTATAACCTATTTGATTTGAAAAAATATAATAAATGGTCCACAGAAGGGATGTTCTTGTAGACACTGAAAATATTATGTTTCCCCTGGGATGACCTGTGGTAGGATATCGTGAAATTTGTAACATCAAATCCCTCCAAATACTCTGGCCCAACTCTGTGGGATACACACCATATAATGTGTCTTTTAATCAGGGTAGAGAGACGTATAAATCCACCTCCAACATAAAAAAATACGTATTTGGATCCATACATCAGCACAACCAAGCATCTGAGCAGCCTTCTCGGACATGGAAATATCATTATCCCATGGAATGTTTCCAGGTATAGATCTAGGGATTAACCTACAAGATTATGGGGAATTCATGGGAACTCAGTGTGATCACTTGAGATCACACTAAGTAATTTTGGCATTTCAGTCAGTTTATAAAAAGAAAACCATGCATATCTACTAAGTTATGTGAGACCATTACAATTTAACACTGAATAAATATAAATCGCATATGCAATAAATGACTAAAAATAATAATAATAATTGTGGAAATCATATGAAAAGAACATACGCATTGATCCTCGTGTGCATCATATAAACCACCCAAGTCATGTTATGACATCCAGACATAACACCCAAATAATATGACTCTACCTTGACATACTATTTTGATCTTGTGAGGTCCCATAGACATGTTAAATAATGTCATGAATTCCATCCATCCATACCACCAAGTCTAAATAATCCCTTTAGGATCACTATCCAAAACATTGGATGTCTTATATATATGTTGTCCAAATAATACAATAGAACCAGTGCATGTCAGATTGGGTCTCATGATGGTATCAGGGCATGTCAAATGGTTCTTGCGATGTCTTCTACACAAGTCATCGTAATCTTGTGACACCCTCCAAGCATATTAGCTGAGATCAGGCACTGAAACCAGGAAAAATCATCATAATCATGTGAACCCTCCAAGAATTTTAGCTATGTTCATGTGATGACCTCTATGAAAAGTCATCTAGGAATTGTGATGTCATCCAGAAAACCATATTTGGTTATACGATGGCCTTCAGACACGCCATCCAGTTTAAACGCCCTATCTCAGATAAGAAAATTGGATCATGAAATTGTTTTATTACTTTTCCACTACACATCCAAACATCTAAAACATATTTTTACATTTAAGAAATACAATTAGTGCATTCCAAGAATAAAATCAAGAAATGATATGTTGAAAATATGATTAGGATAAGAAGAATAAATATAGCTTGATATCTTTTTCCAGCCTATGTGTTTGGGAGACCTCATTGTAAAATTCCCAATCAAGACATGATAAAAAATTTCCTTCCTCTATATTATGGAAACCTTAGTGTGTGTTTCTTTATCAATTTCATGATATTACTACCTCCATCATAGGTAATCCTTAGTGTGTAAACCTTGATCAGTGGAATGATATGACTACCTCCATACTAGGGAAACCCTAGTGTGTAATCCCCAATCAACTAAACTATGATGAATCTGATTCCAAAAATAACTAGGATTTTAAGGATGACTTCCTAAGTCCTCAGACCAAATATATAGCCACCATGGTTCGATTTTTCGCTATGTCTCTTGTATTTCAACCATCAAGACCCAATATCTTTCATTTTTGATCTTTCTCCATAATCCACCAGCATATTGACAACCTCAACTGAACTATGGGAAATATAATTACTATAATAACAAGGATACGTAGGATACCTTCCTAAGTCTCGATATCCATATTAAAAATCAAACGGTTTTTCCTAGTAAATAGGTCCCACTTACATATGCAGTGACACTGATTACTTACTATCCCATATTTCTCATACTGAGTATAGCTCACATGGGCTTAGAGAGTTGTAATTTTCATATAATTTGCATCATTAATATCCACTATCCATGGAAACCTCACTATGTAAGCCCCAATAACTGCAAAGATATGAATACCCCATATAAGGGTGTCCACCTTAGGGTCAGTCCTAAGGGATTGATTGAACTATGGTAACACAGATTCCTTTCATAACTAGGATGCGTAAAATCTATCCTTTATACGTGAACTCAAATTGTTAACATCTTGGTTCCCACATGTATGTCTTTTCTTCATGATGTTAAACTTTATGATTTTAATTAACTATGTGGGTTCTGAAACCTTATTTAAACAAGATATGTAGGATCCATCATAAAAGCTCAATATGATCCTTAACATATTAAACGACTCCCAACATGATAGAATATTTCCAAGTATCCTAATATACGACTTCAACATATAAGAAGCTACCCATCAATATAAAATTAATGGAGGACCTCACATATATATAGATAAATCCACAAATTAGATTCCCCCTTAAGTATAAAAATTATTATCTTATGCCCATTTTTTAGGGTAACTAGTCAGGTATCAGTATTAGAAATATATTCTTGAACATATCATAAATATATAACTATGTCCCGGAGTAGGAAAAAATTTCCCCCAGAAGGGTTTTATGATCCTGACCTTCCACCTCTCAACAAATGTGACTTCCTAAGTGCCATTGGCCCTAAATCTCCAACTAACCATATTCCTTTGGAAAGCAGGTTTGTACTGAGTTAGAGATGTGGTAAATTTTGTTATTTTCTATGATAGATAAGCATGAATGGTGAATCAAGTGTGAATGATTGTACAGACATCAAACCCCTTTATTCAAACCATTATGAAAACCAATCCATGTATTTTTTTTCCTGAAACTGAAATGGGGAACCCAATTTGAATTCATCTAACTATTGTATCTATGTTTTATGATAAAAATAATATACTATCATGTCATCATTAAAATATTTTGTTCTACCCACATGGGTAATCACCATCAATATTCATCTCTTTATAAAAAAATGGGGAACCTAACATGAATCATGGAATTGTGGAATATCTTTCCTAAAATAAAAAAGAATAGACATCCTAGTTCTCATCAAACCATTTCATTCTCCCCACATGGGTCATCACCATCAAAATGCATCTATTTTTGTTGAATCAAAAAATGTGAACCTAATTTTAATATCTCAAATAGTTGAATGATCTGTTTACCATTTGTTGAGCAATTACCTGGCATGAATCTTATGGATAAACTCAATTGTCAGAATTATTAAGAAACCAATACATCTTCTATTTGACATCTCAACATGAGTTGAGTGGTTGGATTGGGAATAAAAGGACAACTATGTTACCCACGAAAATATAATTGAGCTCATACCATTTCTATGATAACACACTGATCGATGAATTATTTCCTTGTTTTCTTCATGAATGAAGATAATCCTCTTGCAACAAACACTCTAATAGGACATGTCTTTGTCCATCGATTTTTCTGGACAATCAGATATGGATGTAACCCCTATGGTACTCAATATGACCTTACCTTCCCAACTCCTTCAACATCAATTGTAAAATACAATGGTCTTGTAATACCATTAATATGGTATGATCTTGACCCTTGAGGCTTCATGTGAGTTTTTCCATAAGATAAAACTAATTTGTCCACACCATCCATGGAAAGCTACAATAATTCTAGTGTCACTCATCGCCACCCCCAAATGCTTCAGGATATTATCCCCATTGCATGAAAATAAACACCTTTAGTATCTGATGGAGGTGGACAAAGGAGTTAAATATGGATTCCTTCCTGATCAGGGGCCACTGAGGTGGGTCCTGTCAACCACCATCACCAGTGTTATTCCCCTGGTTCCCTTCAGTTGCTTTCTTGGTGTACTACCCAATACACTACCACCTCTGATCCCTATACATGGTGTAAGAATCCGGATCTTCTTTTCATGTATGTGACCCCTTCGTTGATGTTTTTAATGGTTTCAAATTTATGGGTGATGCTTGGGAGTGTCGGGGAAACATGAAATGAAGTTTTGAGGAAAAACGGGGAGCTGCACGGGCGGTGCACGGTTTGTCTAACCCTGCGGCCAAACCGTGCGTAGCTTGCACTCAAGGCAGTGGCTAACGCACGGTTAGCACAATGTTTGTCTAAACGTGCATCCTAACCGTGCAAGGAGTGTTTGATGAGGCAGAATCTAACGCACTGTTAGTGCGCGTTTTATCAAACCATGTAGGAACATAAATCTAGATCCAAAATTTTTGGATCTAACTTGTTTTAGACGCTATGTGGCTCGTTTTTCCTCTTAAGCAGCCATAACTCAAGATTTTGGATCTCCTTAGGTCTGTGAAGGTTCTCCCATAATTATGGAGGTGATCCAAAGGCTTCTCTTGGAAAATCGAAGTCGGATTCTTGAGTTATGTGATCTTTCTCCTTCGTTCTTGAATTTTTTCTTAGATCTACTTCTCCTCCCCCCTCGGTTTCTTAGATATACACCTGTTATGTGTAGATATATCTGTGTGGATGCCAAAATGATGATTTTGGGTCTTGATATTTTTAGGAGAAGGAATATAAGGCAAGTTCTTGGAGAATCAACCCGAGTTTCTTGTACGTTCTTCATTGTTGGTGGTTTTGTCAAAACCTTCGAGGTAGGTGGTTTGATGCCTTACGTTAAATGTCTTGAGTTTTTATGAAAATATACCAAATTCCCATGTATTGGGTATCTTGAGATAGGGTTCTATCCTGTAATATTATCTTCCTTAGATTGATTGTGTTCATGAGGATATTTGATGAATAATTATTGCTTGTTTGCATGTCTGAGGATCACCTCATGGGTGTATTCCTTATTTTGGATGTTTACTGTAATTTGGATTAGGTTGTCTATGAGGCAAACTTTGTTACACTAAATTCTTACCTTGATATGGATAATTGCACATGTTTCCTGCAGTTTAAATGTTTTGATGCAATGTAGCTATTAGCCAAGTAGTTTTTGAACATACTTAGGGATGATATGAATCTATTATGTAGAATTGCTTTTACTCAGGGCTGTGGGAACCTGGTGTAGTCAGACCATATAGGGAATTGACGTTGAGTGATTACTTAGAGGGCCTGTTTAATTATTACCACTACGAGACCATAAGGGGGATTAACTTTGTGCTCTCTCAGAGAATATTATAATTATCGAATCGAGACTAAAGGGGGAACTAGACGTAAGTGCTTCCTCAGAGAGTCTGTATTATCACTGTAAGACCATAGTGGAATTGATGGTGAGTGCATCCCAGAGTGTCTTTTCCTTTTTATGAATTCTTGACCATAGGGGTCTACCCGCATGAGCCACCCAGAGGGTCAGCGTGATAAATTGTTGTTGGATGGTTGTGATGAGTCCACCAAGCCAAAGAACAAGCTTGGGTTTTATACTGCTTGTGGTTTAGGTAGTCTTTTGATATACCTATTTTGTTACTTGCTTACCTAGAATAGAGAGTTTCGCTAGATTACTTGGTTGTTTAATAAAATGAATTTGAGTGGTAATTGGTAGGATTATTTACTTGTGTACTACTAGTTCATTGCGGTATTTACTTTCATTACTTCTGCTATATTACTCACTGACAGTAGGGCACAAATTTTGTGGTGGTTTCTTACTGGGATTAGTCTCACACCCTATTTGGGTCCTGCCTTTCGGCCCAAACAGGTTATATGGTTGCAGGTGTGGATAGGGATTGTGGCCCTTCCACTTCAGGTGCTTGATTACGGGTTAGAGCAAGAGAGCATGGGACTGAGCTTAGTCTTTTGATGGTGTTGGAGTTTACTGTTTACCTTTAGTACTTTGGGTTCGGTTGTATTTCAGCACATTGTTTTGTTTGTTGCATTCCATAGATACATGTACCATGCGACATCATTATTATATCAGAAATTTATTCTACTGTTTAGTTTCAGTTGTGAGTGTGATTTTTACTGCTTTCACTATTGTTTATTATTTTCCTTCTGCATCATACTTTACCAAATTATGGCATAGTTGCCCAACTGACTCACCAAGGACCTCGCTGCTAGTCAGCATCCTCTGGCATTTGGGGAAACGCGTTTGAGGTCATGTGGCGAACCGGGTTCGGGGCACCAGTTGAGTGGCTCCAGATTCGGGCCGTTACAAAGTGGTATCAAAGGAGGTTTTCTTACTTTTCTATTTTCTTAATATTTGGAGACAATAGACAGGGTTATGAAGGAATGGGTAGTTGGTACTTAACTGTGCCCGGGATTAATTAACCCGTTTATAGGGAAAAGCTATATTACCTCATAATTTCAATTTTTAGTTTTTTCATGTGTTATAGTTGATTATATTTCACCGTTGGGTGATGCACTTGTTATGTGATATTACGGTTTATATAATTGTAGTTATATTTTATTGCAACCCGGTAAGATAAGGGTATTCCATCTCATGCATCATATAGGCACTGGTTAGAAAATCACATGTCCGCATTTTACCATGCCATCTAGGGTGCATTAGAAATTGCATGTTGTTGTGATATATTTTGTGATAGATTATGCATGATGTTGTCATTGTTTTTGTGATAGAGATACTTTCTATGATGATAGGGTATTGTTTATTTTAAATCTTATTTAGCATGGACACCATGCTTTCGTCGTAGAGGTTTTATGGGCCCTTGAGGATCAGAATTTAGCAGATCATGGGATTATTATATTGTTTACATGTTATATGAATTGTTATGATGTCAAGCATTGATTCGCAGGGAGTATGGGCCCCCATGGATTGGAATTTGACACATAGGTGTTGGTTTTCACTATTTTTAAGTGGTTTTGGGGAGTTTTGTATGCCTACTTCCCAGAAACCCAGATAACACGGCGTGTGGCCTTATGAACACATGCCATGTGTTCTTCTGTTCGGGAAGAACTACTTTTCACAGTTACACTCCATGTACTTTGAAGTAAACACCATGTACTTTCCTTTCGGGTGATCCAGCTGGGTAATAGAATACATGGGTTGGAAAATCATTAAGAACACGTAGTGTAGTTTGGGTTTACACAGCCAGTTTGGCTGGTGTACATGCCCAAGTAAAATCTTTTTGGAGCATGCTGTGTATAGAGACTACACACCGTTAACCATGTTTTTCCAGACATAAGAGTTTTTCCTCTTCTTTTCCATTTTCACTCTTTTAAGTCTGCAACTGTGTTCATCATTGATAAAGGTGTGCATGACCCTGCAGTGTCATGCCGCCAAGATGTCCTCTCGTTGCACATCAGTGGACTGACTATGATCGTACGTCGGATATTTCACTGGCTGTTATTCTGGAAACTGGTGTGGACACACAGTTCTGTGAGGGATTCATGAGGTTTATACATACCTTTCAGGGAGCTCAGAAACCTGCCCAGTCTATGGTAGAGATTACGCGAGTCTTCCAGCAGTAGCATGCTCCTACGTTCTCTGGGGATGGAGGACCTCAGGCTACTGAATCCAGGTTCGAAGCTATGGTTTCTATCTTCAACCATCTCAAGACACCCCCAGATAGAAGGTTGAATATCTCAACTTACATGCTGTGAGATTCCTCCAAGAGATGGTGGGATGTTGTTTCTCAGGAAGGGCGTTAGCAGATAGTTTCTTGAGACGAGTTTCAGCGTACGTTCTATGACTACTTCTACCCGGCGATGCTGAGGGGTGATAGATCCAGAGAGTTCATGAACCTACAGCAGGGTACTCTATCAGTTATGGATTATTACTCGAGTTTTACTGAGTAATGGTGTTTTACTCCCATTCTGGGGAATGACAAGCTGTTTTTAGCGAGGAAGTTTGAGGAGGGCCTCAGACTAGAGATCAGATCACAATAGAACGTCTTCCAGTTGACTTCTATTTCGTTGATAGTCAACCATGAGTTGATCACAGAGAGGTATCTGAGGGATACTTGAGCAGCGAGCTAGGATAGTTCAGCATCCAGAGTCAGTACTCTTTCTACTGGAAGCAAGAAGCGCCACTAAGAGTCTACATGAGGTGACTAGAGGAAGCGAGATATTCCTTCAGGTAGCAGGGTTGTGTGATACCAGTGTGGGAAAGAAGGGAATAAGAAGCCACATTGCCCAAGGGACCCAATGGAGTGCCGATATTGCGGCAAGATGGGTCACTTGCAGCGGTTTTGCAAGGTTCTTCTTCCAGTAGCTAGTGAAGGTGGATCTGTTTCGACTCCATGTACATGCACAGAATTACTTGTTCCATAATTGATTGGGGGATGGAGTTCTTCAGGTCGATCAGGCTAGTTTAGAGGCTGTGAACATAGTGGTTAGGCTCAGGGAGGATCAGGTCAGGGATCTCAAGCTGCTGCACAGGGCCGCAATACTAGCCAAACGTTTGCGGTGGAGCAGATTCAATAGGAGTAGGATCCTGGACCTTCCACAGTGCGAGGTACGATTTTAGTAGCCTCAGTTTTATCTTCTACACTTTTCGATATAGAAGTTTCTGATAAATTTATTTTTGTGCACACTGTGGAGAGCCTTAGACTTACTATCCATACTTCTAAGAGTATGATGACACTAGCCACTCCCTTAGGACTTAGAACTGCTAGTGTGTGTCAGTGCAAGGAGTTCCCCCCTGAGGTGGGTGGGTATCACTTCTTGTGGGATCTTTATGTTCTAGAGATGACAGGTTATGATGTAATTCTCGGAATGGACTAGCTAGTTCTTTTTCAGGCCTTTGTCAATTGCTATTGCCGCCGGGTGAGTTTCACGTCACCCGAGGGAAGACCTTTTCATCACAAGGGTGAATGGGATGTACAGGCAAGAAGAGCTAGACCAGAGCATCATGGGGTGGGTAGTGTTACTGCCCTGATTTCTAGTTTATATGTAGACGATCAGGGAACTTCTCAGATAGATTATCCTCCAGTGGTGGATCAATTTTCAAATGTATTTCCAGAAGACTTTTCAGGGTTGCCTCCGGAGTGTGAGGTAGACTTCTCTATTGATCTTGTACTGGGAGCTTCACCGGTATCCATACCTCCTTATAGGATGGCTATTCCTGAGTTACAAGAGCTAAAGAAGTATTTGGAGGAGTTGTAGGCAAAGGTTTTTATCCGACCCAATACTTCTCCTTGGGGATCGCCTATTTTATTTGCGAAGAAGGCGGATGGTACTTTAGGGCTTTGTGTGGATTATTCGGAAGCAGAACCAGTTGACGTTCAATAACCAATATCCCTTGCCAAGGATTGTTGATATTTTTTATTAGCTTCGAGGATCCCGGGTGTTCTCGATGATCGAGTTGAGATTCAGCTATCATCATTTGCGCGTCAAACCATCAGATATACCTCTGATAGCCTTCAAAAGTAGTTATGGTATGTACTTGTATTTGGTTATGCCGTTCGGTCTCATGAACGCACCAACTATTTTCATGGTGCTGATGAACAGATTTTTCCATCCTTACTTGGATTCTTTCCTGGTGGTTTTCTTGGACGACATCTTGTTCTACTCTCACACTCTACATGACCATGCTGCCCATCTTGAGATCATATTGGGGAACACTAAGAGAGAATCATTTATATGTTAATATCTCAAATTCCCACTTCTAGATGGATGAGATTCACTTCCTGGGTCACGTCATCTCAGATATTAGAGAATCAGTAGATCTAGAGAAGGTGAGAGCTGTAGTTACCTGGGAACAGCCGAAGAATGTCTTTGAGGTATCTAGTTTCTTGGGGATGGCTGGTTACTAAAGGCAGTATATACAGGACTTCTCATGCTTAGTAGTGCTATTGACGGGCTTGAATAAGAGGGGGTGATGTATGTTTGGTCAGAAGACTGCGATTTATCCTTTCAGGAGGTGAAGGGGACATTAACATCATGCAAAGACCCTCACATTATATGTGGCCTCCATGGAACTATCTCTGGAAAATCTCCTTATATATTTGAATGATATAAGAAATATGAAAAGTATATTCTACCTTAGTCGAACCATTCTTGGTGTTAAGACCTAATAATTGGATTTCAAGAAGAACTTACATGCACTTATCATTGAAATGAAAAAGATGAGGCATTAATTGCATCACCAAGAAACCCAATCAGTCCCCCTTATTGATCTAATTGAGTATATCCTTGGATGTCCCAAACTAACTAGGTTCTTGGACCAATGGGATGTTCTTCTAAAACGGTATGGCATCTAGTTTGTACCAGATAATTTAGTAATTTTTTAAGCCCTGGATGATTTCTTCATGGAAAATACCACCCCAGACTGTACATTGGTTGATACAGAGCTCTGAGGAATTGAGTATTTATATAACCATGGCACTCCCCGGACTTGGGAGATGTATTTTTATAGTGCATCATGGGGTCCTATTAGAAAATTGATAGAAATTATAATGCATAACTAGGTTGGGTGAGGAATTGTATTTTTATCTATAGACAAAGAGAATGTTCAATAATTTCTCCCACTTTCTAAAAGATGAATGAATAATGAAGATGAGTACTGATCCCTCCTCACTAGTTTCAAACTAGCCCTAACTCTACAAATAGACTAAATAAACATAAAATGGGACTCAGAGCTAGTTATAAAATAGATCAACAGTGAACATTCCTTTGAAAAATGAAGAAATATCCCCTCTCTCTAGCTATGTTAGGGAACTAATATAAGAGTTCCATTTTGAGACCACATTGCACCATATTCCCTGATCACAGAATTCTCTTGCCGACATATTAGCTAATGCATCCATAATCTAATATAACCCAGATTGGGGGGAAGAAACCTTAAATATTACACAATTAAAAATGGTCTCATCAATTAGTGTCTGCAACATGGAATAAATAATTCAGTTCAATGCCTCCCCAGAGCATTATGAACGGGTATCCACTGTTGGACGGATGGATACCATAATTGGATATCCCCATAATGGGACCCTCCTGAAAAACCAAGAAGGAAGAGAATATATTAGGTGGTGAGAAGCTAAATTTACCTTGTGCGATGATATGAATGAGTACAAAAACTTCTAAAAATGAGTATTTGATGGAATCCTCTTCAGATTTATAAAAGAAAAAGAAACTCCAACCATCATGGAAGAAGAACATGCATACTCCTATGGTGATCATCAGTCTGAGACCAGGATCTTCCAAAAAATCTATAGGTTGGTTTACTAATGAAAATCCATGATAATGGAGTGTGTGGAACTCACTTTGAAATGTCAATAATTCTTGATCCATGAAAAATTCATCCATTAACCCCCAAAATAGCTACATACATCCAAATAATTCTATATGATCATCGTATAGGGAATGGAGGTTTTGGGGCCATATTCCCCATCGATGACTAATAAGTTCAAATACATCCTTACTAATACTAACTTATTCTCCAAAGTGGGTGTGGAAATAACCCTCATATAATTTCAGATAATGAATATCATAAACATTGTAAAGTCCCATATCATCTCTAGATTTAGATTCCCTCACAAGATACTAATGAACAATAGCACCAACTTCTGTTCCGCAGAGTTTTAGAAATTGTACCAGGAGTACCACATCAAGTGGAATAATTTATTCCACTATCATGAAGTGAAAATGGGTAGATAAAGTCCTTCAATATGACCCTACCAAATATACTCCAGAATATGTTAATATGGAAAATATGTCCTATATAGATAAGCTCCTCCATGATTTATGGGACCACCTCCCCACCACACTTACTGATACACAAGAAATTCCATATTCATTAGTGTACAGAAATACGGAATTATTTCCCACAGAATTACTATTTCCCTTACTTTGAATATCCATTTTGAACTACTCTTTGATGATGAGAAATCACAAAAAAATACAGGATGAGATGGAGTAGCTCGATTAGAACAGATTGGGTGCATTGAACAACCATGATGTTCATCATAATCGAATCCCCTGAGACATAAGTAAAAAGGTACTCCACTCATTATATTAATAAGGAAAGGGTATTGGCTCTTAGAACCAAAATGATATTGGGAATGAAATCTATAGATTTGAAACCCAAATGGGAAGGTCCTGATATCATATATAAGGTCTATGATAATTTATCTTACTCACAAGCCACAATGGAGCAAGAACATGTAACACTGCCCACCAATATATGATTTCATATCAAATAATTTCTATATATTTCATCAAGTGTATCTCATTCTAATCACATGATATTAAAATATATGAATGATTACCTCATAATAGGATGTTAAGCTACGTATTGTCTCTCATCCTAATCACAAGAAGTTAAACATTATGAAAGATATATTAGTAACAAAAGGTTGAACATCACAACATATCCCATCATAATCACAAGATGTTAATATTTATGAATGATGTCCAAGAAGATTGATTTTAAACTACATATCATCTCTTGTACTGACCTTGTGATGATAAAATATATGGAAGATGTCATGAACGCAAGACATTAAACATTGAAAAACATGTCCTTACCACATGGCATTAAACTGCACGGATGATGTCATTGATGCAAGATGCTAAATTTCATGATAATGATATTCTCATTGAAGATCCACCACACATGAGCTAGATCTATGCAAAATAAAAATGAATTTTCTGTCAACACTGTGTGCGAGTCAGATTCACATAGAGAAAAATCCACATGAAATAACTACATGTGGCTTGACACCTTCACTATAATATTGGAATTGATACCCAAGACACAGGTCTTGGATCCAGCTAAATTATCTCTTTTCACATATAGTAAATTTCATCATCACCACAAGATGTAAAAAATCATCAATCCCCAATATTTCTCTTATTTCATGTCGAGTTACCTTCATCCTTACCATACAATGTAAAACTACATGACTGATGACATTATGATACATCATTAAACTACATGAGTTTCTATAACTACGTATAACTAGATTCTCATTCTAATGAGATATGTAGAGATTCATAGATCGTATATCCTAGCCCATCCACCACATGATACAAAATTCACCTTTCTTTTCTCTCATTGCCTCTATGTCATGAGGATAACCTTTGTCATTACTTCTTTCAAACATTAAGCATCGCTCACATGACCTTAGGAATTTCGATAAGGGATTCCCAATATATTTGAGACATAACATCTCATGATAGGTTTATTAGGGTCCAGGATGCAAGAACTCAAATGGCACACAGTGATTCCTCGCACCATGATGTTAAAATGAAAAGTTGATGTCCCTCGCAAGACATGAATCTATAGATTACTATGATCCTCTATTGAGATGGCCACTACGAATTGAATTGGTCTACCACCACACCTCAATTCAAGAAATAATTATTTCATGATTCTTAACATCACAAGATACGTAGTGACACTCAGATCTCCAATCATTTTCATGTCCACAATGAATAAATTTAGAAATTACCCCTCCCTACATACAGGTTAGACCTAAGTAGGGAGATTTCATTCAAGAACTATTCGTGGATTGAATCCTATCACCATAGGATAAGTAGAAACACCAATATCTTAGGTCTTGGTGAAGATGAAATTTACCCTTTTCAGGTTGGGGAACCATTTTGTTTACCGCAATATGTTAAACTTTATGGATTATCAAGAAGTACATGTTTATTGATTCTTATCATCACACTATATGTAGTGATGTCTAGATCCATAATTTGTGTCCCACCTAAAATAATAAATTTGAGAAATACCCCCTCTATGTATAGGTCAGAACTTTATAGAGTGTTTCCAAATCAATAACTACATGTGTCTTGATTGCAGACCTCATAGCATATGTAGTGATGTATTGATCTCCAATCATGGGTCTAGTTATGATAAGCTATGAAACAAATTCACCCCAAACTGCATAAGGTTCGAGTTATACAAGATCATTTTTACAATATATGAGTTTGATCTCTATACAACATGCTTGAATTTGTAATATATCTTCTACCTTTCTCAACGTCGGTTATAACAACCTTACCAGATGATTTCAAAGTACAAGAAGTGAAATACATCCTTTCCAAATGAAAATAAACTACACTGAAAATTTCCCAAATACCTAACATTATAACTGCATGACAAATACATCCCCACTACATAAATTTTAAATGTGCAGGACATCACCCCTTATCTTTCCTTTTCAAAGGATCATAAGAGCCTTACCCTGGTCAGCCCGACTATGGGGTTCTTTTTTCATATTTTAACCACCTTTATTCCAAAATCAAACTAAATTTCATGAGAACCTCGGGTTCCAAAAACAACTCGTGGCATTTGGAATGGGAAATAGATATCTCTGTTTGACAGTGTTGTCGATGTATAATGGCTTAGACCTACAAACTAGAGCCATCTTGGCTGTGTAAAAAGAGTGATCTGATCCTTTTGATCCTAACTATACTATAGCATAACTCTGAACCTAAGGTTGTTCTAGGGAATCCATGGCATGATTGTCCCATATCATTACTAATACCTAAGAACCTAAATCAAAGATTTAAAATGTTTTGACCTCCCTCTTATAAATATTTTTGAATACACCTAACCACTATTATCCAAATTGGGATCTTGTGTAACATGCTCCCCATATTAGTTATATTTTCATCACATCCTTAAAATTCCATCACTTTAGTCAAATTTTTACAATATTAAACTCTATCCTTTCATGGAAAAAATGTCAAGAACATAAAATACAAATTAAAGAGACAAAAATCTTGTTAGGGTGAAAACCCATAAAGGGAGGCCTAAGAAAAATTCAATTCTTCATTCGATAAAATCCACATCTATATATTTTTGGAAAATGATAGGGATTAAAATAAATGAGTCATAAATTTCGAGGGGCACACTATAAGGACCTATTAAAAGCTGATTCATTCTCACTATACCCCTCAGTCTAGAAAAAAATTAGAGTAACGGTTTTTGTCATCAGCCCACCACAATAACATGTTCACTAGGTTACAACACAAATTTTAGTATTCTCAAAACCTCCCATAATATTACATATTTTATAAATCAAACATCAATATTTGAGTACCTTGTGTCACTGTAAATCTTCTTCTATCCCTTGGAAAAGGATACTGGGATTCACAAGATCCTTTTTGGAATATGAATATATGTCTATGGATCCTACGTATAACCCTATGCTCATCAACCAAGTGTGTCACCCTACAAAATTTAATTTTGATCTTTTAAAACCTATCTTTATCATGGAAGAACATAGAAACTCGGTGTGTTCTGGGCCATTTATAGTATGATTTTTCCACCCCATCCTCAGGACCAACACACTTTGGACCATATTTTACAATCCCTATAACCAAAATAATCAAGAATATAATCATATAAGTTGTTATTTAAACAAGTTTTTTTCCATTTCTCAAATAATAAATGTAAAACTATATTCCCAAACCTTTTAGTGGCCCGCACCAAATTCTTTGAAACCACATGTCATATGGATTGAGCATTACATAAAAGTTGAGCTACCATAGGGTGATAGATTCATTCTTTGATAGACTTATTCCTCATACCAAACCTCATCATCTGGATTGTTGGGTCTTCTCAAAGCCTTCATTATCATTTAAAAGGAGGGGATATCATCCTTTCTTGACCATGTTATTTATTCATTAGGTCTTTGACCTAACAAGTAAAGGAATATCCTTCTTGTAAGAAAGGAACCCTAATCCTTCTTAGCCCTGGAAACACTATGGAAGTACTAGGAACATTTGGGTGTTAAGGGTATTACTTGGAATTTCTGTCCCATTCCATATTCCTCAACATAGTCTTATAGGTTATGGTTTGCATCACCCAAATTCCGACTATCTAAGTGGACCTAACATTCATGGAATTTCGACAACAACCAATGTTACACCAATAAATCTTCCATGAACCTTATGAAAAAGTAGATAGATTTTTTTTACAATCCTACTTATGCATAAGGATTTGAAATACTGACCAAAAGAATATAATATTTACAAGAAAGGATCTCTAATACTCATCAATATCAGAAAAACCATGATTGAACATACCATCCTAGGTTGTTTTGGATCATCCTTGGGATATCTGAGCCATATTCCACAATCATCAGTAAATTCGTGGCAGCAAGACACAAAATTTCATGGAATATCAAGATCTGAGATAAAAGACTCTAAACTACATCAGTAAAAGTTATGAGCTAAAATACCATGAACTATATAGATAAATGTTCAGGTCTAAAAGGCCATAAATTACAGTGATATGAGGTATAATCTAAACGAACCTAAACTACATCAATTGAAGGTTAGAGATAAAAGATCATAAACTATATCATAGTAATGATTTAGTTTGAAAGATTTAAAAAGATACAATGATTGTGAGGCCTACCATATGGCCTTATAAAAAAATCAATCTATGCTCACATGGTCCATTAACATCAGAAAAAGATAGATAACTCTCCTCAATGGACACATATTTTTCCTAAACTATCCTTTTTTGAATTACATAATCTCAAGATAAATGGAGATGATACATCATGGGGGAATCTCATGTTGGTGGGTATTCATGATAGTTTTATGAGATAAATCTATTATAATTTAAACATTCAAGTATAAGAATTTTGTTTTAAATAATATTATGCAATGAATTAGAACCATTGATGATTCATGCGACATTAGATCAATATATTTTATTGAAAATCATGAATAAAAGGATATCTGGAAAACAACATTGAAGGTTTAGAATATCTATTCATTGATATCATATATAAAGACGAATATACACATATCAAAGTCTCTCCCATGAATATATTATCCATGGAAAAGTTTCAAAATTAAATGTACATTGTAGAATATTCTCACAGGATTCCATGAGCTCTGTAAAACATTACTCTAAAGAGGTAATAATTGGCATAATTGATCAATAGATTCTGTTTCTACCTTCTCAAACTACTACAACATCTCTATCATGGAAAAAACATCATGCCTAGCCTTCTCTACAATGTCATGGAGTCCCTATTACTCTTTCACTGTTTTCATCAATATCTAAAGTACATACTGAAACTGAGATAATTCAACTTAAATATTATTGATCACAGACTGGAGAAGTTCAATCATAGCCTTCCCAGTTCCATCCAAGTGAGTTTCCTCCTCCATTTCATGAAGGGGATTTTCATTTAAGGCCTTATCCTGGATTTCCATCCCTAAAGAGGATGCCTCAATGGATACCACCATCAATTAAAGGCCTATATCCTACTTTATTTGGGAAATAGTATCACTCACCTAGGAATGAAGGGTGGTACAGTTAAAACCCACATATACTATGGTGGAAAACAAAAAAAAACGTAGGTGACCCAACTGGACATTCATCCCTTACAAAGGGGTCACTAAAAATAAGCTTCATATCTCCCTCTATATTTAACATTTCATCACATGGTAAAATGACACAGACATTGAGCCTTTATCTAATACCATTCTAAGAATAGGAATATATTTTGGAACTAGATTACTAATAGAATGAGACATTCTCATAGTCTTCCATGAAGAAGGAAGGTATTCGGCCTCAACATTGGTCGACTGGGTCGGAGGAATCCCCATGGAAGTATGGATTTATACTTTTGGCTCCAGGGTAGGGGCATTACACCAATGGGAACATCAGTTTATCAGTCATAGAAAAAATGATATGATTTCACCAATAACCAATGGATATGAATGATATTAGAAACATACCATTCATTGTTGTGTGACTAGTGATGTTGGCTTCCACAACCCCAATTTCTATAAAATTGGTGACACCCTATTATAATGAGAAACATCATGGAAACCCTAGTGATTTCCCAAAATATATGCTTTGCTCGCGACCTTTGAGGGCTAAAAGAACAAAAGATAATATTATGTGACATGAAACAAAGTGAAAAAGTGTCTAGTTTATTAATAATTGTTCAACTTCACTAAAAAGTGCCTCTAACATGGATAACCATAAATAAAAATAGATATTAATGCTAACCTCATCCAAAATCATGTTCACCCACACCAAATCAAATGGCACTACCACTTGGAAATCTATAGCAAGAAATTGTCATGACGGAGCCACACATCATCCATCTCCACCAATAGATGGGTTAGACACAACTGTGAAGGGTCTTTTAATGTACCAAAATTCTCACATATATCCTCAGAGATAGATAAATTCTCCACTGAGTGGGATTGGAATGGAAGTACAAATTTTTTACAAATCATGATGTGGTACCAGAATTATCCAGAAAAAATAAATGTGAAATGCCACACTTGTGGATTTTGGAGGAGAGGACTCTAAAATATGGAGTGATTCATTTTACCCTTCCCTTCTGGGGTAGGATTTCTAGAAAGAACTAATGATGATATAATTATGGATGGAAACCCAAGAACATGCTAAATCTGAGGTTGTTTCTCCCGGAATGACAACCAATGCTCACATCCAGACCAGTTGATTGGGGGATCCCTCAATATCGTTCCACAGTCATTGTCAAATTCATCTTCGACATCTTTAACCAAGGAAGAATATATTGGGGACGGTAGGGCTAGGCGGTCTTCTTCAATAATCCTCTATATCAACAAAAACAAAAAGGAAATTTGTATAGTTTCAATGGAATTACAATCCATTAATCATAGGAGTAATATAAGTTGTATTGATGCCTCTCAAAAGGGAGAAACATGTTTTTCAATAATAATTTTCATCATTCCCCAAACCAAAATTTGGGGAACAAATGGAAAATTGAAAACCTGAAACCTTTCAAATATAAAATAATGGTCTTAGAAGAAGTCCTTGAACTCCATAGGTTGTTCTTTGATGGTGATTCCCAGAGGGGTGCGGACCTGGGATAAACCTTCCAAAGGTAGTTATGTATGATATATTATCTCCTGGAGCGTAGCCTCTAAATTCTTCATTCTATAAGTTGTAAACTATAAAAATTAAATAGAAAATAATAACACTGATGTCACTTCACTCTCCATCACCACACACATTGAGGCCGCATCAGTTTGTACAACTACCAACAATGAGTGTAATTTTAAATTACTTACATTCTTAAAAGGTGCTTCCAGGGATGTTGGTCGTCTCATAGCAAGCTATTTACCCAGCCATAGATATTCCATACCAGCTAGGGGTAATTGAGAATCACTGAATACCATTGTGGATAATTTCCCATTATGATATGAACAGATCCAAATCTCATCATAATGCCGTGGTAAAAAATTTATACATCATAGGGAGGAAGTTTTATTTTATCCCAAGTCTCCTCTTATGTAAGCATTAGAAAAAAATAAAGATCCACCCTCAGATTATCCACATATCGAACATGAATAAGGGTAGGAAATCTCAATTATACACAAAGTAAATGATGTCTAAACTAGAAGGGTGTATACCACCCTCAGAGGAGGTCTCCATCAATGCAAGAAAAAATGATTCCCTCTAAAAGTGACATCATATAGTCCCATTCCTCAAGGATATTCTCACCTTTTTCAACCCTTTTACACATCGACATTGTCCAGAGGGTTTGAAGGAGAAATGGTCATAACAGATTATAAAGGACCTAACATACCAATCCATCACTATAACAAGACGTACCCCACTGGTACACAACAAGTATGGTTTCAGATGGGTGTTGGGAAGGATTTGGATGTATTGGTATTCCTATCCTTCCATATGGCACCGCAACTAACCCCATGATACATTGAAGTTGACCGAGATCCTATAAATAGGGTTTCCCCTATATATATGGTTCTGAACGTAGAAATGTTTTTCCAACACATGGATGGATAACCTGACACATTACGCTCTTTCCATAGAAGTTTCTATCATGAAGGTGTAAACCCTTATTCCACCCTTCTTCTTTGTCAGCAGTAAGTACCCAATCAAGTACATAGCAGGGAAACCAATCTATTGAATGGTTCATTCAACACCAAAAACAAGCTCCCATCTACAATTTTTGAATCTACCTTATTCAAATATAGACTAATAAGTTCCATTTTCCCCATGAGAGTCAATAATAGGTAAGGAATTTGAATTCTTGGATTTTTTAATTGAAATATATTTCATGATGAATTGTGTTGACCACATCTTGAATGGGATATCAACCCATGGAATTGGATCCTTTGGGAGGGCCTTTTCTGATAGCCTGGTCAGCTCTTAGAAAATAGGCGGAGTTCTCTCAACATTTTCTGACAAGTACTATGGTGGGGGGTACTTTTCTAATATCTCTCCCAATATTGGTGCACCAAAGGTCTTCAGGGAATCTGAGTGAAAAATTCCCACCAAACCATGCATTATTTGGAATGTGTTTGTGCTAGGACTCTAGGGACTGGATAGGTCTGACCTCTGGCTCCTGTTGAAATGGGATAATTTTTGAGATATCTAGATGGACTAGAACATGAAAATCTAATTCAACTTTTTTGAAAACATAGAAGAAATATATTGCATCCAGAAGGGCCATCCCCAGTACATTCCATAGTAACCCCTGATCGAAATTCCATATTAGAAAGCATCTGAAACTTTTGGCTAGTTGGGAACTTATTCATTATCAAACAGTACATATAATCATCTAAGTATTGTTATTTATTATTCTCCTTGGAGTCTGTGGGAATGGAAATAAGTATATTCCCATTTACGCACTATCCCTCGGTGAATAAATGGTCTACATTAGATATGTTCACCTAAAAGGGGTTATGTGTTTTCTGAACCCAGTAAGTAGGTATGTTTGATGACTGTGGTGAATGAATGGGAGTGTCGTTGGTAATAAAAATATCATGGAGTGGAAGAAAGTATTAAAGGGTATATTCACTAAATCTCTCCCATGTCTTGTTTATCAGACTCGTCTAAAATGACCCAAAAACATGGAAGCAATTGGAATCTTGACTTTTTACAATAGAATATAGGCCATCCATTAGCACATTATCCTATTTATTTTAATTTTTTCAGAATTTATGATGAGATATGGAATCTATCAAAATAAAATAAAGAATTATATGTTTGAAAAGTGAAAATATTTTCAAAATAAATTCACACCTCCAACAGCCTCATTGGAATCGCATGACCTATCTTGGGATTCATGATCGCCTATGGGACCTGGGAATCAAATGACTTATGATGATCTCACAGACCACATAAAACCTAATAGCATTAGGAAACTGCATATCATGTGAAAAAACCTATGATCACATGACCCTGACATGGTCACACAATGATCATAGTAGTTGAAGTGACCATGAGACCAAACAAGAAGATCTAGTGAATTATTAAAAGAAAAAAATTTATCCTTATAGAGAATGGTCAAACATTTACCAAAGAAGGATTCATGGAATGTTTGAACAAGTAATATGGAAAAAATTCTTCTGATTTGGTTCTCAGATAACAGTATCGCGGATAGATATTGTCATTGGTTCTTGTGGGAGGTCTTGAAAATAGGTCACTTGAAATAGGCAGAACTATATATCTCTTTGATTACAGTAGTCGGTGAATGAGAAACCCTTATTTACCTTATTTATATGGGTTTTCATAGAATACCAAAAGTCTCCTAAATGTTAAAAGTATTGCCCATGATATCAATTGGAGATATTTCCAAAGCCGTAGGAAGGCATTTACGTTCCTCATAAGCAAGCCCCTATCCTCGCCGAAGTTGCTCTTAAGGGGAATTTGTTGACACCCACCGAATGATCATCGGTAAATCTAAATGGGAAGAAATACCCAATAAATGGGTATTATTTTCATTGAAAAACATATGTAGACAAGGTGACCAAAACTCTTGGATCGCATAACCTTACAAAGGACATGTGATTGCATGACCTTCAAAAAGTCAGGCGAATGGGTCATGCGCAATGCATGACCAAAGGGATATCACACAAATCCCCTTCTGAAAAGTCCTTATATTCTAAAAAATGTACTATAGACACTTGATGATCAAAAAACATATACTAGATGAGTACCCCTGAGTCATGTGACTTGTTAACCAGTGGGATCCTGACAAACCATCCAAAAAATCCAAGTAAAATAAGGTGGAAAATATGAAAAATTAGGATTCCTTTCACAGTCATAAAAATTCTTGTGATACACCCTTTTGGTTCACAAGATACAATGGAATCCCAACATACAAGTACACCGTATTTTGAAATTTCCCAATAGTATATATCCCTCATCAAACGAAGGGACTCGGACATGTCCAGGTAGTTATATGCATACCCATCAAATCTATATACAAAAAGAAGTGTTTTCCATGAAAAATTATCATGCTTCACTATAAAACCCTTTCTGGTTCATGTGAGATATCACAGAAGGGGAGAGTGATTATATTCGACAACACTCAAAAAAACATACGATATCACCAGCCACTGTAAAATAAACATGGAAATAGAAAGGTAAATGAAAATATATTCTTTTGTAGTGGAGGATATGCTTATTTTTTAAGAAATGGGTTATATGCCCCCAGAAAATAACCATTGATCATGTGAAACTCAATTAGAAAAGATATAATGGTATCAAAAGACCCCTAAACATAATAACATGATCTTTTAGAAGCCTCATGGATAGCCAACATTGTCTTGCGAAAGACCCGAGACATGTAACCTCAGATCAAGAAAATTCCTTTCAAGAGGAGTCCTGATTTGGAGAAGGATTTTGTACATGTCATAAAAACCATATAAAATATTTTTTCTATTTACACATTATTAGAAAAGCGCTTTTTTATTGGACACAATCCAACAAATTTTATACTGCTGGGATGGTCTTTTAGTCCCTGAGAATCATGTGACTCCCCATAGATGGCTTATGGCAGGATCATAGGAAACATATAACATCAAATCCCTCCACTGAATTTGGCCCAAATCTATGAGATATGTTCCATGAAATTTGATGTATAATTAGGGTGGAGAGGCCTATTACCCCCCCCCCCCCAATGAAAAAATTATCATTGGATTCACACACTGCACACCTAAGCATCTGAGAAAACTTCTCAGAGTGGTCGATCTCATAATATTATAGAATTCCACTAGGTAATGATATAGGGAATGACCAAAGGGAACAAGAGGCTTATATAGGCACTCCTTGAGATCACTTGAGATCATTTAATAGACTTTTGGAAAATTGGATGGATTAATAAAAGGACATCCTATATATCTAAAAATTCACATGAGACCTAAAAAATATAAAACTGAATAAATTTAAAGAGAATATGAAATAAATATTTGAAATAAAGGCTAAAAATTATAGAAGGCTTATCTGAAGAACATAAATTTTTATCCTTATATGATTCCCAGGAACCACCCAGGTCATCCAACAACACCAGAACATGTATCCTAGATAATGGAACACTACCTTGATATACTATTCTGATCATGTGATACCACCAGTACATATCAAAGAAATTCGCAAAAACCCACAAGGAATACACTCCAAGACTCGAGAAACCATCTGATCTCACTATCCATACCCTGTAATATCCACTATAAAAGTCTACCAAATCATATGGAGACACTAGTAATTGTTAATGGAACCCGTGATTATCAACTGGACCTCAAAATTAATTGTGGACAAGTTATCAAGATATCACAATACCCTACAAGCATGTTAGTTGAGATCAGACAATGGAATCAAAGATAGGTCAATCAGGTCTTGTGATGTCCTTTGAACAATTTATCATTAGTAATGTGATGTCTATAATACATTCCATGTAGATTATTTGACATACCTCTAATAATTCAATTGGACTATAGGATTGTCTTTGTACTTTTCCTTTATACAAGAAAACATTTATAGAAATCATCTGATATGTAAGGAAGGAAATCAATTCATGTTAGGTAGAAAATAAAGCAAGTCATTCAGGGAACTGGGCTCGCTTAATCTTTAGCCTTAAGTCATGGTAACTTTTTCATGCCTCCTTATTAGTAAACCTTAGTGTGTTAAACCTAATCAATACATGATAACTTTTTCCATCCTCTATATTGGCGGAGGATCAATATATAATCCCTGATCAGTGGCATGATATGACATCCCCTATATTTGAAAAACTTAGTGTGTAATCCTTGATTAGTGGAAAGATATGGGTACCTCAATACTAGGGAAATCCTATTTTGTAAGCCCCAATTAATTAAACTGTGATAACTTAGATTTCAAAAATAACTATGACACATAAGACGCCTTCCTAAGGCTCATGATCAAATAAACAGAAACATCATAGAAAGTTTCCTCCAAGTATCTTAAATTTCATCCTTAGGGACCCAATATATCCCATGAGATGATCTTTATCACTCATCCACCAGTGGTCTAAGAACCCCAACTAAACTACAGTAACTTTTAAACCATCAATAACCAAGATAGGTATTATTCCATCCTACGGTCATAGCTTCATATTAAACATCCAATATTTTATCCCATTACATATGTCATGAATCTATATGTGGTGATACTTATTACTTGATATCTTATGTTTCTCACAACGAGCATGGATCATGTGGGATTTGGGAGTTACAATGGTCCTATCATTTGTATCATTAATCTCAACCATCAATGGGAGACATAGTGTGTAATCCTCAATTACTGGAATGATATGAATGCTCCATACAAGGGTGTCCACCTCTGGGTCTAGAAAAATCTATTCATAAAATATTTTTACATTAAATAATTTTTAAGAATACTTAAACAATTACGAAATATATTCCAATATATCATATTAGTTTATTACCTTTGGGAACATGCAAAAAAATTCTAACTTAGTGAAAGATATTCAATGTTTCTCACAAATATCTCTCCCTTAGTAATTCTACTTAAAAATCATTCTTCATTACATGGGGAAAGAAAAAATAAGAAATGGGTGATCTCAAACTCTCATTAAGGGTAAATTAAATAAATATGCACACATAACATGAACATAAGGGTATAATAACACTAGAATAATTTTAGAAGATCATACCTTATATATTGAATATTAGAAACACGAGACATGGAATAAATATTAGTAGTTAATAGGACATTAATAATAAGATAATAAAGAACATTAACCATAATAGAATATAATAAGAATAAGAAAAATTATATATTTAAAACACATAAACACGTAATATAATTCCCTATAAGTCAAGTCTCTCTTCAAAAAACATATTAAGGAACTTCACGGGGACTATACCTTCTAGGCATGACACACCACAATTCTGAGACATTTTTTACTCTTTGTAACGGATCGAGTTTCCCTTTCTTCCCATAGTGTATCAGGTTCCCCAATCTTCCTATAGTGGATCTGGTTTCCCCATCTTCCCATAGTGAATCAGTTTTCCCTATCATCCCATAGTGGATCGGGTTTCCCCATATTCGTATAGTGGATCAGTTTTCCTTGTCTTCCCATAGTATATGAAGCCCTTTGAAATGATTCCCATCATTATATAATGAGATATAAATCATTACCCGATGAATTAGAGGGAGATATAGGTCTCACACATCTCATAATGGAATATTATATACATGTTTCAATATATCATCAATATTCATATCATATCCTATGAAATGATATGGGTATCATAAAATTTTAATCATATCCAAACTTATGGAAAATATATAGGCTTTATAGTAATTTAATCATAGAATAACTCATGAAAGGAAGATGGATTCATAAGAATTTATCATGGTATAATCCATTGAAGATACATATTTTAAAAACCATTTATCATGTTTTAACCCATTGAAGATAAATAGGATTCATAAGAATTTATTGTGTTATAACCCATTTAAGATACATGAGTTTAATAAGAATTTATAATTGTATAACCTACTGAAGATATATAAGTTTCATATGTTTTTATCATGTTATAACCCATTTAATAGAAACAGGTTTCATAAGCAATAGTCATTGTATACCCATTGAAGAGAAATGGGTTTTGTAAGAATTTATCCTAGTATAACCTGTTGATGACATATGGATTTCATAAGCATATAACCCAAAGAATAGGAATGAGTTTTGTAAACATATAACCCTTGAAATAGAAATAGGCTTTTATAAACATCTTGTCATCACAATAAAGATCATTGAGAGAAATAATATGAATGGAACCTTTGGATCATTTCCCATAATGTAATGAGTTACATCAACGGATGATATCTTAGATGAGAAATAATTTAGAAATATATTTTTAAAACATTTCATGAGGAAAATAATCATTATTATTTTAGACGGATCTTCATTGCATAAAACCCGTTGAAAAACATTTTCTTTGATAATACATTTAATACTTATAGATAAGTTTTGATATCATTTTAAAAACTTTTTTCATTTTATGAAAATAAAAGAAGCTCAAATCCTTTTGAAAACTATTTTCCTTGAAATTTTATAAAAGAATCATGAAATCATTTTGAAAACTATTTTCCATGAAAATAAATAGAAAAAATATAAAGGAATATTTGAGATAATTTAAATAATTTTCTTTGAAAACAAGCTTTTTAAAACATATAATGGGAGAATTGGAAATCATTTAAATCATTTTTTTAAACATAAAATAAATTTTGAAAATCATTTTTCATTATAAAACATTTTAAAATTAACAAATTTCTAGAACATTAGGAAAATAAATCAATAAAAATAACCTCATAATTATATAAAGGAAGTGTTAAGGGAATGATGTTCATGGCGGTAGATAGGTCTATACATGCTAAACATTCCTTTTTCACCATAAAAGTTCAAAAATGGGTCTTGATCGGAATGAAAAAAGAATATTACTTTTCAAATATATTTTTTAAAAGGGTAAACATTGGTAAAACAACATCCTTTAAACAGCATAGGATAAAAGTAAAACATTTTTGAAAACTGTTTTTAGAAAATGATTTTTAAAGAACAAAGTTTTCTGACCGAAAGGATAAATGAATTCATATTTTCATAAAAACATTTTCTTAATTATATTAAGAACCAAATATTGGGAAAATGATTCAATTAATTGGTTATAACATGAATATAAAGAGGTTAATAACATTCATGAGAGTTATTGAGATATGGATCATAATATTTCATCAATGGAAGCATAATTATAAACAATCCTGATAAAAAATAAGATTAAAGCTATTAAAAGTTACCAATTTGTTATAATTAAATAAAAATGGAAAGAATAAAATTACATAAATCATAACCTTTAATTAAAATAATGATATTCATGATAAAATTTTCTAGAAGGCAGTATATACACCTCATAGAAAAATATAGCTACATAACATGGCATGTGTCTCAAAGAAGTTAAATTGAGGCAAAATTACAAGTGCTGATTTTGTAACTTTTAAAAAATAACCCCATGAAATATATATCATTAACTTAATATGTAAATAACCATAAATTTAATTATTATATTCATATAATACATCCATTTTTAGTATACACACCACCCAAGCCAAATTATTGTTGAATAAGGCATGTATCGCACAGAAATAAAAAGTTAGATGAAACTCCTTTACCATATTTCTTGATTATCTCCATACTCATTAAAATCTCCTATATAATAAATTTATGTTTATTATAAATCTTATAGAGAACCATATTTTTTATATCTAATACCATATATGATTTTATTATGACATTATATCACCAATTTATTAACAACTACAATTAATTATACACTTCGGGTAATAATCGCTTTTTTCTATAATATTTTGATTTGTTATATTTTTGGTCCTCATACAAATATAATGATATCCAAAATTTAAAGCATGATATAAATATAATATATATTCTTTATATAAGTATGTATAGTAATATGTAAAATCTACAAATATTAAAACAAATACATTGTTCATGAAGACAGTAGGCTCTACGTACGTATGAATGCTATTTTTGTTTTACTATCATATTGAATGAAATTTAATTATATATATAATAAAATTTATTATAATTATTATTTCATGTATATCATATATGTTTTCTAAACCCATTCTTAATACATTACTTATATATTGTGAATGAATCACATCTCTTCGAGGACGCGGTAGTCTACACATCCATAAACAAAGTTATCGTATTTAAAAAAAATAGATAACAAGAATGTATGTTTTATATAATAATTATAGAATCAACAAAAATAATAAATTTAATATATATCATTTAAAAATAGTTCATTAATCACAATTCCCAACCATGATAGGTGGTAATGAAAAAACGGACAACATCGTTTTGTGATGCAGTAGTTCATCGTACACAATATCTGTAAGTTTGTTACCCTATTGATAGATGTGTGTGTATGTTTAGTTAAACCCTATTAATAACAACATTTATTAATATTGATGAAATTAAGTTTATTATGTAATCATGGAATAAGAATATTTTATTTGGTGGAGAAAGAAAATAAAACTAAAGATCTTAAGAAATATTGTTACTTCTTATTTTGGTAACTCACTTTGTTTCACCAAAGGGTGTCCTTGGATGGATTTTGTCATGACCGTCCCCCGGGGCCCTTTCCGTGACTACCCCAAGCCCACCTTCTTGAGGCTAGGGGTTTGAATCTAGCTCGAAAAATACATATCCCTATATCGGGATAGTATTACCTTTAAAACTATACAAACACACAATCTATGAATACAACAAGAACAACTACTAATTAAACTACTATAGTAAAAAGTGTACTAAAAGTAAAGGGGCTGGAATACAAGCCCAAAATAAAAGTACAAGTACAACAGAAAAGATAAAACAGCACCTAGATTGTCCATCGAGGATCCTACCTGAAGGGTAGGTATATATTGTCTCAATATCACTCCACATCATCCTGTCTCCCCACGTACCGCATGATCCTGGCACCCTCAAGCCTCAGCCCAACTGCTCGATGTTTTCAAAAGACGCAACAAGGTTCGGAAAAATCCCATGCAAATTTGAGTATGAAAATACCTAGTAGGGACCCTGAGACCCACAACGGTCTCAAATAATTCCACAAAGGCAAACCACAAAGCATGATCTCAACCATAAAGAAATAGACATAGCTCAAACCAGGTTTAAGTAAAGTATATAAGTATAGATGATTAGTCGTGATACTAGATCATATTATTCTATCAAGAGGCACTGCTTCTAACAATATGGAGTCTGACACACATAAGATCGATAGGTACTAACCCTCATAATGACCCACGTAGTATCTGACCCGCCCAGAGTCGATTGGCACTAACCCCCGCAATGACCCTTATAGGATCTGAACTATACATGATCGGTATGCGTTGACCCACACAAGATCATTGATCACTGATCCACACAGGATCTGACCCATACGGGATCGATATGTCACTTATCCATGATGGGCCGCTCTAAGGTTGGTCCTTGTCAAGTCGCGAGGTGTTGATCCACACAGGGTCTCTTTGTGCTGATCCACATAGGATCACTAGGTGCTGACCCAAATAGGATTTCTCGGTAGTAACCTCCATATGATCTATCTCTATCCTCAACCTCACTGCCAGCCACTGGATTCCTACTCATAGAACGCTTGATTCTAGGAGAACCATTCCTCAAGCCTTTGGTCATATTTCAACTGGCAAAAAGTCCCATGAAGAAGTAACCTGATGATCTTTCACATCATAAGGGTCCCAACGCAAACAACGGTGCGTCAATTAGATGTCCGGTCTGTATGTTCTCGGCATTTTAGTGCTAAGGTCCCGGTTGGATTTGAAGTCAATCCAACCCATCCGGACTCCAACTTTCTCCAAAACTCTCATGGAGTATTTCAAAAAGACCACCGTGTAAATAAGATCTCTATGCCACATACGGTGCATCCGTCGGACACCCGGTCTATTAGTTACATCCCTTTCTATGAAATGGGGGGCGATTTCACCTCAGTCTGACCTTGTTTGATCGGGCCCACCGGAATATTCCAAAGGGACCACTTTAATAATGGGGTACCAACACCACTTATGGCGTGTCTAACGGTTACCCGGTTCTTCAGTAACAAGTGTTTCTTTATTCAGCGACCGGTTGGGTCTGAACCCAGTCCGACTCGGTTAGACCAGCCCAACACAATGGGTCTCGGGGTCTACCTGACCCTGCCCGAGTCCATACCATTAAGGGGCGGCCTGGTTCACTAGGTCCATCCCATCGGGTTCGGCTCGGTTCGGTTCGCAAGCTCGGGCCACGTTTGGCCCGGCCCGCTAGGTGGGGCTCGGCCCTCACGTACTACCCTACTGGGCGGCGAGTCTGGCCCAGCCTGCTGGTGGGTCTGACCTATAGGGCGGGTTTGGCCCACTAGGTCAGCCCGTGTCGCCTCGGTCCCCCAGAAGGCGGACCGTTGCGTCCCGCTGGCCCAATGCTTTTGGGACCGTTTGCAAACTGGTGGGGGGCTACCCCACCGTCATTACTGGTCAGTTGTTTAGCCAATCGGGTGTCTCCAATGCGGCCCGGAGAAGGCTGTGACACACTCTCCTACAACGTCCGCTTCCACCAGTGGCACCTGCGGGTGCCACCCATGTCCTGCGCAACCAACTCAGGATAGCCTCCATTGGCCATCGTAGCGCACCGTCGTGCACCTCCTTCCATTGCCTGCGGCCAGTTTCCACGGGTCTCCTCTATCCACTGTCGGGCACCACCGAAATGGTGCGCCGATGGTTTCATATGCGGTCACCATACGTGATTCGATGTCTGTTCTTGGTGTCGTCTATGCCTACGGCTCTTCAGCATTGTTGCCATCATATCATGACCCACTATTTCGTGTTGATGTCGACTTGGAAATTGTTACCAAAAGTTCACATCAAGAAAAAAGGGGTGGAGGGTCCGGGCCTTGTTCGTTTAGCCTGTTCTCTCCCCATTATGTGATAACAAGTGGGAGAAAAAATTTAATTCATCAAAGACAACATCAAAATAATCCCCCTACTTGGATAAGTCGTTCCCTGATGTCGATGAACAGAACCCCTTTGTCGTCATTGTCAGTTCATGATTCGGTGGTGCTCTTCACTGCTCACTAGAACAGGTCTCATCCTCCAAGTGGTTTTCATCATGGTACTTTTTCAGAGCTTCATTGCTTGGTGAAGCCATCCCAACACTCTACCTCGAGCTCTATATAAATAGGATAGTGGAGGGTGAGTAATGCACGTTGAATTAATGGGGTTAATTTAATTAAGAAACCTTCCTAATTCCAACGGTGCAGTTCCAAGAATAAAGGAGAGTGAAGCCATTTAATGGCTTGATGTGTCATTGGTCCCACCACCACTGCTTTTCCCTTAGAGGAAATGTAAAAGAGAGAATAAAATAACATTTTATTTCATTATTTTCTTAAATGTCCAAAAACTATATTTTTCTCCCGACCATATACAGTCGAAGTAAAGCCTCCCTTAAGAGAATCTTGGCACTACATATTCAATAATGCCCTCATATTTTTTATATAATCACAGATTAAAAATATAGAAAAATCTACCTATGTGTTTACTAAGCATACCTTAAAAATGGTCATAAATTCATTTCGGGCACACCGGGCCTCAGAATCATGTGCCGTCAATTTCGAAGACTCTTATTAATTTCATATAAATAAAAAATTTACATGAAAAAATCTGGAAATTTACGTTCTCCCCACCATAGGGATTTTTGTCCCTAAAAGCCACAACATTGACTAAGGAAACTTATGGGGGTAAAGAAGATGAATCTGAGCCTCCTTCTCCCAAGTGCTCTCCTGGAGGTCCTCATGCTTCCAGAAAATGCACACCATAGATATCGATCGTCCATGAAGGACCCACTCCTATCAATCCTCAATATCTATGGGAACCTTCGTAAAATTCACCCAATCATAAATTTCTAACTTTCCCTAGTCGATAACATGCGATGGATCATGCACGTGCTTCCTCAACTGAGACACGTGGAAAACATCATGCACCTCATGCATATGTGAGGGAAGAGATAGGAAATACTCCACCTCACCAACTCTGTTGAGAACCAGAAATTGTCCGATGAACCTCAAATATATCTTGCCTCCTCGACCAAATCTCAGCGAACCTCATCGCGATGAGACCCTTAAGAAGACACGGTCTCCCTCCTCGAACTCTCAAGGTCTTCGTCTCTTGTCAGCATAGGAATTTTGTCTACTATGTGCAGTATTCATCCGCTCCTGGATAATCTTTACCATATCAATGGTATCTTGTACCATCTCTGGACCCATAAATGATGACTCCCTTGGGTCTGTCCAGCATAGAGGTGATCTGCATGGTCAACCCCACAAGGCTTCAAACAGTGCCATACTAATGGTGGAGTGATCGATGTTGTTGTACGTGAACTACACCAAGGGAAAGTGATCCTCCCAACTGCATCCAAAGTCTATGATGCAGGCATGAAGCATGTCCTCCAGTGTCTGAATGGTTTGCTTTATCTGACCATCCTTCTATGGATGAAATGCAGTGCTCAAACGTAGCTGGGTCCCAAATTCCTCTTGTAATCCCTTCCGCAAAGGGGAAGTAAAACGTGTGTCACAGTTATATACGATCGTCGATGGCACCCCATGAAGCCCTAAAATATCTTTTATATAGAGGTGTCTCTAGCCATTTGTTGATCCTTACTCTCAGATGGGTATGAAGTGGGCCGACTAGTTGAGTCGGTCAATGATCACCCAGATGGAATCATGTCCCCTAGACATTTGTGGTAGCCCTATCACAATTTCCCTGGAGATATCATCCCACTTCTACTCTACTCTAGTGGTTGCACTAAGCCTGCTAGAACCTAATGCTCGACCTTTACTTGCTGATAGGTGAGGCATCATCAAACAAAATCTGCTACTGCCTTCTTCATCCCTAGCCAACAGTGCTGGCACCAGAGGTCTTGGTATATCTTCGTCACACAATGATATACCTCTAGAGGGTACGTATGGACCCCCCTCAACAACTCCTCCTGTAGCCCCACCAGAACCTTGGGGTTTCCTCTGAAGAGGCTGACATGGTCCCCACCTTTAGAAAATCCATTAGATGCATGTCTTGAGGATATCTGAGCACGTAGAGCCTCATAGTCAATGTCCCCAAGTTTTCCCTCCCACGCTCGCTGAAGAAGTGCGGGAGTGAAAGTCATAGACTAGAGGTAAGTTGTTCCATCTCTATCCCCAAAGTATATCTGCAACATGGATAGAAACTTTGTCACCTCACTCAGCAACTATAGACCAGACCTCCTGTTGAGTTGTCTACTACTACGTTCCACTTCCCAGGAGTATAGACTATATCAAAGTCATAGTCCTGGAGGAACTCTAGCAATCATTGTTTTCTTATTTTCAGGTCCTTCTTGGAAAACAAAATCAAGGATTACAATGTAAAAAACTTCTACCTTATGAACCCCTTCCTCTACAAGTCCTCCAACTACACCTGTAACTCGCGAAGCTCCATGGGAGCCATCCTATATGCTGGATTAGATATCGGTACCATCTCAGGGTACAGGTCAATGTAGAATTCCACCTCTCTGGAAAGAGGCTGTCCTAGAACATCATTAGGGAATACATTGTCATACTGATCCACCATTACAAGATAGCTCAGACTCTCAACATCAACTTCCCCCAGGGTATGGCTAGCCAACTGATGTGTGATCCGCTGCACCCTCCTCCGTAAAGTCCATCGTATGCTGCAAAGGTACCCTTCTCTCCGGTGAAGGAAAACGTTGTCCCATCCCCGGGGACACATCACACTATGCGCCTAATATAGTCAATCTGACTATGGACTGTGGATAACCAATCCATACCCTAGATGATGTCGTAAGGCCTCAACACTGCTACTAGAAGATCCCAACCAAATATCGCGTCTACTAGAGTAATCTCACAATTCATGAACCAGTGTGTAATCATCGAATCTTCTCCCATAGGAGCCTCTAATTGTAAGGATAGAGCCATCAGCTCCACCAAAATCTCCAAGCTCCGAACGAGAGACATGGAAATGAAAGAGTGAAAAAACTTCTATCTATAAGTAATAAATCTAAGGTGTTGTAGACATAGATCATACATCGAATAATCTTTAGAGCACCATGGTTATAGGCCTCATATTCCTGGAGTAGAGCTCGTCCCTATCCACCTGCTTCCTATGGTCGGGGTGGACCACCTGGTGGTGGTGGCGATAGAACCTCAAATCGCCAACCACCGCCTTCTTCATGACCCTCTCCTCTTCCATGTCCACCACCCTACAGACCTCCTCGCTCGAAAAGCAAACACCTCTTTGGTGGTCCTCAAACCGTCTACTGATCATCAGTATGGCGGGTCGTGAAGTCGTGAGCCATGTTGCCTTTCCTGCTGCGCGTGAAGCACACCCTACCTCCCACCTGGCATACTCTGCCTCACGAGCATCACACCTCTGACCCTACATACTAGGGTAATCCACCAGAAGGTCTAGTCCACAAGGACCTCCATGTCATCTGCCTACTACTAGTCACAGATGACTCTGCTACGTGTCGCCCAGTGGTGGGTCTCACTGTCGGTGTCTGTTCACCAAGGAAACTCTCCACCAATAGTGCTCTCTCCAGCACTCCAGCATGCGTCGAGATGCTGAGAGATGCCATCAATGCTCTGATCTTTTTTCGGAGTCCCTGTTAGAAGGTTTGGGTCATGAAGAAAGGGTCCTGCACCATGTCGTTAGAGTAGTGTGAGAGGTCGGTGAACCACACTGAGTACTAGGCCATGGTAACGTTGCCCTGCTGTAAGTGTAGGAGCTCCTGAATAAGCACAGAGCATAAAGTCGATGGGATGAACTCTTCCATGAAGAGGCCTTCAAAATCTGAACAGGTGAGGGTCACCTCATCGTGCGTCTGGAGCATCAGGCTCCACCATCTCCCTTGTGCTCCCTAGAAAATACTAGAAGTTTGGGTCACTAACAGGTCGGCTAGTGTCCCAAATAGGTGAAAAACTCTGGCCACAGACTCCAGTTAGTCCTCACTACTTGCGGATCCATCTCGCCTTAGAACCTTGGAGGCCTCTTCCACTGAAACTCGTGCAATGTGCTCAGTCGGCGTGCACTTTCTGCTGGTGGGTCTAGTGGAAATGGCTACCGAATGGGTAGTGGTGTTGTTGGTACACCACCCAAAGGTTCTTATGCTATAAGAGGTCCCAACACCAAGTCCTTGTCTCTCGGTGGGCCTTCATCAACTACTATCTTAGGAATCCTGGATAGCTGTATACATGGCGGTATCCGAAAAGAAAATAGGTGCACCACGGTCAAAAATTTATACCTGGTGAGCTGACTCGAGGAGATCAAATGTAAAACTCTTCCAAAACACATGCAATCATTGTTTTCATGCACCGATTTGGAAATCAGAATTCAGGGTCCCGATGTTTGGATAGGTCAGTCATCAAAACAAAACTGAACTCCCCAAACTAAAAACCATGTTAAATAAATCAACACTAATACACTATTAAAATATTAGAGACCTAGTTCTTCGGTATAACTCGCTCCTCAGATAAAACCTTGCCACAACCCGTCCCCTGGGGCTTGTGTTGTGACTACCCCAAGCCCGCATTCCATAGGCTAGGGGTTGACGACTAGCACCAAAAAGTTTTATCCCTATATTGGGAAGGCATTGCCTTTAATCCTGTACAAACAAACAATCCAAGAATACAAAAAGAAGCAACTAAAAACTAAATTGTTGTAGTAAAAACTGTACTGAATGAAAAGAGGTTGGAATACAAGCCCAACTGAAAAGTACAATTACAACTAAAAATTGAAAAATGCTCTTTGATCATCCACCGAGGATACAACCTAAAGGGTAGGTGTAGATCATCTCAACAGCACTTCTTGTCAGCTCGTCTCCCCGCGTATCACCTGATCCTAGCTTCCCCAATCATCATCCCAGCTGCTCGTCATCTACACAAGACACAACAAGGGGCAGGCGAAGCCCGTGTACTGGTGAGTATAATAATACTTAGTAGGGACCCTGAGACCCACAAAGGTCTCATAGAATTACATGAAGGAAAAACAAAAGGAATCATTTCAATCAAAAAGCAATAGACACAGCTCAAACCAGGTTTAAGGGAATTATAGAAGTGCATATGATTAGTCACAAAGCTAGATCATCTTATTCTGTCAAGAGGCACTGTTGCTGACCATACAGAGTCTGACTCATACATGATCGATAGGTACTAATCCCTATAATGACACACACAAGATCTGACCCGCCCAAAGTCGATAGGTACTAACCCCCGCAATGACCCACACAGGATTCTACCTGCCCATAGTCGATAGGTACTATCCCCCGGAATGACCCTCACAGGATTGCTATGCGCCGACCCACATAGGATAGTTGAGCACTGACTCCCATTGGATCTGACCCACACAGGATCAGTAGTTCACTGATCCACAATGGGCTACTCTATAGTTGGTCCTCGATGGGTCGCGAGGTGCTAATCCACATAGGGTTGCTAGCTGCTTATCCACATAGGATCTCTAGTTACTGACCCACAGAGGATCGCTCAGTACTATCTTCCATATGATTTGTCTCCATCCTCCGCCCCACTGCCATCCACTGGATTCCCACTCATAGACCACTTGATTCTGATTGAACAGCTCCTTAATCATTTAGTTGTATTTCAATAGGAACAAAGTCCCGCGGATAATTAACTTGATGATCTTTCACATTATAAGGGTCCCACCACAAAAGATGGAGCATTAATCGGACGCCAAATCTGTAAGTTATTGGCATTTTTAGTGCCAAGGGCCTAGTTGGATTTAGAGTCAATCCAACCTGAGAATACTCCAAATTTCTCCAAAACTCTTGTGGAGTATTTCAGAAGGACCATATTGTCACTAGGGTCCTTATACCATAGATGTCGCATCAATCTGATGCTTGGTCTATTAGTTACTTCCCTTTCTGTGAAACGTGGGGTGATCACACCTCAGTCCGGCCTGACTTGATTGGGCCCACCAGAATATGACAAATGGACCACTTCCCTTAAGGGGTCCTAATTCCACTTACAACATGTCGAATGGATACCCGGTTCATCAGTTATGGGTTTTTCTTTATTCGAGGAGTTGTTGGGTCAAGGCCTGGCCCGACGCAACGGGTCCCGGCATCTACCTAACCCCACTTGGGTCTGGCCTGTCCCTTTGGGCAAGTTCAGCCTGTGCCAACTCGGTCTACCCTAAAGGCATATTGTTGCGTCCTGCTGGCCCCACGCTTGTGGGGCTATTCGCCAGCCAGTGGGGCACTGCCCCACCGCAATTACTGGTTCATCATTTTTTCAACTAGGTGTCGCCAACGTGGCATGGTGTGGTTCGCGCCGCACTCTTCAGTTGCGACCGCTCCCGCCGGTGGTGCCTTTTGGCACCAGCCATATCTCGCATGGCCATATCAGGATAGCTGCCACAATGCACCATCGCGCGCTGCCATCCACCGTAGCGGTCGGTTTTGACGAGTCTCCTCATACCACCGTAGACATAGCACACCGTTGGTTTCTTCCACAAGTCACTGGATATTCTCTTTTTTCCATTCTTGGTTCCATTTTCTCCTATGGATCTTCTACACTGCCTCCGTCACAGCATGACCCACTATTTCATGTTATCGTTGAGTTTGAAATTGTTCCATGATATTCACATCAAGAACGATGCAGTGGATGGTCCGAGCCTTGTGCGTTTAGCCCGCTCCATCCACGTTACATGACAACAAGCAGGAGAGATAATTTTATTCATCAAAGATATGTTCAAAACAAACCCCCTATCTGGAAGAGTTTTTCTTTGATTTCGATCGACAGAACTCCTTCATCGTCTTCATCAGTTTGTGATTCGGTGGCACTCATCACCACTCGTTGGAACCAGTATCATCCTCCAAGTGGTTGGTGCCATGGTACTTTTCTAATGATTCCTCTCTTGGTGAATATGTTCCAACACTTTTCCCCAAGCTCCATATAAATATGATAGGGGGATGGTGAGTAAAACACATGGAATTAATGGGGTTTAGTTAGTTAAGGAACCTTCCGAATTCTAACAGTGTTGTTACAAGAATAAAGGGGATTCATGCCGTTAAATGGCTTGGCATGTCATTTGTCCCACCACCGAAACTTGTCTATTGGAGGAAAAGAAAAAGATTGGATAAAATAACTTTATTATTTTATTATTCACTTAAATTTCTAAAAACTATCTTTTTTTCCTGACCTTCTGCGGTCGAAGTGAAGCCTCCCTTAAGCGATCCTAGTGCTGCAGATTTAACAATTCCCTTATATTTTTAATCTAGGAATCGGTTCAAAATATAGAAAAATTCACCCATGAATTTACTGAAAGTACATTAAACAAAGATTATAACATCATTTCGGGCACACTAGGCCTCAGAATCACGCACTGTCAATATTCACAGACTCGTAACAATTCCATTTAATTTTAAATATTACATGGAAAAATCCATGTCTTTAAACATTTATTTTCAAGGATAAAATTCTAGATTGAGGGGAGGGATTTTTCCAATCTATATTGGAATATATTTTTTGAGCCAATGTGTATTGAGAGGTTTGAGGAATGAGAGTGGTGATTTCCTTTTTTATAGTGGATGAGGAGTTGTATTCTGGTAAAATTTTGGAAGGGGAATTACACCCACGTTTTTTCAATATAATGTGGCCCCATTAATTGTCCAAATTAGTTAAAAGATAGGATATGGTGAAAATATTTCAATATGGTGTATTATTTAGAAGTTTATAGGTTATTTTTTCTTCTAAGTTTAAGGTTAGTCCCTTATCAAGCCTATTATTCTCTTAATCATTGTAATTATTTTTAAACACATTCACTAATATTTTGCTAAAATAATAATATAACATTATTTTAAATTATAAATAATACTTATTCAAGATATGGAATCTATTTTTACAAATTTTAATCATTGTAGCATCAAAATTTAATTTAAAATTAATCCTGCAGATGGGATGACAATAGTGGGTTTTAAAGTAAACATTATCAAATGTGTTCTACGTTTTATATCCAATTTCAAAGTGAAATTTATTACCTTGACATAATTATGATTAATTTATGTAAATTTTACCATATTAGAATTTAAAACCAATTATAATTATATTTTTAACCTTTAAATAAATTAGACAAAAAAGCAGTTTTGAATTAAAATTCAATATTTTTCACTATTCCTCAAAAAATAAAACATTATATAAAATTATAACAAATCAACCCTACCATAATTTTTGTGTTACTATTTCAAGGATGATGTTTATTATGACATATAAAATCAATAAATGTCCAAAAAATTGGAATCAAAATACATTATCCATTAAAAGGTGGTAAAATTGCTTTTATAGAAATAGAGGTTTTTATGCGTAATTTCTGGTATGTTCCTATCTTATGCCTATCAAATATGTCAGCTGAATATAAAAATTATTTTATTAAAAATATAAATTATATATTTTATTAAAATCATAAAACAATAGTAATTAAATTAATTTATTAGGATCAAATTATTCTGTGAGAGGAAAAACAATTATAAAAACATTCCCTTTAAATTCAATTTGTTCTATATTCATTAATTATGTTGAACTCTGTGTGAGATGGTTATTTTAGTAATCAAAAATCATTTTTATATTTTTTTGTAAGTCAATTTAGTCAATTATTCATTCTTTTCTCAATGTGTTTACTATGATTAATCATGTCTATAGATGTTTAGCTATGATTCTTTATGGTTTACTATTGACCTGAAATTGTTCTGGATTGACCGGATACATTGTGAGGATTTCATGTTTTTTGACTCACCGTTTTTTATTCTCGTGAGTCACCGTTAGTTAAAGGGATGAGAATAGTTGAACCGATGAGAACGGTCGCACCGATGACAATGGCCACACCGATGAGAACGGTCGCACCGATGACAACAGTCAAACCGATAAGAACGGTCCCACCGATGACAATGGTCGCACCGGTGACAACGGTCGCACTGATGAGAATGGTCGCACCGATGAGAACGGTCCCATTGATGAGAACAGTCGCACCAATGAGAACAGCCGCACCGATGAGAACAGTCCCACCGATAAGAACAGTCGCACCAATGAGAACAGTCATACCGATGCTGATCAAATGACCTACCGATACTGATGCTAATCAACTGACCTACCGATACCGATGCTGATCAAATGACCTACCGATACCGATTCAGATTCAAGTGACTCACCAATCTCATGACTCATCGATAGTCATGAAAACTGTTTGGACTTTCTACAAACCCTTTTAATTCCAACTGTCATATTTGCTTAGTTAAATGCACCTACTATTAATTAATTTTGGTTGATGGATGTTAGGAAACCATACCTCCTACCTATAAAAAGGTAATAATTATTTTTTCTAGATATCAAGGAATAAAAATAAAGATTTGTAGTAAAAAATGATAGCTGAAAAAATATAGAAAAAACACACGAAAGAAGGTGCACGTGTGTAAAGTCCTAAAGAACACACGAAGAACTTGAAGAACTCCTGTAAAAACCAGAAATCTTGAAGCAGATCATTCACCTGGAACAAACACAATGTTGAGTAGCTATTCCTTACTGAAAACCATATGCACAAGTCTAAATGGTTGTAGCTGAGAAGAACAATGATACTCTATTTTGAGTCATCCTCACCAGAAAGGACGTGACTTCCATCTGCAACATCAAAAAGAGTCCAGAGCTCATTTGAAATTACACAGAGCATTATAAACTCTTTTATGTCTTCTTTTCTATCCCTTTTCTTAACATTCTGAGCAGTGTGTGTGTCTGACTATTTCTTAGACACACATTGACTCTTGAGCTGAACTGGAGGTCACTAAATCCTCACACCAAACATTCTTCACCTTCTTGTATCCCACTCTGAGTTATGGAAGAGGTCAAGTGTGACCTGGACAGCCTGATAGTTATTGTTATTGTTTTTCCCACGTAGAACTATGGTAGAGGTCTATGGACCTAAATAGTCTGAGTACTGTTGTAAAACCTAGATCCAGGGTGTGGATCATAGTTTATATAAACTGTTTGAGAGGACTGAGTCTCATCTTGAGACTGAACCTGTTGTTTTACAAATTTTTGTGCTTCTTATCTTTGTAAAAAATTATTTTGAATATTCCTCTACTAATTACTTTAAATATAAATCTGTTTTAGAGTAACACAGATAGTTCAACTAGGAAGTGTTTGTACTTATTGTGAACCAGTAAGTTAGTTTCAAAAGCAAATTTGATCTTCTAATTAAATTAACTGAGACCTAATAAATCTTTGAGAAACTAATTAAACATTTACAATATGAATAAATTCACTATAGTTTAACTTAGTTTTTAAACTGGGGGATTTTAATATGAATATTTTTAACAGAAATTTTAATTAGAACTCAATACACCCCCCTCTTGAGTATCTACTCCGACCAACAAATTATTAATTTGTAAGTAATGAATTAAACCCTGAATTTCCATAAGTTAATTAATCCAAATCATAGATTCAATCTTAATGAATAGGTTATATCTTATCATATAAAATAATAATATTTTTAATAATATATTATTGCTCGGTAAAAATCAGCCTTGCATGTTATGAACTCTCTCGAGGTAAGTAAGTCTTGCATGTATTGTATTATAACCTCGGTGTTCTATATAGATAAAGCTAAAAATATTGTTTCATGTAGTGAATGATTAACTTAGTGTTGTGTATAACCCAATAAAAACATTTTTCTTTAATATAAAATAAAGTATTTTTATTGTTAAATGAAATGAAAAATATCAAAAATATAAAATTTATTTGAAAAAAACATTTTAAAAAACATCAATGTGATATATTAATCCCACCTTAAAAGGAATTTCACCCTTAGAATTCACCTAGGTATAAAAATTTTAATACTTAAAAGGACATTTTATCGAAATTCATATCGTAAAAAAGGAATAATAAAAATTCATTTAAAATGGAATGTTAGAAACATAACATTTTCCCGATGTAACATATAACTATGTTTCCACATAGGATAATAGTGGTAGGAATTGAAAATATGGACATGGAAGAGAAATATAACTACAATGTTCTCATATATAGTCATAGGGATTATGGTTAGGATAAATTTTAAAATCAAAGAAATAACCCAAAGTAGAATTGAAAAGGGTTATTGATATCATCAAAATGATGAAATCGGACAAGCTTTTATTTCATGATATATTTCTTAAGTTAAGAATTTTCAAAATGATATTTACTTGCATGATTTGATCACAATATCACCCTTTGTTGTGACTTGATCAATTTCCAATTGATATATTATTCCATGAAATTAATTTTCATTTACCAGTCATGAAGTACTAACATATAATTAGATAAAAGATATGACATTCCATCTATCACAAGGTATCCAATATGAATAAATCTATATATGGAGAGATAATACATGAATCTATAAAACAATATATGATGTTTTACTTAAACCATTCCATAAATGGTTAACCTTATAAAACATCTAAAAGAGAAAACTCTAAAATTTTAGAAAGAACATCACTAAATTTCTCAAAAACAACCCATCATTGATCCCCCAAATTTCATAGAGTAGCACTAGGTTGTCACATACCAAACATGTAAATATCTTCATCATGCATTCTCTTAAATCAAGATAATAACCTTAATTTTCATATACCCTTATAAAAAAATACATGTTTCCTTATTCCAACGTTTTTTGTTATATTACTTAAATCCAAATTTCTTTAAATCCCCATACATGAAAGCATAACTAATTTGTCAAAAAAATCCATTATCAATTCTGATTTAAATAGTATCATCTAATTTATTTATTCATATCCATCGTATCTTTATCCAAACATCATTATATCAACATCAGGAACATATTAATTGTTATATTCCTTTATTCAAATTATCACTATTCCAAGAAATCACCTTTCCACCTCACCAACAACATAAAGCATGTCCTTTCAAATCCTTAATGAAAATATTATACAGAAAATACTTTTATATTTCAATATTTTTATAAGATAATATTTGACTTCCAAAATAGAAATACTTCATTCATACAAATATCTTCTTAAACAATTTACTAATATTCATTTAATTATACCTTCATATCCTATTTACAAAATATGAACTATGACTCATGTATTAAAATTTATCATGCTCAATTTAATCATGCTTATAAACAATAGTGTTATACCAAAAAAATTCATATTTCATTCATGGCCTATTCATTATCAGAAATCACAGTGTGACCATCACATTCATAGAGGAAAACCACATGATCCTAAAAAACAATTACATAATGTATTTATAAATCCTGAAACCAACTTATTTGATCTATTAGAAATTTGGTTTATCCAATTTTATTTATAGTCCTACTATTTTTAAATCATTCATGATGGTTGATAATGAGTATTCAAATTCCCCAACCATATCTCGTGGGTGTATCAATCCATGTGTGTTGTAAAGCTTGTTATTGGGAGCTTGGATACACTTGATTCAGACCTGACACACCTTATCATATTTGTTACTCCTAGGTACATCTATGCCCTAACCACATCCAACTATAGAATCCATACAATAATTAATTTTGAGAAAACCACTCACTCTATCATTTACCAAAATTACAGGACATTTTTCTAAACATTAACTCATCCTTATACTTATCCTTGGTGAAATCCCTACATGTAACCTTAGAAATATACCTTCGGATATCGCTAATGTTTTTTCATACTAGTTTCCAATGGTTGGAAAAAAAATTCTCTTTAATACTAACTATAAAAACCCAGTATTAACATACAAATACATTCCATCATTTTTTTTAGAATACCTAATACATTACAACAACAAAAAACCAAAGACAATATTAGTTTTTTTCCTTTGGAAACATGGAACCAAAAAATTATAAATCAGTGAAAGATCTTAAATTTTTCCAAAAAATATATTCACCCTTAGTAATTCATCATAAAGTGATTTATTTATTACCTGAAGAAATGAAACATAATATAGGGGTGAGCTCAAATACTCTATAAGAGTAAATAAAGGAAATACGTAATCATAACATGAATGTAAGAGTATGAGAACTTGAGAATAACATTCAAAGATATTTCCTTACATATCAAAGATAAGAAACATGAGACATGGAATAGTTATTTTTAATTCAAAAGACAAGGATCATAATATAATTAATAACATGAACCTTGTGAGTATATTATAGGCATATGACATAGAATTTGTGGCAAACAAATAAACATATAACATATCACCCTATAAGTCAAGGATCATTGAAAAAAATTATCAAGGGACTTCATGGGGACTACACCTACTGGGAATTACACCCCACCATCCCCAGTTTCACTCATTTCCATCCAAGGTATCTAGTTTCCCGATCTCCCATTAGTGGATTGGGTTTCCCCATCTTCCTATAGTGTGTCGGGTTTTCTGATCTTTCCATAGTAAACTGAGTTTCCCCATCATCCCATATTGGATCAATACCTTCAACATTATTCACATAATTATATCATGAGATATAAATAATTATCCAATGCATTAGAGAGAGATTTATGTCCCACTAATCTCATAATTATATCATACATACATGTTCCACAATATCGTAAATGGTAATATGATAAACCATGAAATGAAATGGTTATCATAAATATTTAGTCATATCATAACCTATGGAAAATATATATGTTTCATTATAATTTCATCATAGAATAACTCTTGAAAGGAATCAGGTTTCATAAGAATTTATCATTGTATAACCCATTGATGATAAATGGGTATCATAAACATTTATCAGGGTATAGCATGTGGAAGAGAAATGAGTTTCCTAAGAATTTATCATGGAATAACGCATTTAAAGGAGACTAGTTTTGTAAGAATTTTACTTTGTACAACCCGTTAAAGATATGAGTTTCATATGAATTTATCATTTTATAACCCATTGAAGATAAATAGGTTTCATAATAATTTATCATGGTATAACCCATTGAAGAGAAATGGGTTTCGTAAACATTTATCATGGTATAACCCATTGAAGAGAAATAGGTTTCATAAGAATATAACCTATGGAAGAGGAATGAGTTTCATAAAAATATATCCCATGAAAGAGAAACATGTTTCTATAAACATCATGACACCAAAACAAAAAAAACATTCATAGAAAGATTATGAATCGAACTTTTGGATCATTTCACATAAGGGTATGAGTAACATCAATAGATGGAAATAAATTTCCAAATAAATTTTAAAAATATTTATTAGGAAAATATCTTTTCATCATTGAAAAAATATCATTAAAAATAAAACACATTAAAACCAATTTTCATTGAAAATAGTTTGAAAATATTTAAGTAATTATAAAATATTTTCAAAAAATATTTTCTTTAAAACATATAATTGATTCTTAAATACATTTTGAAAATAATTTTCCTTAAAAACATATAAAATAACAAAGAAAATATTTTGAAAAAATATTTCCTTGAAAATACTTTGAAAAAAAATTAAATAATCTTTGAGATCATTGAAATCATTTTTTTAAACAACCTTTTGAAAACATATAATGGAATCATTGAAAATCATTTAAAACATTTTTTTTATAATAAATTTTTAAAACCATTTTTCATTAAACCAATTTTAAAATAAAAAAAATTCAATAATATTATGAAACCATTTTCTTTAAAAAAATAACCATGTAATCTTACAAAGTGATAATAATGATAATGATAGTCATCATAGTGGGTATGCCTATATATGTCGAACATTCCTTTTTCACCTTAAAAGTTCAGAAAAGTGCATTGATCAGATAATGACAAGAATATTCCTTTTGAAACCCATTTTTCAAAAATTTAATTAATAAGTAAAAATGGTGATTAAAAAGTAATAGGATAATAGTAAACCATTTTTTAAATCCATTGTTTTAAAACATGGTTGTTATAGTAAAAATATTTCCAAACTAGAGGGTATATAAAGTCATATTTTTATCAAAAACATTATTTATTAGCTTAAGTACCAAAGAGTTTAAAATTATATACATTGATTGATATTAAATTAATTACATAGGGTAATAAAATTTATGATAGTTACTAAGATATGGATCATAATATTTCATCAATGGAATCATAATCATAAGCAATCTCAATAAACGATGAGATTGAAGCTATAAACAGTTACCACTTTGGTAACACTAAATCATAGTGGAAATAATATAATTAGATGAAACATAAAATATCATTAAAATAATTATATTCCTCATATAAAATTATAAAATTTAATTATATAAACCTCATAGAAAAATATAGGTTCATGACATGACATGTGCCGCAAAGAAAGAAAAATTGAGAAAAAATTACTTTACTAATTCGATAAGTTTTGAGACATAAAACTCATGAAAGTAAGGTCATAAAATTGATTTTTAAATACATATAAATATAATTATAGTAATCATAAAATACATCCATGGGAATTATACACCCCACACATATCAAATGAGTGGTGAATAAGTCATGTATCCTATAGAAATAAAAAAGTGAGATAAAACTCATATACGTTAAGTCTTGACTCTCTTCATAGTCATTCAATAATATAGAATAATAAATATAAGTGTATTATAAATCTAACATAGAACTATATTATTATATATAATACCATATATTATTTTATTATTAATTTATATTACCCATTTATTATCAACTCCATTTTAATGTTGTGTTTCGAGTAATAATTGATTTTTTTCTATTATATTTTGATTTGTTATATTTATGGACCTAATACTTGTATCATGATATCTAGAATGTAATAAATTTCTTAAATAAAATATATATTTATTATATAAAAAATTATATAAAAATATAAATTATACAAATTTTAAACTGAAGACATCATTCATGGAGATGGTAGGTTGTATGTATATATGAATGATGTTTCCATTTTACAGTTGTATTTAAATAATGTAAGTGAAATATATGTATAAATATATAATATAAAATTCCTGTAGAATTATTGTTTGAATTATATCATATATTTTTGATAAACAAATCCTTAATTCATTCCATGTAAATCATGAACGAATCACATCGCTTTGAGGAGGTGCTAGTCCACACTTCCACAAATGAATTTATTGTATTTACAAAAAAGGAATGCATGAATGTAAATTTTTCATAATAATAAAAGAGAAGTAATTAAATAATAAATATCATATATATAATATAAAAATAGATTTTCCTTTATAATTTCCAACCATTATAGGTGGAAAAGGAAAAAAATGAACAACTTTATTTCATGAGGCAGCAGCTCGTCGTACACAGGAACAGTAAGTCTACTACCTGTTAAATGAATGTGTGTGTATGTGTAGGAATAAACATTATAGTAAAAAATATCATAATATTTATTATACAAATATTATTATATAATCATTGAATAATAATATTATAGGGAGTATATAATGAATATAAAACTAAATAGCTTGAGGAAGGATGTTGCCTCTTATTCGGGCAACACTTTTTGGTTTGCACCAAAGAGCTTCCTTTGATAGATTTATCCCCAGTTTGGGTCTTTTAGTTTTAATGTAGGTATATTTTTAATCTATTTTTTTTTCAAATATTGATTGATAAAACGTGTCTTGAGAGGTGTGAGTAAGTGTGAGGGTGAGTTTCATTTATAGTGGTGGAGGAATGGCATTCTTGTAATGTTTAGTAAAGTGATTTAAACCAAAGTTTTTACTGTTATAAGTGGATACAGTAATGGTAAAAAGTATATAATATAGAATATAAGGTATAAATATGTACATAACATGGATTTTGGACAAGTTTATATTCTATTTGGCTCCTACTTTTAGGTTTTATTCCACAATTAAGCTAATTTTTCTCTTCATTATTTCAATTAATTTTATTCACATTCACTAATTTGTTTTGTAAAAAAACCAAGTTTATCTAATTATAAATTAAAAATTATGATTATTAAAAATATATAATCCATTTTTTTAAATTAAAATCATATAATAGGCGTAAATTAATTTAAAACAAATCTCGTAGACAGAACAACAACGCATGTTTTTAAAGTGAAAATGATCAATCATTTTCTATGTTTTTATATAAGATTTCAAAGTGAAATTGATTACAATGATATAAATTGGATTAATTGATTTATTTTGTAACTAATTAAACTTTCAACCAATTTAAAAATATAATTTTACCAAATGAATAAAATATACAAAAATAAGTGTTGAATTAAAATACAATATTTTTAACTATTCATCTAACAATTAAACTTCACAAAAAACACCATAAATTCCCCATAAGATAATTTTTCTGTCATGATTTCAAATCCAATATTTATTTTCACATATAAAATCAATAACATGTCCAAAACTTGGATTTAAAATAGGTTCTCTATTAAAAGGCGATAAGACTACATTTTATAAAAATAGAGGTTTTTATGTGTAGTATTGGGTTTTTTCCTCTCCCATGTCTATAAAATATATCAGATGAATGTAAAAAAAATATTTTATTGAATATAAATAATAATTTTTTTATTAATATCATTCAACAATATTAATTAATTTAATTTTTTAGGATATTATTATTTTTTGAGCATAAAAGTTTTTTTATAAAAACATTCCTTTTATATTCAATTGGTTCTTATATTAATTTCTAAATAATTTGTAACCGTTGAATTCATCAAACTATTTTCAGAATTTATTTTATATTATTCATAACCTCCAACTTAACAACTAGGTTATATCTTGTAATATTAGATAATAATATTTTTTATAATATATTATTGTTAAGTAAAACACAGTCTTGTGTGTTACACACACAATCAAGGGACATTATTATTACAATTAATATAAGCTAACCCCGGTGTTCCATGTTTAGATAGGTAAAAATTATCTATAATTTTGTGCATTATTATCCAGTTTTTTTATATAACTCAAACCAAAACTCATTATTTAAAATAATGTAATCTATTTTCAGGTTTTCGTGAAATGAAAAATATCAAAAAGATTAAATTAATTAGAAAAAATATTTCACAAAACCTCAAGGGGTTATAGGGTTAGTCGCAAGGTTTTGATTGAACTATTTTTACTCTTATTCATAGTATAACTAGAATTTTTAGGATATATCTCAAATATTATAGTTCAAATACCAAATTCCTATGTGACCGAATGTATTTTCTTTCCATGTGATGTTAAATGGCACAGGTTTAATAAAATAAGTGGGTTTCAATTCCTGATATAATCATGATATGTTGGAAACTTCATAACATGTCAATCTCATCCTCTGAATATTAAATTCCTACCAATATGATAGAAAATTATCATTTTTCTGGCTATAAACCTTTAACATATAAGCATTGACCAATCAACCATAAATTAATGGAGAACCTCATAACTATACTGATGAATCCACCAATAAGATTCCCCATTAATTACAAATGGGTTTAACCTAGGATCATTATGTTAGGGTAACTGATCCTGTATTGGGTTAGTAGGATATTTTTAAACATATCTTAAACCTATAATAGGGTCTAGAAGTAGGAAATAATCCCCCCATAAAAGGGTGTGATAAACCAAACCTCCCATCATCTCGACCAAAGTGAGTTCCTAAGGGTCAATTGGTATGAAACCCCAACTATCCACCTACCTTTGGAAATATATTCTATACAAAATTATACATGTGGGAACCATTATTAGTTTTTAGGAAAGAAAATCATTAATAGTGAATCTCATGTGAATGATTGTACAAACATCAAACCCCAAAATAATACTATCAGAAAAAACCCATCATCATATTTTTTTAAGAAACAAAAATGGTGATCCTGATGTGAAATCATCTAATTGTGTAATATATTTCCAAAGATAACATGATTAGAATTACAAATTAATATAATAATATCTTATTCTAGCCACATAGTTGATCACCATCAATATACATCTCTTTCCAACAAAACAAAAAGGTTGAACCCGATGTGAAATTATATAACTATGGAATCTCTTTAAAATGATAAATATAATAGACTTCCAATTTATAATCATACCCTTTTATTCTCTCCACATGTATTATCACCATCAACATTATTCTCTTTCTAATGAAACATAGTCATAATAAAATAATAATATTTCTTGGTTTCTTTCTTTGAGTTATATGTTATGTAAGATATCGAGAGTAATTTTATTATTTTATAATAATATTGTGTTAAATTCCCCTCACCCTCTATTAATAAATTTTATCCTTCTAATTTTAAATTGTTCTAAATAATTAGGGGTTTGATATTTGAAAAAAAATTTAAAAAACACATCCTAAAATGGGTTAATGAATCTTCCTCTTGAATAAAGGGAAATTGAAATACAAAGTTCATAGAGAATAATAAATAACTAGGATTCCAAATAGGATGACATTCGTGGGAAGTGATAATATGGATATATAAGAGATATCTAATTCCCAAGGACTATTAGAGAGTGATAGAGAGCGTGGCCTTGAAAAATGTAACCATTATAAACCATATATCATTGAAGAGACAAAATAACCTTGATTTCATAAGGGGAAAAGTAAATGTATAACATTTTTATTTCAAGGTCCTTTTCCAAAATTTGATGGATTCTTTTACTATCAAAATAAGTCACTCTAGAAAAGGAACTTACTTGATTTATTTCTGTGTCAAAAGTGGAATATCATCCTGTGGATTTTCTTAAATAAATTTCTATTTCATCTCCTCTTCCATGAAATGGATATTTGATCTGAGTTTTTTATGACTAAAGTACTAAAATAATCATATAATCAATCCTAACATCCATAAATTATATGTTCAACCTATAAAATTTTACAAAACCAAAATTGTTAACATAGGTTATACAATATGATAAATCGTACATTAACCTCAAATAATAATAACCAATGTTTAACTTAATCCATTTCACAAGTAATTAGAAATAAGAATCCTCCAAAATATTTCTAACCAAATTCAATGATTTGAAATTTTAGGAGTAATGTTACTAAATCAACTTGACATTAATTATCCATAAATTGACTATGAATTTTACCTATAAATATCTTGACTAAATATTAATAACTTGAAAACCCATAAATAATTAATGAAAAAAATCATTCTTCCAACAATGTAATTTATCTTAAATCCTTAAATAAAAAGTAATATTATTTAATATAAATCAAAAATTGCAGTAAAAATCTTCAGGATTAACTTTCTCTTCAAATCACTTACCCTATTCAAGGACACCAATGTTATCCCATTTTCTTATTAAATTTCAATATTATACTTGTCCTAACTAAACATTAGTATCTCAACATCATGAGCTTATTAAGGTTTATCCTTCCCTTATTCATTTATTCTCTAAAAATACCACCTAACCACTAAATCTCATTTCTCGGTTTTCTATACCATTCAAAAAATTATTTCATATCCTTAATTAATACTCTTACTGTAAAATACTTATACACATCATTATTTTTATAATGAGAATATCATTTATATAAATATTTCTACAACATAATTCATGAATCCAAATACACAAGAAGATTAATAATTCCACTTCAATATTAATAACTACCTAATATTAAACTTTATCCCTTAGTTTTTATGTGGTATATTCCCTTAATACATGGAGAATTTGTTTTTTTACTTCCTCATATACATATAGTTAAAACACAGAACATTAGAGGCTTCTTTCTTATGCTTTGATTCACATCCTAGAGAGTATTTCCCTCCAAATGTGAAGAAAACTTGTATTCCCTTCAAGATAGTACCAGGGTGTTTCTTTATATAATTATCACATGTGGTAAAATTATTATTTATTTTCCTACACTTATCTATTTTTTATATTTCATCCTTTTATATTTCATTCATTTATATTCGTAATAATTATAGAAATATTTCTCAATCTTGATATAACATGATAAGATATCCTCATATGATGAGATTGTTTGAGAGACTACTACCCTTTGAATGATTGGATTCATACCATAAAATAAATGGTAAATATTTATCTTTTTATTATGTACATATTAAACAAAATACCTTTGTAACCATGTTAAGTAAGTTTTATAACTAGAAACATTTTCTTATTCCTTTTGTATCAAACATAAAAATTTAATTTCCATATATTCTTAGTGTTCATGAGGAAAAAATTTACCAATAATAGTACCTTTTAATCCTTCCACTCCATGTTTATTATTTATTCTTCATCCGTAGTGGTTTTAATCATTGACAACAATTGATCCACATCCCTTAAGAGATGATAAACTTATATGAAGACCTTATGCCTCCCATTACATCCCAAAGTGAGAAATATCTTATTTAAGGAAATTTTCCATTGTTCGATAGAAAATGGATTTGTAGTCCCATTGAATGATGGAGGTTTCTAATACATTAAATGGTATAACATTGTTACAATATATTGTAGATTAGTAGTTCGATCCATACATGCAAGGTTTTTGGTCATAACATAAGTTTGACCCCCTAATATATTTATAATATGTCTAGATCTAGGTGTAGCTTAACCTCCAGTATCATCATCTTTCCTATGATGGAAATGCCATGATAAATTACATGAATTGATACAATTTTTTTCTTCTAGTATGCACCATTTATAAACAATGGGATAAAATATTTTATAAAATTATGAATAATAATTCATTATTTCTAGACAAGTGAAACAAATAACATAAATTGAAAATTTATGCCAAACTAATCTCAAAATAATATTCTTAAATTAAATCCTTAGGATATACTACCTAATAAATGATTCCTAAATCTTGTTCCCATTATTTATACTATGAATTCTCTGATACAAAAATTAATGACCTCAAACCCAGTATACTAGAGATGGTGGTTACTTTATTACATTAGTTATTTATATATGTAATCATGTTGAAAATGAATTAATAGTATATTAGTATTAGAAACTAGATAAATAAATGAATTTTATATTATATTCGAAAATGAAAAATAATATAAATTATTTTATTTGAGAACATCATTATTACCATTAGCATATATTATAATATCCATCATAATAAATATTCTAACATCATAGGTAAAGGAAATATAAGAAAGGGGTGATATCAGATACCCATAAAGGGTATGCACATAATAAAAGATAAATAAGGCATGAATAATATTTGAGGATATAAATAATAATCAAATTATGCCATATAAATAATCTCATGAGATGGAAACTTATTCATGGATATCATAACAAATAAAATTAACACATGTAAATCAATAACTAATTTCCTAATGAGGTACTGCTTGATGTTGGACATCTAAAACTTACTATCGAGGCCTTATTCCAATAAATCTACAAATAATTTCCAGGCCTTATGCTAAGACATATATATAAATATATATGGGTAAGTCCATGGAAAAAACCAAATCTTGTTTGTCTCATAAGACCTAATGATGCATCGAGGGTATATAGTGGGCCTATTTCATCACTTACTAAGTCCAATTCCGTCCCCATATGAAAGTGGTGAAACATAACCAATGTAAACATTAAAATTCAAAAACTATCACACAAAATGTTAATACTTTCCCTAATTAATAAACATAATCATAAAACATCCGGATTAATATAGAGATTGATATAAAAATAGTACATACCATCTCAAACGGATTATAAACCATATAAATAAATTGTTTGGATGGTATCATAAGATTATAACCTCAATAAATAATATAAATCAATAAAATATGTTGATATAAATGAAAATACATTGAAGAGTTCACTAGAAAATTTCCTGAATAAATTACCATTTATACATTAAAAAACATATTTAATAACTAAAAATATTCCATTTATTAAGGAAAAACATTTCGTTGAAAAAAATGAAAAAATAGAAAGTGAACATCAATTTGATGAGTGATTATGGTGGTAGTAAATTATATTCATGTCGTATAAGTTAAAAGCTACATTCCTTTCACACTTTTGTAAAAAAGTCCAAAAGTATATCATTTGTTCGAAAAAAGTATTCCTTTTAAAAAAAATTATAAAAATTCAAACTTGGGTAAAAATGAATTTAAAAAATCCATTGGGAATAGTAAAAACATTCTTGGAAATATTTTTTAAAAACCTGGACATGGAAGATAGAAAAATATTCGATTGAGGAGAACTAAATTTATCTTTTCTTAAATGTAAGTTCTAAAAAAAATTTAAGTACCAAAGAGAGATAAATTGTACTATTACATTAAAATACCCTGAAAAACTAGAAGAGAAAATTATATATTGGTTTTAACATATAATATCAAACAATTCCTCCAAGAATACTTAAACATAAACAATCTTGAATAATGTTGAGATTGTTAAATAAGCCCTTACCTCTTTGGTAACTTTTGAATTATAACCCCCATGTGAAAAATAATATAAAATGAAACCTTAAATACCATTGATACAGATAGTTTAACTATATAATTTATTAATGGGAAAATATATACACCACATGAAATAAATAAGAGGTGAATATAACATATGTCTCGTGGACGTAACAATGTGATGAGAAACCATTACACCAGGACTGATTTGTTTTTTATATGTCCAAAAATACCATATAATAAATATAAATTTATTATACATGTATTAAATAAACATAATCGTATATATCATTCTATGTATGATTTACTTATAACTATTTATCACCTTTTTATTAATAATTTATTATTAAAATCACAGGTCAGGGTAATAATTTCATCATTTTCCATGTATGTTTTGGTTTCATAGTTTTGGTACTTTTAGTTCTATCTCAACTATCTAGTCTTCATAATATGAACCATGATATAATTATTATAAATATTAAATATATATTTATTTATATTATTACTTATAATATGTATATATAAAAATTAATTACAACATTAACGAAGCTGACATGTCATACATGCACATTAAAGTAGTTTTCAATTTTCAAAGTATGAAAAGAAATATTGGGGAATAATTGTTAATCATTAAAAAAGAATTAATATATCTTATATATCATATATTTTCATTAAATCTATCCTTATTACCATCTCTATAAACCTTAAATGAAAAAACGGATCACATCGCTTCATGGAGGTTGTAGTCTATACGTACGCATGAGAAACGTTATCATTTTCCAATATCATGGAAGGTAAAATAGTATATATAATATTACAGTTAACTAATAATGGTTATGTGATAAATATCATATATACTCATTATTTTTATATTTATAATAGTTTTATTGAAATGGTGATGAAAAAAATTACACCGTTACATGCCAATGATATGTTGTACATACACACGCGCAACATTTCTCTTTTTCATACTATAGAATATAGAAGGAATATGGTTGTTTCATAATAATAATAAGATATCATTATATTTATTATATTTTATTTATTATCTTAGAAATGTTATAACACTTTATGTGATAGTAAAAGAATAAATAAAAGTAAAGGACTCAGTAAAGATAATTATATCTTCATCAGTAGGATTCCTTTAGAAATGTTATTATGGGACATAGAGTAGGTATTTGGGAATTATCATACCCTCTTCAACCTAAATAATATTCTTTATAAGATTAATTTATAGGGGTTTTTTGATCTATATGTATCAAAGTGGTGTTAACAAGTGAAGGAAGGAGTGCCCATTTTTAATTGAGGGGAGGGGAACTCTTGGAATTTCTTATAATATTAAATTATAATATAGTAAATTTTAGGTAAAATGCATCAAAACAGACAAGGTTATAAATCTAATGGTCTAAATCTTTTAAACCAATTAATTATATACATGTTTTTATGGTGTCCAAAACCTTATCTTTTGGTTTAACCCATTTTGTAACTTATTATAACATTTACCTCAGTTGCATATTTTTAACTCTTAAAGTTTTGTAACTTTATATATAAGGTAAATATTAACTCATAAATCGAAAATTGGTGACATTTTTTTACAAAATTATTCCTCATTTTCCCCCACTCAATATTTTAATTATTTATTAATTTTTTAATAAAATATTATTTTGATAAATTATCATTAATGTTAATTTTTACATTATTCATTTAATATGACTTCAAATACATTAAGAGAAAGTGTGATTTAGAATATAATTCATTTATACAACAGTAATATCTCTAATGAATCTACAAAATTCTGGAAACACTATAAATCACTCATATTACAAAACTTTTAATATTTTTCATATTATTAGTTCTATTTTCCTATTAATTGAATAAATACTGCATTTGCATTACATAAGCATTTAACGTAATCAAATTATCAATAAATTTAGAAATAAATTGTCAACATGAATAAAATTTCATTATGAAAAAATTGAAATTTTCATTCATTAACGTCATTATTTTTTCCCATATGTGTATACATAATAAATAATTAAAACTAAGAGAGTGAGTTTTGGTAACTTTTTTTATTGAAATATTATATTGATAAATTTATATTATGATATTTTATTTTATATATTTATGGGGTTTTACATGTAAATTCACTGAATAATAATTTATTAAAGTTGAAATTCCTGGAAGATATTTATGTATTTTTTTATGTTATACAGGACCAATATTTGGATTAATACCATGGAAAATGTGAAAATTGAGGGAAAAGACACTTTATGCCAAGATTTGAAGTGTTGTGGTGTAACAGTGGAAAATGAAAACGAATCATATTTTAATGAATGTATGAAAACAGAACAATAATGGTTTTTGTGGCACAAAATAGAAGAATTAACATGAAATTGAGGTTCTGATACTGGAAGTTGAAGATACATGTTGTGTAATTAATACATGACATGTAAATATACTTTATTTGAACTATTTAAAGTACATGGAGAAAAATAAACCATAATATCATGAATAATTCATGGCCAAAAATATACACAACATGAATGTTTCAGATAGAATAAAAAATTAGTTATTTCCAACGTATCTTCGATAGAGGATGTAACACCCCAAGCTTCCATGGTACGCTCCTCTTTGAATAATAGAGCAGCGTGTGTTGTACGCAACCTCGAGTTCTAACACACTACAACCAATAAAAGTAGCAGTTATGAATAGTAATACCCACCTTTTGAAATTATATAAATTTTATATTTCAAAATGGACTTCATTTTTGGATTTGGAATATTGAAATTATCCTATGTTGATTTGTTGGTATTTTCTGAGAACTTCCAATTTTTTATGAATAGTGAAAAATACTTAAAAACAATTTTTTTAATCAAAATAATTTGTATTGATAAATTATAAAATTTAGTCGTTTTAAAGTATAATTATAATATATTTTTACCATTTTATCTAATATTGGTCATTAAAATTAATTTTACTTTGAAATTGGACATAAACAATTGTCAATCTTTTGATTGATATTCTTTCTCAAAAACACGCTATTTGTTGTGAAAGTGGGAATTAATTATTAAATTAATTAATTCAACTTATATGTTTTGAATTTTTTAAAATAGACATAATTTTTGAATTAGGAATACCAAATATAATGTAGGGTTAATTTTTGGTGTTGTTCTGAAAAACATCAATTTTTGATGAATAGTGAAACCACTAAGTGGTAGTTAAAAAACTGATTTTTCGTTTAAATGAAAATTTACCACCTCTGTGATTTGAATTTACAAAATCCGACATACATCATTTTCATTAGGAAGTAAAATTTTGATCAATGGGATTAAAATAATTTTTGGTGAATAGTAACTTTTAAGTTCTATTAATCGCGATTAAAGGTAATTAGTGAAATTTAAGGTAAAAATGATATTATAAAAATATGAAAATATCTTGACACTTGTCTTACACTTATTGGATGAGTCATGGCCGACCAATACAATCCATGGGTCAACATGAGGACCCCATGGAGCCACTTGGGTAATAAAATGACATTAATAACTTTTTATTTAATGTAAAAATAAAATTGTCACAAACATGTGTTGTTTTACTAAAACAATTATTACATGGGGTTATATAAGTTAACTTTTTGACTATAAATATTCATTGGAAAGATAAAAAGACTTCATAAATCCTGGTAATTGTTTTATAATTTTTAGACATTAAATAAATTAAATTTTGTATGGCATCATGATGATGCAGCGATTACCGCATTAATTAACGATTTAAATAAAATGAAAGGATAATGTAAAATCTAAGACTTAAACTTGTCAAAAACCAAATTTATGAGTATATTTCGAACCCTTATCACCTTATCTTTGAAATATATAATTATGGGACCTTTGAAATCCTAAAATCACTTCAAAATAATGTAACATTTCATTACTTTTCAAGAGTGCCCCTCTTCTCCTCTTATAAAAGGCCCCCACCACTACCACCGTATTCACACCATCAAGCCATTTGGATCGGCCAACCTCTGCCCAAATACTCTCTCAACTTCCCTATATTACTCTTAGAAGCCTCACTTTGGGCACAATTCTTCTCAAGGAAGCCTTTGGATCAAACCAAAAAAAACTTACCCAATTTTAAGGTAATGTCTTCTCTTATCTTATTTTCTTTTATTTTGCTTCTCCAACCCCTTAAAATCTTTTTATTCCATTATTTTGTAACAAAAGAAGTATATTAAATATTATATGATGTTGTTATGATAAGTATTTTATTTACACTTACACACTCCTTTGTCTAATGGTTAAAGAACATACTGTTTCCGTGGTTGGTGAATTTCTGCCTCATGAAATGATGATTGTTCAATCTTCTTTTAACACCTCTCATGGTGGACATTAAGATGTAACTATATTTATATATGATATATATTATGTTTATGGATTCCTTATGCTTCTGTATTTCTCATTTATGGCATACCTTTATGATTTCCATTATGGGTATACGCGATAATTTCATTTTAGGAAGTGCGGACTACCACCCCCTCAAAGTGATTTGAATCGTTAATTTCATATATGGGATGTATAAAAGATAGAGTAAATGATATTATATATGATATTATACTGGAATTATAATATACCGTTATATCATTATGATTTCATTCCATTAAATACGAAATAGAAATGAAAATAGCGTTCATGCGTACGTACGTCTTACCGTCTCCATGAATGGTGCATTTCATTTCTTACCTCTAAATGTTACGTAATATTATGAATGAATGTATATACTGGATATATATGATATATATTATATCTACATCATGAATATAATTCTGGAGATAATGGATACTCTACCACATAAACAACTTGTAATTATAAGAGGTTTATTTTTTACTCAAGTACCAAAGATCGATAAAACGGCCATTATTAACTTAAATAATTACATAATGTTCATAACATGGTAATAAGTGATATAAAAGGAATAATGAACTTGTAAAAGGTTCTTAATCAATTAGAAATTAACTCTAGTTTATTATTCAAGAGGTTAAAGAACGATCGTGTCAAGTCGGACACGAGGTAAGGGAACTTCTTAACCCAATTTCTATTCTTTGGGTTAATCTCCTACTTTCAAATTATGTCATGATATTATAATGTCCTATGATGAATTTGTACTTTCTTTATGTGTAATTATAGTGAATACACATAATAGATTTATTTTATTTAAAAAAAATGATCTTTGTAAGGGACTTCGTCTCAATATCCTTTCATTGAGCCATATTTTATTTTATACACAACTTTCTTTTATACGGTGTATAAACCCCTTTGACTTTTACGTTTATTCAAAAGGAAACCTTTTTATATGAAGTGTTTTACTAAACTACAAAAGGGAATGTTTTTTTGTCGTACGAATGTGGCGACAATGACTTCTCCGCCACCGTGACCATTATTTGAGTTTCTCCTTCCTCTATAAGCCATAACTTTTTTTAAATGAAAAATAAATACCATGTTTTAATTTTCATTTATTTTGGTATTGAAAAGGGTTATGATAATGTTTTTATTATATCAATGTGTTGTATTGATATCTTGTGATTGGAATGTTTACATGTTATGTTTCCTTTATGCATGTTTTATGTGATACGATTATGTTATGGTTTATGATATTTTAAACCTGTTCATATGAGGAATGAATTGGACTTAATAAGTGATGGGTGGAGCCCTCTATAGCTACTCGATGCATCTATAGGTCTCATGAGACGAACTAGTGTCTTGGTACAAGGCCTTGACAAAATCTTATTTGTAGTCTTGGCACGAGGCCTTGGCTACTTGGTTATGATAGTCTAGCATTATGCATTCGATCATTATGAAAGTGGTTATTGATATTGAATGTGAGTATTCGACCAGTAGAATAACCATGTGAGTAAGTAAATGGAATTATTTCATTTTACTTTTTCCATATTATGTGGAATTTCATGTTTAAAAGGATTTTGGTTGGTTATACATTGCCTTAAATGTTTATGTTTATTTATGAAATCTTCCGCTATATTGTTATCCTTACTGAGCATCTGAGCTCACCCCTTTCAATGTTTTAATTTTTCCATGATGTGAAGAAGTATTTTATGAATGACTTGAAGGGATAATATTAGGGGATATGAAGACAAGATGTTGTTGTAGTTTTGTATTACTTTATGATGTAATGTAAAACTTTTGAATGTATCTAGTGTTTCAAGGCTACTAAACTAATCGGACTTTTGAGACTTGATCTTTGTGATCATGCCAATGTTACGCAATAATTCACCGACTCTAGGTAACGGGGGTCAGGGTGTTACAGTTGGTATCATAGGCAGTTTAGTACTAACCTTGGAAGCTAGATTTAGATAAACTCTGATTAGAGCACATAGCCCTAAGATAGACTTTGAGGATTAGTATAGAAGAACTTCCTAGAATTTTGGTATTATAGTGATTTTGTGAGTTTTCCGCGCAATACATCCATGTATGGATACGAGTAGGTAGAGGCGGCTCTGGCATAGATGTACCTAGGGGTAAAACCCGAAAACACCGCTCTGAGCTAGACTCGAACGGGAACTGGTCCCCGACAATGGGCCTTGCTGTACTCTTAGTTACGACACTCCCGGGGGATATGCTTTGGATAATTCCCATTTTCTTTTCAAACCATAATGAAGGGTTTATGAGTATATAATTCCTCAAAGAGAATATTTATAAGATTATAGTTCAATTTATGTTAAGTGTTTTACAAGTATTTAATTATATATTTTGTTTGATAAACTAAACTAGTTTATGCCATTATTTAGAAATGGTGCCTAGTGGGAGGAATGGAAACTGTATCAATGCATGCACTCTATGTAGGGATTTCCCTCCTAATCAAGATAATTATAATGGATTTGGTGATACAACTAGTGCTGATCAGCTTATCACAATACTGGGGAAATTCACTCAGGTTATGAATGATAACCTTACTTGTATGGAGCACCCTGATCCGCAACGTGGAGGATCAATGTTAGACCGCTTCATGAGGAAACAACCTCCAACATTTAATGGGGGTACAAATCCATTAGTATCTATGCAATGGATAAACTCCTTAGAGAAAATATTACATGCCTTGGGGAGTATCGAAAGGGAGAAGGTTGTCATGGCAGTTTACCGCCTCACTGGATATGCCGATCAATGGTGGTCGCTGATTCAAAACACAAAGGAAGATGAAGAAGTATCAAGTATGGAATGGAGGGAGTTTAAAGAAATTTTCATAGAAAAATTATTTTCACATGACCATCGAGTAGATATTGAAAGGCAATTTCTGAGTCTGAGGCAGAAGGAGGATGAGAATGTCGCAAAGTATGAGGCTAACTTTACAAGGCTAGCGAGGCATGATGCAGATTATATACATAACCCAATAAGTAAGATTGATCATTTCTTTGATGGGTTAAAACCATTTCTCCATTGAGCTTTAGTATCACAATCTTTTTCAACGTACGAAGATATAGTCTCGTGTTCTATCAAGACAGAAAAGGAATTCTCTAAAGCTTATGACAATAAAGTAAAGCAAGATAAGAAGAGAACGGTGGAACAAGAGACAGATAAAGGGAAAAAGGGAAGGAAGGATTTTCCATTATGTGATAATTGTGGGAAGAATCATCCCGGTACTTGCCTGAAAGTAATGGGAGTTTGTTATAAATGTGGAGGAAAAGGTCACCAGGCTCGTGATTGCAAGGGAAAGAAAGAGGCTATCAATGTTGAATGTTATAATTTTCGGGAAATGGGGCATTATGAAAATGAATGTCCTAAGCATCAGGGAAACTTACCTCAAAAAGGCCAAGGTAAGAAGGACAATCTTATTTTGTTACTATAGTTGAAGTGGAATATTTAATTTGTTGGTGCTTTTGGACTGAAGGATTATATTCGGGTTATAAGAATAATGTGATATATATAATGATTGTACTATAGTACTTGTTTTTTTTCATTATGGTTTTAATATGATGAAGGTAATCATATTTTTGTATGTGAAAATAAGAGAACCTTTACTTTGTTTGAGGAATATGATGATACAATTGATTTTGGAATTTAGAGTCCTTTTAGAGAAAGTATGGACGGAGGTATTTTGGATAACTATAAAGGTTGGAATGGATTAAGTTGAACATTGGATAGTATTGTTTAAGGTTAAAACATTTATGAAGATTATTTTTAGAATATAATAATACTATATTTTTAGGAAAAGGACATCCTTCAGGTTGGGGGATAACCCGTCGCATCGGACAAAGCTGTAGGAATCGAACCCACAACCATAGTGCGACAGGCCTTTATTACCTACCACTAGCCTACAGGAAGCCCCTGGTTATTACAAAAAAAATTCCTAATCTAAATGGTTTGTGTTAATATTTGTAACCTTATACAATTATGATAAATAGAATATTTTTGAGTTCTATTACCTTATGGAGTGAAAGAGGGTTTGTGGTAAAAATTTATTAAAGAATGAAAGTCTGCATGACAAGTAAGTATATTTCCTTACGTTCTTAGTAAATCTCCTAAATAAATTCCTCAACTTTATGAAAGGTAACTTAAAACAAAAATGTTTTCGGTTAACTTTTCCAATTGTGGAATCAATGACCGTTTAACCAATCACAAGTTTGTGATTTTCTTGTAGTTAACTTTCTCCTAATCCTGTTTTGTACAACTCACCATCAAAACTTGATGGTTTTTTCCCTCAATATCTATATTTTCATATAATTCTAGTATGGGCTATATTGGGTGACCATTGTACTTCTCTTTCTTTCTTTTAAAGTTATATTTTTATTAACCTTATTTCCGATGTGGGTTTTCCACAAATGTATTTTCTATTTTCAACCATTTATTTGCAAAGAAAACTTTTAAATTGTGAGGACACAATATATTGAAGGATGGGAGATTTTAACAGCCCAAGCTTCCATGGTACGCTCCTCTTTGAATAATAGAGCAGCGTGTGTTGTACGCAACCTCGAGTTCTAACACACTGTGACCCATAAAAGTAGCAGTTATGAATAGTAATAACCACTTTTTGAAATTATATAAATTTTATATTTCAAGATGGACTTCATTTTTGGATTCAGAATATTGAAATTATCCTATGTTGAATTTTTTGTATTTTTCGAAAACTTCTAATATTTGATGAATAGTGAAAAATACTTAATAACAACTTTTTTAATCAAAATAATTTATAGTGGAAAATTATAAAATTGAGTGGTTTTAAAGTATAATTAGAATATATTTTTACAATTTTATCCAGTGGTGGTCATTAGAATTAATTTCACTTTGAAATTGGACATAAACAATTGTCAATCTTTTGATTGATATTCTTTCTTAAAAACACGCTATTTATTGTGACAGCAGGAATTAATTATTAAATTAATTAATTCAACTTATATGTTTTGAATTTTTTAAAATATACATCATTTTTTAATTTGTAATATCAAATATAGCTTAGTGTTAATTTTTGGTGTTGTTCTGAAAAACATCGATTTTTGAAGAATAGTGAAACCACTAAGTTGTAGTTAAAAAACTGATTTTTTGTTTAAATGAAATTTTAGCACCTCTGTGATTTGAATTTCCAAAATCCAACATACATAATTTTCATTAGAAAGTAAAATTTGGATTAATGGGATTAAAATAATTTTTTGGTGAATATTAACTTTTACGTTCTATTAGTCGTGATTAAAGGTAATTAGTTAAATGAAAGGAAAAAAATGATATTATAAAAATATGAAAATATCTTGAAACTTGTCCTACACTCATTGGATGAGTAATGGAGGACCAAGAAAATCCATGTGTCAACTTGGGGACCCCATGGAGCCACTTGGGTAAGAAAATGACATTAATAACTTTTTATTTAATGTAAAAATAAAATTGTCACGGACTTGTGTTGTTTTAATAAGACAATTATTACATGGGGTTATATAAGTTAAAGTTTCGACTATAAATATTAATTTGAAAGATAAAATGATTTCCTACATAATGGTAATTTTTTATTATTTTTAGATATTAAATAAATAAAAAATTTTATGACATCATGATGATGCAGCGATTACCTCATTAATTAATGATTTAAATAAAATGAAAAGATAATGTAAAATATAAGGCTTAAACTTGTCAAAAACCTATTTTATGAGTATATTTCGAACCCTTATCAGCTTATATTAAAAATATATAATTGTGGGACCATTTAAATCCTAAAATCACTTCATAATAATGTATCATTTCATTACATTCCAAGAGTGCCCCTCTTCTCCTCTTATAAAAGGCCCCCACCACTACCACCTTATTCACACCATCAAGACATTTTTCATGGCCAAACTCAGCCCAAAAACTCTCTCAAGTTCCCTCTATTACTCTTATAAGCCTCACTTTGGGATGAATTATTCCCAAGGGTGCCTTTGGACCAAACCAAAAAAAAGTTACCCGATTTTAACGTAATTTCTTCTCTTATGTTATTTTGGTTTATTTTGCTTCTCCAAAACATTAAACTATTTTTATTCCATTAATTTATAAAAAACCCAGTATCATAAATATACTAGTATGTTTTTATGATAAATATTTTATTTACACTTAAATACACCTTCCTCTAATGGTTTAAGAACATACTGTTTCTATGGTTGGCGAATTTCTGCCTCACGAAACGATGATTGTTCAATCTACTTTTAACACCTCTCATGGTGGACATTAAGATGTAACTATATTTATATATTATATATATTATGTTTATGGTTTCCTTATGCTTCTGTATTTCTTATTTATGGCATACCTTTATGATTTCCATTATGGGTAAATGCGATAATTTCATTTTTGGAAGTGCAGACTACCTCCCCCTCAAAGTGATTTGAATAGTTAATGCCATATGTGGGATGTATAAAAGATGGATTAAATGATATTATATATGATATTATACTAGAATTATAATATATATTTATATCATTATGATTTCATTCCATTAAATATGAAATAGAAATGAAAGTAGCATTCATGTGTACGTACGGCTTACCGTCTCCATGAACGGTGCATTTCATTTCTTACCTCTAAATGTTACGTAATATTATGAATGAATGTATATACTTGATATATATGATATATATGATATCTACATCATAAATATAATTCTGTAGATAATGGATATTCTACCACATAAACATCTTGTAATTATAAGAAGTTTATTTTTGACTTAAGTACCAAAGATCGACAAAACGATCGTTATTAACTTAAATAATTACATAATGTTCATAACATAACAATAAGTGATATAAAAGGAATAATGAACTTGAAAAAGGTTCTTAATCAATTAGAAATTAACTCTAGTTTATTATTCATGAGGTTAAAGAACGATAGAGTCAAGTCGGACATGAGGTAAGGGAACTTCATAACAAAATTTCTATTCTTTGGGTTAATCTCCTACTTTCAAATTATGTCATGATATTATTATGTCCTATCTTGTATCTGTACTTTCTTTATGCGTACTTATAATGAATACGCATAATATATTTATTTTATTTAGAAAAATGATCTTTTTAATGGAATTATTCTCAATCTCCTTTCATTGAGGAATATTTTATTTTATACACAACTTTCTTTTATACAGTGTATAAACCCCTTTAATTTTACGTTTATTCAAAAAGAATCTTTTTTATACGAAGCGTTTTACTAAACGACAAAAGGGAATGTTTTTTTGTCGTATGTATGTGGTGACAACGACTTCTCCGCCAGCGTGACCATTATTTGAGTTTCGGATTCCTCTACAAGCCATAACTTTTTTTTAAATGAAAAATAAATACCAAGTTTTAATTTTCTTTTCTTTTGGTACTGAAAATGATTTTGATAATTTTTTTATTATATCAATGTGTTGTATTGATATCGTGTGATTGAAATGTGGAAATTTTATGTTTCCTTTATTCATGTTTTATGTGATACGATTATGTTATGGTTTATGATATGTTTAAACCTGTTCATATGAGGAATGCATTGGACTTTATAAGTGACGGGTGGAGCCCGCTATAGCTCCTCGATGCACCGGTTGGTCTCGTGAGACAAACTAGTGTCTTGGAACAAGCCCATGGCAAAATCTTATTCGTAGTCTTGGCACGAGTCCTTGGCTACGTGGTTATGATAGTATGGCATTATGAATTCAATCATTATGAAAGTTGTTATTGATATTGCATGTGATTATTCGACTAGTAGAATAACCATGTGAATAAGTAAATGGAATTATTTTATTTTACTTTTTCCATATTATGTTGAAGTTCATGTTTAAAAGGATTTTGTTTAGTTATACATTTCCTTAAATGTTTATGTTTATTTATGAAAGTTTCCGCTATATTGTTATCCTTACTGAGCATCTGAGCTCACCCCTTTCAATGTTTTAATTTTTCCAGGATGTGAAGAAGTATTTTATGAATGACCTGAAGGGATAATGTGAGGGGATATGAAGACAAGATATTGTTGTAGGTTTGTATTACTTTATGATTTAATGTAAAACTTATGAATGTATCTAGTGTTTCAAGGCTACTATACTAATCGGTCTTTCGAGACTTGATCTTTGTGATCATGCCAATGTTCCGCAATAATGCACAGACTCTGGGTAACCGTGGTCAGGGCATTACAGAGGACCAATATATTTAGACTAGATTAGCCATTTCAGTACATCTTTGACCAGGGGGTCATCGGATGAATTTATAACCCTATATATATGGTTATTGGAAAAGAGATTTTCCATTCCATTCTAATATTGTGGCATGACCACCAGGTGGTTGTCGTTGGTTTCCGACCTGCAGCTCTTTGAAGATAGGTTTTTATTCCTGGTTTATTTTTCCCTTATGATGTAAGCATTTAATGATCTTTAGTTTTATTCCAATATCTTTACTTCCTTAATTCACTTTCACATTGATTCTTCCCTTTATATGTTTTTCATTTTTCCTTTGTTGAAGTGAATTTTTAATCTATTTTCATTATTTCAATTCTAGATTTACTTCTTTTGAATTGATTAATCATTGTGTTGAGCTTGCCATCATCTTCTTAAATTTTATTCAATTTTGGTATGTGATGATAATTCTATTATGTTTTGGGGTAAATATTATGGGTTCCATTAGTTATAATGAATTTATAAATCAAACCTCGAAAATCCTATATCTAGTAATTACATTAAAAACAATTTTCCATCACACTCTCTGGCATAACCTTGACCATGGGAGGTGTAATTGAATGAACCTGACCTAATAAAAGTTTAGTAGGCTACGGCCATTAGCTTGTTATGTTTTTTCTAATTTAAGATAATAATAACACATATATGTTGTTAGCTATACCTGAAACAAGGGATAATTGAAATGTAGGTAGATCCAATAGGTTTGACCAAAACGAATTACTGACCCTTGAAACACTTTATAGCCTAAGTCATAAGATTATCAAAATTTATATTTATGATTATCCCTTTCCAAAATCCTAAAATTTAACTTTCCCCCTCATTTATTTTATTCCTTTATTTATTTATTTAATTTGAGCATTTAAATTATTTTTAAAAAATCAATCTAAAATTGGAGTGACCCAACCTTTTTTTAAGAAGTTTCTATCATGTTCCCCACTCTGTATGATCTCAACCAAGTACTTTTTATTTACTATGACATTGTAGCTAGTGATTTTTAGGACAAAATTAATTTATTTTGTATTAGACCTCGGGATAATAATTACACCCTTTGGTCTTGTCAAAACTGGTTTTATTACTGGGGAGTAGTGGATCATTGTATATGACTCAAGACAAATTGGTTATGCAATATACATTTCTTATACCATTCCTTTTTATGGATTTTATATTTTTTATATCTTTTTTAATCCATTTTTTATTAATCATTTTATATTTTTATGCACTGGGGATTTCTTGGTATTATTATGGATTTAATACACACCTCATTAATATTATTCCACACCACCATCAGAGTTCATCTTTTTTTAAGAGTATCAGACCACAATGGAAACATTGAAATCTAAATGGTGTTCACATCCTGAAACAGGGTGTGGTAATTCATATTCATTTAGATCTAATTATTTCCAAACTCTGTAATGTAGAAACATCTATCATAAAACCAGTGGAAGAGACCCTAATATTTAAAACTACCAATGAAAATCCTGGGCATAACAGCACTCAGAATACTAACTAGTAATATTTCATGGACAGTTCATTGAATTGAAGAATAAAAAGGATGGACTATAATGAGGATGAGAACAGTTGTAATGAAGAATAAGAATAAGATTACGTGGAGTAATTCCAATCTATTGATATAATATAACCTCAAAATTAGTATATTTAAGAAGAATATTCCTAATAACCACCAAAGATGAACAATTAAGTTGACAGAATAGACACATTTCTCACAAATTAAATTTTAGTATTGGATAAGAGAATGGATAAGAATGAGTCACAACTCAGACAATAAGGATAATTGAATACGCACCATTCTCAAGTTATTTCAAATTTAAATTCCCTTGTGTATATTATATCTTTGGTTTCTAATGTAGATATCAAGTGGTTTAAATTTGAAGAAGATCTAGAAGTAGTTGAGAAACATTAAAATGTTCAGAGAAATATGATGGATATTCATTATTTCATATAAAAGGAGAAATATGATAAGGATTTTTAAGTGGAACAATTTTTAGACTCAAAATTATAATAATAATTGAAGGAATATAATTTATTTAACTGATGCATCAACCTCACTATTATTATCAAGACTAAAGAAGAATGGGACAATATCCCACACTTTCAATAGGAAGAGTAGAACATAGAGGATTAAATTCAAGAAGTAATTCTAGAATCTCAAACTAAGGAAAATAAAGAAGAGGGTGTGGTGGTGGAAGAGAATTATAAAATATGGTCAGATTTTTATGTCCTTGTATTTTTACTGAATTTAACCTCAAATTGAAGCCTACCACAAGAACCATTAAAGGGGAACCAATAAAAGAATAATGGAAGGACTACCCCATATACAAAACTAAACAACAAGTGGATAAATCCAAGATGGTTGGTTATATATCATGTTCCAAATATCTAATAAAGGTAAAAGGTCAAGCTACAGACCTTACAACAACACTAATAGGAGCCAACCCCATTTTAAAATTCCTTTCAAAGACCTAGATTAATTTTATTTTTCTAATCTAATAACCACCCACATAGTAGATCTCATTATCCATTTTATTCAAATACATTTAATCTTTAAAATGTAATGTTATTGCATTATTTATTTTCATCTTCCAGACCCCCAGAACGAAGATGAAGGAAGTAACTAATGTACTAAAAATAGGAACATTTAATGACATGAGTTCATTATATATCGAGAAAGTACAATTCACATTGTGAACCTTGTTAGACCAAACATAAGAAACTCGTACTACTAGAAATCTAGGTTTTTTTGATGGGTTATGTGCGACGGGATCCTGTTGCAAATAAGCTTTAACGAGGGGGTCCCATCGCAAATAGCCTGTTGCAGAAAATAGCATCGCAAAAAATGTTATTTGCAATGGGCCCATCATAAATAATATTTTTTTCGACGGGAAACTTCGCCTTTGAAAAAAAGTCTCTGATTCTATACTTTATATATATATATAATTTTTGGGACGGGCCCGTCACAAATAATTTTTGAAAATATTTATTTAGACTATTTGCGAGGGGCCCATCGTAAATACTTTTTGCGACGGGCCCCTAATCCCATCGCAAATACTTTAAAAAAAAATTATTTAGGCTCTTTTTTATGGGAACTCATCGCAACAGATCCCATCACAAATAATATATTAATTTCATAAAAAGTAGATTTAATAAAATTATGATTATTAAAAAATCAATTTTAATATTATTAAAATTATAAAGAGAAATATATTAAAACTGTCAATATTCACATAAAAAATAAAAAAAATCATCAAATGTTATTTTTATGATGATTATTATTATTATTAGTCAAATAAAGAAACATTAAAAAATATAATACTGGAAAAATATATTTAATAAAATTTTTATTAATGAAACAATAATATTAATATTATTAAAATAATAAAAAAATAAAAAATTTAAATTTCTCAATATTCACAAAAAAATAGAAAAAATATTAAAAATTAAATTATGTGATATTCACACCAATATAAAATACAAAAACTGTAAATAGTTCATATTACAACAAATGTTAAATTCAAATCTTTTTAACATAAAAAAACAATGGGGGTCGTCTTCTGGAGGAGGTGGAGGAGCAGAAGGAGATGGTGGATGAAACTTCATCCCTAAACTACGATTCAGACAGCGCATGTACTCCATATGCTCAGGATGCTGCTGTTGCCATCGACATATCTCCTCCTCGTGATGCTGCTTCTACTACTGCTATTATTGACGCATCTCTTCTTGCTGCTTTTGCAAACTCTCTATAAGGTCACTCTGAGCTCGTAACTGCTCCTAATACTGTGAGGCAGAAGATGATGCATCTCCCTGAGCTCCTCTCGAGATGGACGTCGACATCGCAGTAGTACCATAATAAGTACCAGGAGTCACATGAGAGTTGATACCAACTACTCGGCACTTCTCAAAGCCATACTGAGTCGCCTGCATCCATGCCGCCTCATCGAAATAGTGGGCACTAGTCTGATCAGTCACCTCATCATGTCCCTCAGCATGTGTCTGAGAGGTCGCAGGCTCATATGACTCCTTCAATTCCTATTTGAAATTAAAATTCTGAAAATATTATATGTAGTTAATTGTCAAACTAAAAAAAATAAGACTAACCACAATCTGATGCTGGCGATCACCTCTAATCTCTTCGGTGGCTGGATCACTGTACATCCTCCGATAGACATCATACTCTGTAATATCCGGATGCTCGACTGCCTATATGAATATAAAATAAACAGTTTATATTTAAATTTATATGAAACATTTTAAAAAAATACTCACCAGATGCTCTCTATGCGTACTGAATGTACGGCTACCAGCTCGATGTGTCACCTCATGTCTCCCCCAGTTCTAGCAACCCACTGAAGACCTCCTCTGAAATACACCACCCAACCAGTGTGCACATAATCCATCCCAAACCTGAGATGAAATGTACTATGGTCGGTGGGATCTACATGACTCAACAAATTCTGTCACTCCTTCTTTCTTAATGGTTATCTTTCTCAAATTGTGCAAAAACTGATGCAAACGCTCACGCAAAGCCACCTCCCATTCTATATGGATAGTGTCACACATGATATCATTGATGGGATACCATAAACCATACAAATAATTTATAATATCAAGTTATTAATAAAATAAATTTCAACATAAATATTATGGATTTATATACCATCAAATTATTGTACATGTCGAGCTGCACATCAACATGAATCTATTCCCATGTGATCCAAAGAAGAGAAAAATAATTGCGCAAGATAGCGCTCCCCAGTCCAACAGCTACATGTGAAAAACTTTGAAAAAGAATAAATAATCAAACAAATAGTATATATATAAATATATTATTTAAAAATCTAACTAAAATAAAAGGTTACCATACCAACGTATGCGTAGTTCGAAGCCATGACGTGGACATCGCTCAGGGATATGGTCAAGAATCATCAGTTGCGCAAGACCGTGCCCGCTCCACATACCTCCTGAATTGCCAGTAGGATGAGGGTCAGATGATCACACATCCCCCTCATCCAAAGGTATCTCAACCTCCTGTAACTCACGAAATAGATCAGAGTCCATCTAAATCACAAAATGATTGATATTAGTAGATATTTGAAAATAACTATTATATATAGATATATATTAGTTATGATCATAACAAGCTTTTAGCTGTGTCGATGATCACCTTCATCATCATCTTCGTATCGTACAATGTCATTGTCATCATATTCCTCCTCAGAATCATCAATATCTATATGAGTTTCAAATACACCATCCCTTGTCATTTCAAATTCATTTGTAACATCATTAACATCTTTGTCACCATCGACCCGTAATTGTGGGGTTTCATCATCGATATTCATGTTTCTTTGTGAAAAAGATGAATTTTGAGTAGTCTCTTGAAAATTTTCAATTTCTTCCCCTTCATCAGAACCACATTCAGTTTGTGTAAATTGATTTTCCTAAGATTTGCTTTTCATTATGCTCCACCAGTCACTCAGGTCTTCTGAAGTAGCACATTACATTGCGTAATAAATTTGATGTGTCTATTGAGCCTGTAAAAATTGTTCATTTAATATAAGAATAATTTTATATTTAATATCAAAGATTCCATGATTTGGATGAACAAGTAAACCTCTCTCAGTATACAACCAACGACATTTAAACATCATTATGTAATTATTTCCAAGATAACATAGCTCAATAATTTCATCCACAATGCTGTAAAAGTCAACATCAGTTTCTCTATGATGTGATCCTATCAAACAAACTCCATTGTTCATTGATTTTTTTGATTCCCCATATGCACGTGTTTGAAATCGAAATCCATTCACCACAAATGTATTCTAAGATTTAACCATTTTGGATGGTGGGTTACTCAATATAAATAGTCTCTTATCAATTTTATCAACATGTTGAGACACCATAAAATTTTTAAAACAATTATCAATATAATAAACAGTAAACTGAATTGATATTAAACCATTAATAATTTATGTTACCAGTTTTTGAAACCATTGAGAAAAAAAATTTCTATTTTCTTCAAGAGCAATTGCTGTAATTTGTGGAAGTTTTTTCTTGATATGATTATCATATAACCTATAAATAAAATATGTTTACATACTATAACAAAAATTATAGAATATGTTATAGAATCACTCACATTACAAATGTTGTCATTTCTTCAGAGTTGAGTAGAACATATGTATGAGCTTTGTGATGTTCATCGTCTGAAATCCATCGTTCTTTAAATCCACCGAAGTCAAGATTTGGCTGATTAAAAAAAGATAATTGATTGTCCATTTCACCATTAACATTTCCCTCATTCCGTCCCATGGTGTTTTCTTTTGGTGGATATTCAAATTCCAAATAGTAAGTACAGAAAAAAGAAATTTCCTCTTCCAAATAAGCTTTAGCAATTGATCCTTCAACTGATGCTTTGATACATACTTTTTTCTTCAATTTATGCATGCATCTCTCAAATGGGTACATCCATTGAAACTGTACTGGACCTCCACATTTAGCTTCATGTGGAAAATTTAATATCAGATCTTCCATTGAGTCAAAGAAAGTAGGTGGAAATATTTTTTCTAGTTTATATATAATTATAGAAACATCTTCTTCCAGTTTTCTTAGCACATCATAGTCTATTGTCACTACACAAATGTCTCGAAAAATATATGATATATCTATTATCGAATCCCAAATCATAGAATTCAACAAACCACTGAATCCAATATGCATAAGTATTTCCATTATAACATGACATTCATGACTTTTTAATCCGGTAATATGACCATTCTTAACACATCTGCCCAAATTGGAAGAATAGCCATCTAGAAGTCTCAAATCTGAAATCCACTGACAAAATAATAAGAGACTCTCTTTGGACTGTGTATAAGCAGCTTTTGGATTCATTAACCTCTATGATCTGACATTTTGAAATAGTTCAAGTTCTGGTCGCCGGCAAATTTGGGAATGATCTAATCGTTCTTTTATAGTATCTTTGGTCTTACCTGGTGTATCCAAAACTGTATGAAATAAATTATCAAAACAGTTCTTCTCAATATGCATGACATCCAACATGTGTCAGACCAACAAATCATACCAATATGGGAGATCCCAAAAAATGCTTCGTTTTATTCGATTATGTTATTTCCCAAAGCCATGAATTTTTTGTTGGTTTACTATTGACCAAAATGTGATGGGAGGTAATGAAAATTCAACTGATTTTAACTCTGTACCTGAGAACATTTTTGGTGGTTCATCCCTTTCAATTGTGCATTTTCTGAAATGAGATTTGTTCCTTTGAAAAGGATGACCGGTTGGAAGAAATCTGCGATGACAGTCAAAATATAAAGGTTTTCTTCCATTGACGAGCATAAAAGCTTTTTTGTCTTTCATACAGTTAGGACATGATTTCGGACCATGTGTACTCCAGCCATAAAATATGCCATATGCAGGAAAATCACTAATCGTTCACATCAATGCAGCTTTTAATGTGAAATTTTGTTTCGCAGAAACATCATATGTACTAATACCATTACTCCATAATGCATTTAACTCATCAATCAATGGTTTAAAATAAACATAAATATTATTTTTTGGATGTCCTGGGATTAATAAAGTCAAAAAGATATAGGTCTCCTTCATCAACATCAATGGAGGTAGATTGTACGGAGTTATAAAGACATGCCAACATGAATATTGACTACCATAAGAACCAAACAAACAGAAACCATCAGTAGAAATACCCAATTGCACGTTTCGGGCTTCCAAAGCAAAATACGGATGTAGACGATCAAAATGTTTCCATGAATCACCATCAGATATATGATTCATGTTTTTACCAGTTGGAATATTGGTTTTGTTCCATGACATCATTAACGATGTGTTATGAGACATAAATAAACGTTGTATCGTGGGTGTAAGGAGGAAATATGTCAACTGTTCTATAGGAATCGATCCAGACTTCCATGGTTGATCTTCATTATACCTTGATTGTCCACATGTGGGACAACTATCCAACGACTCATTTTCACCAAAATATAAGATGCAATCATTTTCAAATGCATGAATCTTCCGATAACTAAGGCCTAGATTACAAACCAACCTCTTGCTCTCATAGTAATTTGCAGGCAACACATTTCCTTCAGGTAATAGTGTTTTAACCAACTAAAATACCTGATCGAAATAGTTTTTTGACACTAAATTATTTGATTTAATAGCCATAAATTTTGAAATGGATTCTAATTTTCTTATCTTGCAACCAGGATATAATGCATCCTCAGCAGACCTCAATAACTCATAAAATTTGGATGGTGCCAACTCAGAAGTTAAATCAATATCATCATGAGTTTCAGTTGTTGAAGAGATAGACCTGCAACATCATGTAATAAATTTTGGAACCATGATGGATTCAGAATCAAGTTATTAGTATCTTATCTGGAACTGTGTTCACCGTGTTGATACCAAAAAACATAATCTAGTTGAAAACCAAACTGTAAGAGATGTCCCCCAACCATGTCAAATGTTTCAAACATTCTCAGAGCACATTTTTTTACAAGGACACTTAATTGTGCCTTCTGAAACATATTCTGGTTTTGATGATGCAAATGATAAGGAAGCTTTAACACCCTCAATATATACAGGAATTAAACCAGAACAATTTGGATTTCTTCGCTGATTTATCCAAGCGTGATCATCTAATAATGACTGATGTCGACTTCTATGTTCCATATTTTTCTACAAAAAATAAAATCATCTCCATTTTTGAATAATTTGAAATTATGAAAACACTATCTGAAAAAAAGATAACTAATTACTACTACTTCTTATTAATTACCATTAATTAAGGGAGACACAATTTCCAGTGAATTGATGGATACTCTTTTTTATGAAGGATCATTTACTTGCATCTTTCTCACAATGAAATCACGATGAAGAATCTGGTCGTAGGTACCCATATTCATTCTCTTATGGATGAGAATGAATATGCGTATCTCCGACCAGATTCTTCATTGTGATTTCAGTGTGACAAAGATGCAAGTAAATGAGCTGTCGGACAAAAGAGATCCCTTTTCATCGATGAATCTTCTTCTTCCAACTATCACAGCCTGGAAACACTATAAAAAATATGTTCCTACGAATTCATATCCAATCTCTTGCATACGATATTGAATATGCTTGTGTAGCAGCACATTTTTCATAATGTTTTGTGTTGGTGAGAGTTGAAAGGAGAAAAGTCATCGAGCAAAAGGAGTGCCGCCAATCCACTGGAAATTGTGCCAAGCTCTTAAAATTGATTAAATTTTATTAAAATTTCATTCTAAATGTTCCTAACTATTCCTAACTAATTATTACTATTTATTACTAATTATTACTATATATTACTAATTATACCTTTTTATTACTAACTATTCCTATTTATTACTAGTTATTCCTATTTGTTACTTACTATTACTATTTATTACTAATTATTACTAACTATTACTAATTATTACTATTTATTACTAATTATTACTATTTATTACTAATTATTCGTATTTATTACTAATTATTCATATTTATTACCAACTATTCATATTTATTACCAACTATTCATATTTATTACTTACTATTACTATTTATTCCTAACTATTCCAATTTATTACTAACGATTTCTATTTATTACTATCTATTACTATTTATTCCTATTTATTACTATTTATTCTTATTTATTACTATTTATTCCTATTTATTCCTATTTATTCCTATTTATTACTAATTATTACTAATTATTACTATATATTACTAATTATTACTAATTATTACTAATTATTTCTAATTATTACTCATTATTACTAATTAAAAATAATTATTACTAATTATTACTAATTATTCATATTTATTACGAATGATTCCTAATTATTCCTAATTATTACTAATTATTCTTAATTATTACTAATTATTCCTAACTATTACTAATTATTCGTAATTATTACTAATTATTCCTATTTATTCCTATTTATTACTATTTATTGGTATTTATTTCTAATTATTGTTATTTACTCCAAATTATTGCTAATTAGTTCTAATTATTGCTAATTATTGTTAATTATTGTTATTTATTCCTAATTATTGCAAATTATTGCAAATTATTCTTATTTATTACTAATTGTTACCAATTGTTCCTAATTATTACTAATTATTCCTAATTGTTTTTAATTATTAATAATTATTCCAATTTACTACTATTTGTTGTTATTTAATACTAATTATTGTTATTTATGACTAATAATTGCTAAGTATTGCAAATTATTTCTAATTATTGCTAATTATGGATAATTATTACTAAGTATTGCTAAGTATTGCTAATTATTCCTAATTATTGGTAATTATTACTAATTATTTCTATTTATTTCTATTTATTTCTATTTATTTCTATTTATTCCTAATTATTGCTAATTATTAGTACTTATTCGTAATTATTAGTAATTATAAGTATTTATTACTAATTATTACAATTTATAATTAATTTTTATCAATTATTACTAATTATTATGAAATATTCCTATTTATTACTAATCATTCCTAATTATTCCTAATTATTACTAATTATTACTAATTATTTCTGTTTATTACTAATTATTGCTCTTTATTACTAATTATTGCTATTTATTACTAATTATTTTTATTTATTACTAATTATTGTAATTATTTCTAATTATTCCAATTTATTTGTAATTATTACAAATTATTTGTAATTATTGCTAATTATTAGTATTTATTCCTAATTATTACTAATTATTCCTATTTATTACAATTTGTTTTTATTTATTAATAATTATTACTAATTATTAGTATTTATTCATAATTATTACTAATTATTTCTATTTATTTCTGTTTATTACTAATTATTTCTATTTATTACTAATTATTGCTATTTATTCCTAATTATTTCTAATTATTTCTACTTATTCCTAATTATTTCTAATTATTACTAATTATTTCTATTTATTGCTAATTATTCCTATTTATTGATAATTATTCTTATTTATTGATAATTATTCCTAATTATTGCTAATTATTACTAATTATTGCTAATTATTACTAATTATTCCTAATTATTACTGATTATTTCTAATTATTACTAATTATTACTAATAATTACAATTTAGTTATAATTATTACAAATTAATTACTAATTATTACTAATTATTAATAATTATTACTAATTATCGGTATTTATTACTAATTATCTGTATTTATTACTAATTATTACAAATTATTACTAATTATTAGTATTTATTAATAAATATTACTAATTATTACAAATTATTACAGTTTATTACTAATTGTTACAGTTTATTACTAATTATTATAATTTATTACTAATTGTTAGTAATTATTACTATTTATTAGTGATTATTATAATTTATTACTAAATATTACAATTTATTACTAAATATTACAATTTATTAGTAATTATTACAATTTATTAGTAATTATTTCAATTTATTTGTAATTATTACAATTTATTACTAATTATTACAATTTATTACTAATTATTACCAATTTATTACTAATTATTACAATTTATTACTAATTAATACAATTTATTACTATTTACTACTCATTATTACTATTTACTACGCATTAATACAATTTATTACTAATTATTACAATTTATTACTAATTATTACAATTTATTACTAATTATTACAATTTATTAATAATTATTACAATTAATTACTAATTATTACAATTGATTACTATTTATTACTATTTATTACAATTTATTACAATTTATTACAATTTATTACTATTTATTACTATTTATTACTCATTATTACTATTTATTACTATTTATTAAAAATTATTAATATTTGTTACAAATTTTCAGAATTTGTTATTATTTATTACCAATTATTATTAATTACTACAAATTAATTATATACTTTATTAGTTATCGTTAATAATTATTAGTTACTACTAATTATTAAAAATTAGTACTAAAAATTTCAATTTATTTGTACAAATAAATATTCTTGACAAAATAATTTAAATTTAATTTAATCACAACTAATCAAAAATAATAAAATTTAACATAAGAAATTGAAATAAATAATAAATTAAATAAAACATAAATATCGTTAAACTTGATATTCTATTGATTTAGACGGCTTCACAACATCTTCGTGAACAAAAAAATTAACTTAGAAAAACTTTCTCTCTAAAATCAGAGTTCAAGGAGAAACAAGATCTAAGAATTGAGAGGAATAAGAGGAAAAACGGATAGGGGGTATATATAGGTTAGAATATTTGCGACGGGATACCCGTCGCAAATAGTGTTTTTTGCGACGGGTCCCGTCGCAAATACCTACGCCCGCATTAATTATTGTCGGCGGTTAAAAAGTTATTTACAACGGGTCCCGTCACAAATAGTCCCTACCGACACACCTTTTCCGACAGGACGACATCCCGTCGCAAAAAGGTATTAACCGCCACCGGGTATTTGCAACGGGACCTTTCACAAATACTTCACTATTTGAGATGGTGGGATCCCAACATCGCAAATAACCTTCGCACGGTTTGGGGCGCTACCCGCACCAAACCTTTTGCGACGGGATGTGATTTCTCGTCGCAAATAATCGGTTATTTGTGATGAGTCATTACCCCCGTCACAAATAACCTCTTGGACGAACTTTTTACGACGATATTTATTCCCGTCGCAAAAAGTCCTTTTCCCCGTAGTGTCATTTAAAACATTAATGGAATTGGACTATTATATTTACTTATTAATACTTTTACATCCATAGTTTCTTTCCACAACATTTAAACAAATAGAGAAAAAAATGAATTTATTTTTTGCCTGAACTAAACTGAATTAAGTTCTCCCAAAAAAATGATCGAATTATTTGACTTCTATTTGATAATAAAGGAGACATCATCACTTAGGATAAATATATTTTCATATTGTAAAATTAAAAATTTCATAAACATTAATGAAAAACATATAAATGAAAAATTTTAAAGCCACATGCCTACATTAATTTTTAGTTTCTTGAGTTATTTACTGATATAATTAATTTCATAGATATTAATTCCTCAAAGCATGATCAGAGTAAACAAATTATTGATTTTCATTCCATGTACTAATTTTAATTTATTATGTTCCCATTCCTAAGGGGTTTTTGTACCATATATTTCTTATTTTTCTAAGAATATTTCCTGAGTGAAACATTGGAAATGTAAGCATTCTAGAGATTACATTAAAATCTTGTCAAAAAAAGGACTAAACAAATTAACTTTTTAAATGATTGATATATTTTATTGATGATCCCTTTTATCCAGATACTAACTTGGAGATTGATCATTCTTTATCTCATTGAATCCATGGACAACCTTGTTAGGGATGAGCCATGTTACAATCTATTATTTTCTTTCCTATCAAATTTTTTTAATTTCTTATGAAAGACAATTGAATGATTTTGGTGGATGATTTGTTCATGGTTGATATGGGATGTCGTATCATGAGAGGAGGCTTTATAGTGTTTCAATGGTATTCCTATCCAAGGTTTATATTACAATCATTATAATTCTTTTTTTATCCCTCTTTGTTAAAAATGATGGAAAAAATGGGGTGTGACTTTAAAGAATCAAAAAACAATATTACTATACAGATGATTTTTTTCATATGTGGTTTGGTGGTGGATTTTAGGTTCATTGCAATCATGGGTTTCGAGAAAAATAAAAATAATTTATATTATTTTGGGTTGATTATGAGGTAGGTCAAAAATAACCACTTCCATACTGATGATCTAAATATCATTTGTGGTTAGGAATTTATTGGGAGACTTATCTTGGGTATAGATTTTAAAAAAGGAAAAAAATGAAGAAAAAGAAGAATGATAAGATTGGGTCATTTTTTATAATTGCGTCATCTATGAGTCATTACTCTACACTTTTGGGGTGTGAGATGTCATTATTTTTGTTAATGATAATATCATTGGGCTTTCCTTTGAATATCATGTGTTATACTTTTGAATCGCCATTTTTAATCATGACTTGATTTTCCAAATTAATACATACCAACCCTAAACCTCATGAATCATTTTAACCCTAATTTCAAATCCCTCATGATTAATTGTGATAATGCCTTTATGTGGTGGAGAAAGTAGATTCAATATAATCTTATGGTTTGGAGCATGTACCTGAGGTATGTGAATAACTCCATAAAATTTTTACATTGAGTGATGAATTGAAAAATTGATGGTGAGGTAAATCATAAATATATTGAGTGTTGATGAATGTTTGAAAACTATGTGAGAAAAGGGAGAAACATATTGGACATAACATTCTAAATGCTTCATGATTTTTGGTATCTTTATTTGGTATGAATTTTGATTTTAGAATATCTATTTATTACTTGTTTCTAGAAAAATTATAATATAAAAATTACATTATTAATGGGTGGATCCTTTGTGTTTCATTGTTAAGGATTTTCTTAAGGATGAGAAATGATTTGAGAGTGGGGATATATGATTACTCTATTTTGTTTTATATATAATTGGGTTTTTAAATAGTAATTCATTGGATAATAATTTATTAATGTTGATGTTCATAGAATATATTGATGTATTGTGTAATGTTATGCAGCACCATAATTTAGAGAAATACCAAAAAAATGTGGAAATTGAGGAATAAAATGACACATTTTGTTGATCTATAACGAAGCATGGTGCGATAGTAGAAAATTAAAAAGATTCTATGTTTGATGATGGTATCTAAAGAGAACAAGAGTGGTTCTAGAGGAATAAAACTAAAGAAGATGGATGAAATGGTGTTTCTGAATGTGGAAGTTGAAGATACATATTATTTATATAATACATGACATGTAAATATAGATTTCATGGTTTATTTATAGGGTGTGAAGAGTAAGAAATCAGTATGTTGTGAATATTTCCAAGACAAAACATTATAAGTCATGGAAACTTTACACAACATGAAAGTGTAAGAAAAAATAAAAAAAATATCTTTTAATCAAATCTTCAATGGATCCACTATATATTTTTTAAGGATCACTCATATAAGGCCATAATTGAACAATGGGATCATCAGATAAATTTATAGGGTAATATGTATGGTTCTTGTCTAAGAGTATGTCCATTCCATTCCAAGAATGAGCTGAAACCGCTAGGGGCTGTCGTGGGGTTTTGATCTGCGGTTTTTTATAGAGAAGATTTTATTTCTTTATTATTTCCTATTCAACTATAATTATTGAATTACCATTAGTTTAATTACAATATCATTCTTTTATTCCATTTACATATAAATAATTTGTTCCTTTCTATATTCCTCATTGCTTTATTGTTCAAGTTAGTTATTAATTTATTTTTCATTATTTCAATTGTGAATTTCTATGTTTTGACTCATTTAATCATTATGTTGATTATACCATCTATTTCCATAAATTTTGTCAAATTTTTATGCATGGATAATCCAAATAGGGTTAGGGGTTGTGATTAGGGGTGCACTTAATCGTAATGAATCTATATGTGGAAACATTCCAACCTTGCTTCTAGTAATGAGGTTAAAAAATGATCATCATAATCTCTTCAACATCCTTGACCATGGGGGTGTAATTGAAAGAGCACCACCTAATATGAGTTTAGTGGTATAGGACCATTTTCCTATGATGGTTTATATAATTAATGGCAAGCCTAATGCATATAGGTGGTTAGCTATACCCAGACCAATGGATAGTTGCAACATCGGTAGATCCAATTGGTTTGACCAAAACAAATTGGAGACCCTTTCACTGCTTCTATGACTAAGTAATATGAATATCAAAAGTTGGATTTCAGATTATCCTTTAACTAAAACCTAATATTCACCCTGATCCCCTGTTTTATTTCTTCTTACATTAAAATATTTAATTTGGTGCTTTTAATTAGATTAATAAATTCAAACAGAAATTGGAGGGCCCTGACCATTGGTCAACAATTGTCTACTGCATTCCTATCTCTCTATGGGTTCGACTCCATACTTCAACATCAATACACCTTTATAGTAATATTTTTTATTGATAAAATAATTTTGTTTTGGACTATACTTGATGGAAATAATGATTCCCATTGGGCATGTCAAATCTGACACCGTTTTCGGGGAGTAGTCGAGCATTGTAGATGACTCAAGGCCATTTTCTTATGTAAAATATGTTTCTAATCCCATATCTATTTACAAATTTTATTTTTGGTGGTTATTTTTTAATATATTTTATTTATTATTCAATTTTTTTTATTTTTACTCACTTGGTAGTTTTTTTTGTTGTTTAGGATGGAATACACACATCATCAGTATTATGTCTCACCACTATCTGAGTACAACAAAATTTATGAGTATCTGTCCATGTGGGAAGTGATGAAATTAGAAGGGTGGTCACATCGAGAATCTTGTTTGGATAATTCATATTCATTCATATATGATTATTTTCAACATCAATAGTCTAGAAACAACTACCATCAAACATGTGCAGGAGAACCTAATAATAAAAGCAACCAATTTAGATCTTACGATGAGAACCACTCAGAAGACTATGTTTATGGATTTTTCACACGGTTCATTGAAGTTGCATACAAAAGGATAAACTATAATGAATATTATCATAGTTAGTATGAAGAATAAGAAAATTGGGTGGATGAAGTACAAGATTTTTATATAATTAAACCTTAAGAAAAGTACATCCAAAATAACAATACCTTCCAAAAGATTAAAGGGAATATTTATTATTACATGCTAACCACATTTCTCAAAAACTAAATTTCAGTATTTGGTATGAGGATGGATGAGAATAAATCACAACTAAAAAAATAGGTAGAATTGAAAAATAACCTTTTTAATGTTATTTCAAATTTAAATTCCTATATGAATAATATACCTTTGATTTCTAATGAAGATATCAAATGTTTTAATGATGAAGAATATCAATAAGTGGTTGATGAAGTTTAAACTATTGTTATAGACAATATGGATATTCTTTATTGGGTGGAAAAGGAGAAAGGGGGTAGAAGGACGTTGAAGTAGAATAAGATGTAGAATCAAAAGAATAATAAAAAGTGAAGGAAGGTAATTTTTATCAGTCTTGCATCAACCACTCTAGTATTATCTTGACTAAATATGAATGAGACTTACTCCTAGACTTTCAAGAGTAAGAGGATAACACAAAGGATCCAACTCATAAAATCATTCTAGAAGATCAGAATAAAGAAAATAAGTAAGAGTCTTTGGAAGTGGAGGATAACTATAAATTTTTTTTAAATTTTGATTTCCTTGTATTTTAACTAAATTTATCCTCAAAATTCAACCAACCACTAGCACCATTCATGATGAACCAATTTAATAAGAATAGAAATATTGCACCATATTAAAAAAATAACTGGTAAAATCCAATATGGTTAGCCTTATATCATGTTCTAATTAGCTAATAAAGGTAAAAGGTCAAGATACATACCTTAAAGTAGTACTAATGGGAGGCAACCCAAATTTTAAAATTACTTTATAGGAAATATATTTATATTATTTGTTTAGTTAACTAACTCCCCTTGTGGTTGATCTCTTTATCTATTGGAGAAGAATACATTAAATTTTTTAAAATGGTTTGTTTTTTCACTATTTTTTTATCATTTAAACACAAGGAAGGAAGAATAATGATACAACCGAAGTACTCAAATTATGGACAATTCACATTGTGAGTTAAATAAATTACTTGAAATAACTATTCAAATTGTGAACCTCTTCAAACCAAACATAAAAAATCATTAAAATGGATTAATAGAAGGGGGTGTATTTTTTACTTTTTTATATTCTTACATATCTAGTTTTTGTTGTAACTTTATTGGAAAAAAAAGAAAAAAATGAAATGAATTTTTTCCTGAAATGAATTGAATTTGAACCATCCAAAAAATTGTTTTGAATATTTTTATTATATTGCATAATAAATGAGACACCAAAAATTAGAAGAAATATTTTGGCGTATTGGACAATTTGAAAATTCATACCCATAAATGAAAAGTATACAAATGGAAATTTTGAAAGTCACTTGCTTACTTCATTATCAGTTTCATGAATATGATTTCTAAAAAGATTAATTTTCTTGATGTTGATTCCAAAAATCATTATTTGATTTAGATATATATTGATTTTCATTCCATGATCAAATTAAATTTTACTATGTTGACATTCCTAAGAGATTATAGACAAAATATTTCTTATTTATTTAGCATATATCTTGATTATAACATGAGTCATGTACACCTAATTCAAAATTCATTAATGTATTAAAAATGATATGGAAAAAAATCACTTCTGAAATTATTGTATAATTTTATTGATGAGACATTTTATTCAGATAACTACTTGCACATCGATCCTTCATTAGTTTTTTGAGTCCATGGATGGCTCTGTTAGGATTGAGCCATGTTACAATCCATTATTTCCTTCCTTAACCAACTCTTTTTATTTTTCATGATATTCAATTGAATTAGTGTGTGGGAGGTTTTGTTCATGGTGGAGATGAAATTTCATATCTTTAATGGAGTCATTATGGTGTTTCCATGTAATTTTTGTGGAAGGATCATATTTACATTCATTGTAAATCATTATTTATCCCACTTATTGTAACAAAATGATTGAAAAATTTGATTGTGACTTTAGAAAATAAAATAACACCCTTACTAGACCAGTTATTTTTATCATATGTTGTCATATGGTGGATGTGAGGTTTATTTCAATAATGGATTTCAAGAAATATAACAATTATTATTATTATTATTATTATTTTCTCGGGTAGGTCAAAAATTAAAATTTATAGACCAATGGTCTCAAAATCATATGTTGTTAGGTTGTGAATGGGAGACATATCCTCAGTATAGATTTTGAAAAATAAAAAAACAATAAAAATTTGAACAATAATATAGGGTCATTTTTTGTTATGATTACATCATTTATGAGCCATTACATTACTCTGGGTGTGAGAAGTCATTATATCTTGGTAAGGACCATTTCATTTAGCTTCAATTTTGAATATCATAAATTATAATTTTGATTTTATCCTCCTCCTTGATCTGGAAATGATATTCATCATTAATACCTATCTACCCATTTTCGTAGATCCATTTGAACCGAAATCACAAATCCTTAATGATTAATTATGATAACAATATTACAGAGTGGGGAATTTAGATTCCTTACAAGTCTTCAGTAAGGATCATGTACTCGAGGTATTAGAATAAATCCATAAAATTATTACCTTGAGTGATGAATGGAAAACTTAATGGAAATGTACATCATAATTGGAATGGGTGTTGATGAAGGGTTGAAAACTATATGTGAAAATGGAGAAATATCTTGAATTTTCCATTATAAATGAGGCAATATTTTTGGGATCTTTTATTGGGTCTGAATTTTGATTTTAGAATATCTAGTTATAACTTGTTTCTATGAGCCTTATAATTTTACAATTCTCTTATTAATGTGTGGATCCTTTATGTTTCGATGTTGAGGTTTTTATAGAGTACGAGAAAAGATATGAGCGTGGGGATATTTGAATACTCTATTTTGTTCTAATTATTGACTGTTTTTATATGTGAATCAATTGAATAATAATTAATTAATTATGAAATTCATTGAAGATAATGATGTATTTTGTAATGTTATTAAGTGTCTAAATTTAGAGAAATACTAAGAAAAATGTGGAAATTGAGGACCAAAAAAGAAACTTTGTGCTAATATATGAAGTGGTGTGGAATAACAACGAATAATGATAATGAATATGAGGTTTAGGATTATATACAAAGAGAACGAGAGAGGTTCTAGAGGCACAAAACTCAAGAAGAAAGATGAAATAGTGGTTCTGACAATAGATGTTGTTGATACATAATATGTACTTAATAAAAGACATGTAAATATACATGTTGTGAACTATTTATAGGCCGTGGAGAAGAATAAACCAACATTTTTTGAATAATTTAAGTCCAAGACATTACACAGCATGTAATCTTTACACAACATGAAAGTGTCTAGATGAATAAAAAAATAAAGATTTTCATAATATCTTTTATGGACATACTATATATTTTTAACTCAATTTACCATTTAAGTACATATTTGACCTATGGTTTATGGGATAACATTATAGGCCTATATATATTGATATTGGATTAGAGTTTGGCTTTTCCATTCCAAGATTGAGGCATGACCACCCATAGGTTGTCGATGGGTTCTAACCCTTCGTTATTTATAGATAGGTTTTTATTTATTCTTTTCTATTATCTATTATATTGTAATAATTGAATTATATCTAGTTTTATTCTAATATCTTTCTTTTAATCATTAATTTTCACATCCATTCATCCATTTCGGTGTTCATTAGTGTTGCTTTTTTCAAGTTAGTTTTTAATCAATTTATCATTATTTCAATTATGAATTTTCTTATTTTTAATTATTCAATGACTATGTAAAAAATTCCATATATTTCGATGATTGTTTTAATTTCAACATGTTAATCTATTCTTCTATGGCTTAGGGGTCGATATTAGGAGCGTTTTTAACCATAATGAATGTATAAATTGAACCTTTATAACTCTACAGATAATAATTAGGTTAAAAACAATTATTATTTCGATTATATTACACATCCTTGACCAAGGGTGGTGTAAATTAATAAAAATAACCCAATTGAAGTTGAGTATGCTATGACCATTAGACTGTGATTATTTATACAATTGAAGTTAAGAATAACACATCTAGGTTGTAAGTTATACCCATACGAAGGGATAGGTGTAGCATACGTAGATCCAATTAGTTTGAACCAAACCAGTTGGTGACCCTTTCACCACTTCAAAAACAAAGACATAGGACTATTCAAAGTCTGACTTTGGATTATCCTCTTATTAAACCCTAAAATTGAAACTTATTCATTATTTTATTTCTTCCAACATTCTATTATTTATTTTATGTCTTTTAATTATTTTAACTAAATAAAAATAATATAATGACCCGAACATTGGTCAATAATTTTCTGTCATGTTCCCCACTCTCTGTGGATTTGACCTCGTATATTCACTTTATTATGCTTTTTAAATCTATTTTCCTTAAGATAAAATAATTTTTTTATTATATCCAATGGAAATGACAACTAAATTGGGGCCTATCAATTTTCATGGACTAATGTCCATTGAACATATCAATTTTTATTATAAGTTAACAATGATCAAATTTAATTTATCCCATAAGATTTATGATGAATAATTATGACTTCATCACCTAGTTTTAACCTAGATTAACCAGATTTACCCTTTATGGTGGTGATAAATTTTTAGAACATTACTCTTCATATTTACCAATAATATAGGTGGACTATTTACCAAATTTGAACATCATGATTCTTGATATATAATCCATTTCATTAAATTCAATGCATATAATTTCCATAATTTAATTTAAAATCAAAATGAAAAAGCATTAAAAAATCATTTTTTAAAAGCCTTTTTATATATAGAAATTATTTTATTCCAAATTAAATCCTAAAATGGATTCAAATAAACATAATTGAATTATTAATAATATAATATCACTAATTTATTTTGAAATAATTTAAACAAAATGGGAAATTTTAATTTCTAGATACTGAAATGCAATTTTCAATAAAAATTGGTGTTTTTCACTACTAACAAGAAAATAAATACTATAAGAAAAGTTTGAATATTTAACCCTCAGATAGATTTTATATGTTCATTTCAAAAAAGTTATTTTTTTATAAAATATAATTCATAGATGTTTAGGAAATTTATTATAATATTTTCTCACAAAAATAAATAATTGTTTATTGAAGAAAAAATCTTTCTATGGAATAAAATAAGTTCACTAACAATTGAGTACTTATTTCCTAATAATTAATCAAAATATTTATATTGATTAGATCATTTTAGTATATTTTAAAATTCATTCAATAATATCTATACCCTCCAATTCATCGACTAGTTTATAATGTTCGTATTTAAATAATTTTACTTCTTGGTTCGTTTAAGCTTGGTTTTGTGTGTGTTGTATGCTATTGAACCTTATATTATTTATTTTAAATCTCAAGGTGATACAAGTGAATGGTGCACTGACCATCAACTCTAGAACTACTAATCTCTTCTTTGATTTTGGTTTTACCCACACTTCTGTATCTAAATAACTTGATAAAAGTATCACATTACCACCTTAATGATTAGATGTTGAATTAGTAATAAAAAAACTAGTGGTACGATGATAGAATCTCAAGTCTGTGATTCTTCATTTGTTGATGTTTGTGGGAATGTAATTCCCACAAATATTTTTATAGTACCTATAGAAAAATTTTATTTAGGCATGTATTTTATTTTTTTTATATGAATCTCATATCAATTATTGAGGAAGGGTAGTGACGATCAATATTCTAAACTATCCTATGATCATTAATTGGTGTGAGGATAAATATGAACATCTAATGGAAATTAAATTCAATATATGGGTCTGGATTCTTTTTCAATGGGGGGAATTTATCTTATTTGTTTTTTTGTGAAACTCAACTTTGAAGATATATCTATTTTATTGGATTTTGTTGATGTATTTCCAAATTTTTTTCCTATTATTCCTGTAAATCATTAAGTTTAGTTTTCAATATAACTCATACAAGGTGATTCAACAATTTCAATGATTATTTATATAATGGCCCTGATTTAGGTACAAGAATTGAAGAATAAAATCCAAGATAATATTGATAAGGGATTCATTCAGTTAAGTGTATCCCCATAAGGTGCACTCATATTTTTCAAAGAAAGATGGATAAATGAGACTCTTTAATGATTATCGGGAACTTAAATGGTTCAAAATCAAGAAAAAGTGGTGTCTTCTCTGTATTGATGGTTTTATTATTTTTAATATGGAGCTAAATATTTTTCTAAGACTAATCATCAATTAGGATACTATCAGTTAAAGTTTAAAAGTGAAGAAATACCCATGAATTTTTTTCCAAGGTAGAAACATTATGAATTAATAATGATGTCATTTGGTCTAACTAATTCCCTAACTATATTCATGTTTTTAAATAATATAATCTTTTAATATTACCTAGATCGGTTTTTGGTAGTCATTATAGATGATATTCTTATAAATAAAATATAATGTAATAGAATAAAGATCACATAATGATTTCACTAAAGGCCCTAAGGAATGAAAATCTACATGAAACATTTTCTAACTATGAATTTTATCTTCAAAAAATTTCACTTTTTTCATTACATAATCTCAATTGTTTCTAAAACCGTGGATCCCTAAAATAGAGAAGTTATTAAAAATTTCCCCAAACCAAACATTGTAACTATGATCTATAGTATACATAGATCATATAGATATTATCAATGCTTCATGAAGGATTTCACATGGATATATTATCCACACATCGAGTTAACTCATAAGGGAGTCAGGTTCCTTTGGACTGATGAATGTGAAGAAAAGATAAAGACACAAAAGAGATGGTTGGTTAATGCACATGGGCTCACACTAACCAATAATGGATAACGGTTTTCAATTTATAGTGACTAATTTATGAAGGGGATGCTATTTTTTCTTAGGTAAAATTATATGGTTATAGCTTATGCATCACACCAATTGAAGAGTCCCAAGAAAAATTACCCAAATGTGGATGCTTAAATACATGTGTTACAAGATAGGCTAAGAAAGGAATGTCCACTTTGAAACAAATTTGGACCAAAGATGCCCAAAGAACCACTTAAGGGAATTGTTCTAGAAAGTATAATGTTTTATAGTTGTCTTCAGATCACCAATGTCCCCATTCACATGAATATTGAGGCATAAACCTTCACACTACGTAACTATGGGTCATCGAGCCCTATTAGTGCATAAAGAACATAATAATTCACAAAAGCCTCCAAATTTAACTAAACTGATCCCCTTTCCTTTTTAGGGAATACATAAACCCCCATATATTTTAAATTTAAGGGGATGTGACCTTTCCGTATCTGATAAAATCTCTAAATTCACAAAACATAGAAGCATCGTGGGAAAGATGGAAGATGGATTTCCAAAGGTAGCCATCGTTTATGAAACTTCCTTCCAAGGGGTTTTGAGAACCTCCACCCATGGTGTAGATTCCTTTCATGAAGATTCATGTCCTTTGTGTATGAATAAATCCCTCTATGGGTCTTATGGTTCCACAAGATAATTATCATTCTCAAAACCAACCCCATGGTAACCAAGAATTCACTCCAATGAAGGGTCACCCTATTTCCTAAAACATATTCTTTCCTGATACATTTGATATTCATGAGACTCATATCCTTAAAGAACCTCCCAAACATCATGAAATCCACCCTCCATTCCCCTCCATCGTCCCTCCTTTCATCTAATACCTTTTAATAAAATTTGAGTTTTCGAGGCCCCTATACCAATCCAATACCAGTTAAACCACACCTCAAATCTCTGTGTGACTTGTTCCACCTACCTTGTGTCTACCCACATTACATCAATTATGTACCAAGGCATTAACCTGAATTTTACTCTAATGCATAAAAACCATATGGACTTTTTATACTAATAATATGTTCCCAAACATTAGGCCTCCTCTTTGTCACTCCTCCACGATAGTATTTATGCCATGCCCCGCTAATAGAAACTTGAGGAGTGGATGTGTAAGAACGAAAGGTGACATAACCAAGGGAAATCAATTACCTATATTTTTAGAGAGTCCTTTTTACATATTTTAATATTTCCTTCACATTTTAACCCTCTTTGTGTAAGCCTAATTCATGTATGAGATGCATCATGTAAAACTACCTTGCTCCACATCATAGTCATACAATCTTAAACTACACAAAAACATCCTCATCACCTGATGAAATACTATATTCTTACCTTTTTTAATGAACATTTGATTCCCAATGTTGGATCATCATGGGATTCTACATCCTCCCATACTATGGTATGATACTCATACATCAGGTAGACCATAATGATAATAAACACACAATCCTCGGTTGATGCTCATTCCGCTACAGGAAGTTCCTAACATCATGAAATTAATCTATATGTGTTTTCATTATCATAAAGGCATTAAAATATGGAATAGAAATACATGGGCTTTTATCCCTATCAATTCAAAATAGTACATGTGACACTTCCCTGAGGTTCAACCCCAACAATCCCATGTTTCATATCTTTCCCCTAGGAACACACTTAACCTACCCAAATATGCCTAAACTTTTTAAACCTATGATCCATATATCCCCACAATACATTAATACTATGACCTATATGTTCCTACAAGATGTTAAAAAAGTCACTTGTTCATCACCACAATATGCTAAACCAATAACCCATCCTTCCCCGTGAGATGTTAAACTTGCGACACATATTTACTTGCAAGATGTAAAACCTATAACCCATCAATCTCAACATGATGTTATTCACATGACCTAATCTATCTTCACAAGATTATAAACCTATGACTAGATCCAGAATCTATACCCCTTAAAATAAATGTGGTATGATTGAGGGAAAAATCCTAATAAGACTTGTGACTATGGTTTTAACTACACAATCACTGAAATAGGATGCATTAGGTTCTTCACCTAAGATGCCTTACCCATGATGTGACTGATAATTCAAAAGGATATGGTTTTATTATTTCCTAATAAAACCAATATCCATAAATTCCATGAAATTCAAGATTTTTTCATCTACTCCAACTGAAGGGTGTTTCCCTATTGAGATATTAGCAGCATGGTTAATCATTTTCCACATCAATATAGAATTGGGATTGAGTTTCACAAATATGAATCAAATATCTGAGGGATACCCATACTAGGTGGTGAGAACAAAGGATGAATCCATGGAATGGGGAACTAAAATCCCATCATTCAATTTCAATCAAGGATAAAACATCCCCAATTAAAATTATGGAAGTACCCAAATTCTGAAAGTGGTAATGTTGGGAAGAAGAATGTGTGATGCGAAACCCTAACGTAATGTTTTGGAAAGAAAAATGGTACAAATAACAAGAAATTTATCCTTATAAATATGATCAAATGGAAAATTTTGGGAATTTCCAAGATGAGGAATCATCAATGTGAGTACCCACTCCTTTATTTATAATTTGATCTGTAACATTGGGTGTGTGAAGACCTTGTGTTTGTGATGCCATGCCAAAACCATCACCCTTTGGTCAAGGCTCCTCGGCACCAGCACTAGGAGAAATTCAATCAAATCCCTTATATGGTTTCTATTGTTCAGTAACCTTATTACTAGAACTGGGTAATGATTAATCAAATCCTTGCTCTGGTTTCTTTTTTCCAAGATAATCAAATCCATCACTAGGGCAAGGTATTTCATATCCCTGCATCATTTTCTCTTGTACAGGATCCATTGTTCTAGAATTGGGGTTAATTTCATCATGTATATGATCCAGTTTGTCTGGTCAAGGACCCTCAGTGTAAGCAGTGGGTATTGGTCAATCTTATCTCTTCTATCATTACTCTTCTTTCTGAAACACCGCTTTCGTAATCATCCAAAACTCCAAGGAACCCTTTCCCTATATTTCTAATGACATATGAATCCATATCTCGATTTCCCCTCACCCATTCATTTTGGTGATATAGGAATTCAAATCTTCTGGGAACCTTTAACTCGGCATCTCGGTGAGATTGGAATCCACATCCCCTGGGTTCCCCCTCCCACAACATTCCATGAGAAAGGAATATATAGCTCCTGGGAACCTTTGCCGTGATATTTCCATGGGATATAAATCCACTAATCTTAGGTTAACTTACCCATAAATTTCAGTATGATTGAAATTCACAACTCCATGGTTACCTCACCAAAAAATTTCAGTGATATATTCATCCATATCTCCTAGGATCCCTCTCCCTTACATTATAGAGAGAAATGAATCCGTAGTTCCTGGGTACCCTCACCCAGAACATTTTTCAAGATAGGCTTCCATTTCTCTTCATCTCCATCTTTCCAAAATTTTGGTGAGTTATGAATCCACATATCCTAGGTTCCCTCGCTAATATTTCATCTACATAGGATTCCATGCCTCTTGGGAATCATTTCTTGTACATCCAAAGAGTTAGGCTTACGTGACTCTAAAAAATCATATTCACATTCATAAGGAGAGTTATTCTTCCACAACTCCCTAGTTCTATCACCCCATCCTTTTGGAGAGTTAGGATTTCATGACTCATGGGAGTCACCACCCCATCCATTTAAAGGGTTAATCTTTCACACCTACCAAGAGTTATCACTCCACCCATCTAGAGAGGGAGGAACCAGTTCTAGTCTACCATTATGAATATAATTAATGGGAAATTTACTAAGGGGTCATATCATCCCTTCCCCATTTGACCTCACTCCAATATCTCTTGTCTCACCTTCCACCCTTAGGTAATTCCATGTCATCCTGACTTCTATATGGGGAAGTGTGTTCATATGAACAAGATCATGTCCCCAACCATCTATTAGGCTTGTTAGGTCAACACTTTATATTGCTTGTACAAATAGAAACCATCATGGAGGTTACCATCCTGATAAACAATAACTACATAGGTCCTCTATATGGCACCAACACAAGACTTTGGAATGTTCCTCATGACATAGCCCAGCTAATGCTTGGAGAAAATTTTTACATATGCGGGGGTGATTTTAGGTGAATCACGTGGTAGTGTCCCCCCACCCAATCCTCAAGGATCACAAACCTTCGAGATGTGAAATATATGACCATGCCTTTTCTGATAAAATACATGGTGATAGATCTTTGAAACAATATAGGGAGATCATTCTAGATTATCTAATATAGGAATGTTATTGAATCTTTGGTCTGGCTAGTGTGATATATCACTAATTTTGGGAAGTGTACATGTAATAATTCACCAAGAGTCTTAGTTTCATGATGTTAAACTGGGAAATAACCATCATCTTGGTCACATATACTTACACTAGGTAGAAACTTCTTTTCCATGTGATGTTAAATTCTACGAAATTTTGGTCAATGTTCTATGACGTTAAACTATAGAAACTATATGTCCTTTCCGTAAGATGTTATAATACATGGTTCATTTTCTAGTCACATTCCATAAAAATATAGGATAATATCCGAATTTCCTGATATTAAACTATTTACAATCTCTATTCCTATCCACATAATTTCAAACACTATAACACTGTGGTCAAAGTTATTTAACCTTAAACAACATCAACCTCTTATACTTACTATAAAATGTGAATATTATATAATATCACTGGTTCTATTTTCACCACCATTAATGTCACATCCACAATCCTTGATTCATGAAATTAAACTATGTAGCATCATTATCCCTGCCTCTACAGCCTTAAAGGGCATATACATCATTCTTTATACATGACATAACACTATGTAGCATCATCGGGCCAATATAAATAACCATAAATGGAACATATATCATCCTTTTTGTGTGAAATTAAACTACATAACATTATTGGTCTCCTTACATGACCAAAAATTTCATACACATCATACCTGTTTCCTGAAGTTAAAATTCATAGCATCACTGGTCCTATTTCATGATCTTAAAAGGCACATCCACCATCCCTACTACATGATATTAAACTACTTAGCATTGGTGGTCATGTTTGAAAAACCTTGAAAGTCACATAAACTACCTTATTTCATGATGTTAAAACTATATATCATCTTGGTCCTATCTTCATATTCTTAAAAGTAATATACTTCATCCTTACTACATGACGTTAAACCGTGTAATGTCATTTGTTTTGTATTAATGAACATAAAAGGAATATACTTGGTCCATTCTCTACGACCATAAACTAAAAACATCCCATTGGTCAATTATCTAGGAAATTAAACTATCTATATCTTACTGGTCTAATTTTCATTGCCTTAAACTATATGCAATTGGTTCGATCATAATGTGTAACACCCAGAAAATATAAAGTAGGAACCTTGTATTTGATGGCGTGTATGACACATGTCACTAAGAAAGTATGGGAATATAATATCCAAATAAATTATAATATATTTACTATTTTAAAATATATTCTATATATTCTATATATTTCAATTCAATCAACACTTTGTTAGTGTGTCTTACACAAAACAACATGTTTCTTCTATGGCTTGTATTACCCACAAGACCAAGTTTTATCGAAAAATAATATGTTACTTAAAATATTATTTTTTAATACAATAAGATATAAAAAACTATCTAACATGGATAATATTAACTAAAGTATGACAATATATGGTTTACAAAACTAATTAATTTATTATAAATTAAATATAAATGAATATGACCACCAATTGAATATAAAAGGAATATATTTATAGAAAACTATTTGAATGCCCACAAAGTTGTTTTTCCATAATAAATTATATTAATTAAAATTATTTAGTGATATTAATTTAATATATACTATTTATTCAATAAAATATTTTTTATATTTACCCAATATATTTGATAAGAAAAAGATAAGAATAATCCCAGTTTTACACATAAAAACTATATTTTTATTAAGGTATTTTAATGCTTTTTAATCGAGAATATATTTTAAATTCCTGTTTTGAAACTTTTTTAGATTATATATGTAATAATAAACATAATATTTTAAATAAAATCATAAAAATTATGTTAGGGTGATTTTTTTTTTTATGTAATGTTTTATTTTTTAATGATTAATGAAAAAAACTGAAACTTAATTCAAAACAAGTTTTAATCTACATTATTGATAAGTTAAAATTATATTTTTATATGTTTTAAAGATTAATTAGATAATTTTTTTATAAATTAATCCAATTAAGATCATTAGAATGAATTTTACTATGAAATTGACTATAAAAACATAGAAAACTTTCAGACATTTTTAATTTAAAACCAAACATTATCGTCTCCTCAGCAGGATTAAATTTATGTTAATTTCTTCCACTTAAATGATTTGAATTTGAAAAATTAATCCCATACAAATTTCTAGAACCTATACTACATTTTAATTAATTTGGTTCATTATATGGGCCACTTGCAATGTGAAAAATGTTTATGGAATTAATTTTTCAAAATATTACAAGAATCCCACTCCACCTCTACTATAAGATTATCTTCTCTTCTCCTAATACCTCACAACACTAAAGACACATTGTATCAACCAATATCTATTTAAAAAATATCCTAAAAATACCTCTATAAATCCTATAATCCTAAACTTGGTCATAAATCCAATAAATAAATCCTTATGGTATAACCTAAATTAAATTACACGATTAAGAGGTAACATCTTTCTTTAAGATCCCCAGTGTTATGTTCTTTATCCATCCCCTCAACTATTTTTATTCCATTATTATATAAAAACTAAAGTATAAAAAATAAAAAAGGGTGTTTTTATGATATGTTTTATACCTACATTTAGAGACACCTCTATATAATGGATATCGAATATAATGTTTACCTGTACGGCAAAGTACTGCCTCCTGAAACAATGATTGTTCATTTTCTATTTACCACCTTTCATGATGGCCATTATGAGGGAAAATATATTTATATATTTTATATATGATTTTTTTAATGTCTTTAATATTCTAGTATTATTTTAAACCACTTACCCATATACTTTCCTTTTTGTGAAAATACAATAACATCGTTTGTGGAAGTGTGGACTACCGCCCCCTCAAAGCAATGTGATCCATTCACAGGATACATGGAATTTATAAAGGATTGTTTTAATTAAGCATATGATAAATACAAAAATATATAAGATATTAATGAAATAATTATCATTATGTAAATAATATATATATATATATATATTAATTTATTTATTACTCTTTTCATACAAAGTGTAATAACGTCGTTTGTGGATGTATGGATTACCGCCTCGTTGACCCATTGGGATTTGTTTTATATCACATGAATTATATATATATAATTATATATGATTAAATAATATGTAATTTATTATATAATGATCATAATGGAAAATATATTAATACTTAACTTCTTTCCATAAAGATCACTGAAAAATGGGAATGTTACTCATGCATACATATGACCTACTATCTCCATGAGTGTAATGTTGGTTCATTTTTCTAACCATATTAAGTGATTGGTTTTAAAAATTTAATATATGTATAAATATAATATTTATTTCATGATTATTATTATGGATATGTCACAAAATAACCCCTTTCACCATAGTTGATTTACCAATGTTCTTTTCGACACATAAACCAAATTTGGTCAAAACACCTGATGTAAACTTAAATGTTTAATTTTTTGTATATGACATGGTAATAAGGGAAAGAAATGTTTCGATAAAAATTAAAAAGGCTCTAAATAAAGTAAATAATAAACATAATTTTTTTAATTTAGGAATATAAATACACATGAGACAAGTCAGACTCAAGGTAAGGGATTTCATCTCAATTTACATTCCATTGAGAATTATTGATTAATATAGACCAAATCACTTTTATATGGTGTATATACTACCCTTTGAAAAATAATATCATGAATATTATTTTTATAATGATATTATAATTATAATTTAATGTAATAACATCATGCGTATTATGATTTAAAGGTTTCACAGTGTTATGGGACTCTTTATAATCGTTAAAGATTATTCTCCTCAAGAATGTTCTTAATGATTATCTTTGTAATATCACCTACTTTTGTGATTATTTAATTTCTATTAAAAATAAATTTAATTTAATAATATTTCATTGTAAATTTATTTAGTATACATATTTTCATATTATGTACATTATTATTTCCAAAACCGTATATCATTTTACAAATGGTGTTTACATAAACAGTTATTTGATTAACAAAGGAATTATCGATTAATCGGTATTGTTCATTCAATACAGATACTTGATAAGGCATATTGTATATTAATTAAATTTATTACTTTATATGAATAATTATTTGTACATGTAATAAAGGGTGGATCTTGGACTCTATAGAGCTCCTTGATGCACCATAGGTTCTTATGAGAATAATAAGGTGTGAAAATTAAATCGGTTTCTATCTATAATTTTAAACTGTTTGGAGGATGGATCTTGATTGTAGAGGATTTCATGTAACTGATACATGATGTCCAATAATTAATCATTGCATTTATTTTTAATCATTATTTATTATGCATGAGATTTTAACATGATAAAGTCTATGGATGCATTTAAATCTCAGTTTTTTGATTAAATGGTATTTGTTTTCAGTTTATTACTTTGACATATTTATTTTTCCTCATATAGTAATTTGATTGGAATGTGTTTCCATTTATTAAATTTCCATATTATTTATTAACTTATTTCTCAGATTTTGGATTTTATGGTATATATATTCAATTATTAACCATGGAATAATTATTATTCCCATTGATTTATTATTACTTCAACTACACTTGACCCTTTCTGAGCATTTGAGTTCACCCATATTATGTTTCATTCCCCAGTAATCCCAGAAGTGCACTATAAAATATATATATATTAATATAAAATAAGGAATAAAGTCATTCTTGAACTTATTTACTTAGAAAGTAGAAAAATATATGTTTTAATAAGTATATTAATTTGTAATACTACACTCATGTATGTATCAGGTTTACCAAGACTAATAAAGTCTAGGTCCTTCAGGATTTGATTCCTTGTAACCATGACAAAATAATTGATAGAATAAACTGGCTATGGGATATATAGGGTAAGGTTTCTATAGTTTTTATCAAATTAAGTTTAGTAGAAATATTGGTAACTAGTTTTAGGAAAATATAGATTAGAGAACATAAACCTACGATATAATTTGAGAATAAGTATATAAGAACATAAAAGAATTATTGGTAAGGTAGATATTATGGGGTTATTCTTTTATATACATCACTATTAGGATAATACAGGTAGAAATTGTTCTAGAACAGATGTTCCTTGGAGTAACAACTCTGAAAAGGTGTGTAGGGCCTGACACGATGTAACCTGGTACATGACAGCGAGCCTTACAATACACTTGGTTTGACACACCTAGGGGATATGCTTAGAATAATCCACATTTAATTACAAACCATTATGAAGAATTTTGACAATGAATTACCAAGGATGAAAATTATATAGAGTGAGTACGTTTGTGAAATAAAACAGATGAAGTATTTATGTATCATCATTGTATTGAAAACCTTAGTTAAAATGCTATTTAGTAATTTAACTTATTTTAAGGATGTACATCATATTTATTTTATAAAATATTTCAATTTTATTTTAGAAAAGGACAGAATGTATGATGGGTGATAACCCATCATGTCTAGAAAGTTCGTGGGGCTTGATCCCATGACTGAAGGACGATAAGGGTTCTCCACCTACCACTGGCCTACATGGTGTCCTATTTAGTTTGTAATTATTTAAACAATTAGATGAATAAATATTAATGATGAAATAATAGTGTTACTCTTTAGGTTTAGATATTAATATATTAACCATATAGACATTATAGAATAGTTAGAGGAATATAGTTATACTTTTCACTCTTTTTTGGGCCTTACGATCTGTTAAATGTTTTAGTTGTTCAGGGATCAAAGTTAATTTTTGGATACCCATTTCTTATGATAAGGGATTAATTAAAATTTTATTGAATCACAACCCAAAATAATAAATTATTCTTATGAAATATAAATATATTAAGAAATTATATTTTATTATATTCTTATACAGTAAAATAAATACTCAACATTGTGAAAATGGTCATGAAAAATACATTATCCTAATACCTTAATTTTTTTGAATATATTGTCACCTAAATCATAACCGGTTTATGGAATTAAGGCCATAAAATTTCCATTAATCATACACTTTTTAGTGATTTATGACCTCAATCTCTCCCAATAAATAATTATTTTTTCCTCCATGTATGTATCTCTACTTTCCACTAATGTTCTCCAACTTACAGACCCAGTTATATGTTAGTTTATATGAAATTTTTCTTACCATTATCTAATTTATATAGGGTTTATTATGAACCATTCTCATAATTTTTTATTCCAACATAGTAAATATAAAGAAACTATTACCATGCTCAGGTTTAAATTGAGAGGTTGAAATTTAATTAAGGTGGGGAGAATGTAATGCCACAAAAATCTAAAGTAGGAACCTTATATTTAATAACTTGTATGACATAAGACACCAATAGTTTAAGGGAATCTAATATTAGAATACTTTACCATATATTTACTATTTAAAATAGATTCATTATATTATATTTATTTAAATTTAAGAACCACTCAATTAGTGTGTGTTACTTGCAGCAACTATTTTCTTCAATGCCTTGCATTACACACAAGACCTAGTTTTACCGAATAATAATATATTATTTAAAATATTATTAATTATATAATAAGATATAATAAACTATATATAATTAATTAAATTAATAAAACTATTAAAATATATGGTTTACACTACTAATTAATTGATTAAAAATTAATTATAAACGAATATAACAACCAATTGAATATAAAAGGAATATTTTTATAGAATACTATTTTTTTCACACAAAGAAAGTTTACAGTAATAAATTAAATTAATTAAAATTAGTGGGTGATATTAATTTAATATATATATATATATATATTATTCAGTAAAATATTTTTTACATTTATCTAATAGATTTGATAAGCATAAGATATGAACAAACCCCATTTTATACATAAAACCCTATATTTTTATTACGGAATGTTTACGTATTATTAATGGAGAACATATTTAAAATTAAAAAATTTCTACTTTTATAGATTATATATTTTAAAATTAACATATTTTTAATAATAACATAAAAATTAGGTTATGGTGAATTTTTTGTATTTTCCTGTAAAATTTTATTTTTTAATAAATAGTGAAAAATACTGAAATTTAGATCAAAACTCATTTTTCATATAATTTATTCATATGATAAAATTATATAATTAATGGTTTTTAATGATTATTTAATAAATATATTTTGAATTGATAAAATTTAGATCCTTGGAATCAATTTCAATTTTAAATTGACTATAAAACATAGAAATCAATCAGATGTTTTTACTTTAAAAACTAGCATTATCGTCCCATTTTTATTCAAATGTTTTGATCTAAAATTAAACACACCTCCATCTAATGGATAAAGAATGTATTTTTTACATGTAAAGAAATCTACCGCCTCAGAAAACAATGATTGTTCATTTTTTCTGACTATAATTGTTGAAATTATGATGAAAAATATGTTTATATATGTTATATTTGATATTTATTAGTTCTTTACAGTTATTTAATTAGTTTAAAACACATTTCCTTGCAAATTATATTTTGTGTAAACATGAAAACATCATTTTTGGTAGTGTGGACTACCGCCCCCTCAAATAGATGTGATTTGTTTACATGATACGTGGAAGGTATAACTGATTGATTTAATTTAACACATGTTACATAAGAAATGACTATATGATATTAATTAAATAATTATATTTCAAAATATATATCTGTATATATATATATATGTATATATATCATTTTTATTCACTATTCACACACAAAGTGATAATTTCATACGTGGACATGTGGATTACCACCTCCTCATCTTGATGTGATTCCTTTTACGTCACATGAATTATAAATATAAGTATTTATGATTAAATAATATGTTATTTATGATATAATTATAATTTTGTAAATATATACTATTACTCACCTTCTTTAAATAAGGACCATTGAAAAATGGTAATGTTACTCATACGTATGTACAAACTACACTCTCCATGAGTGTAACATTATTTCATTTTTCATAACCATATTTACTTATTGATTTTTATGTAAAATAGAATTATAAATATAATAATAATTTCATGATTATTATTTGGGATAAGTTACATAATTACCCTTTGGACCATAGTTTTTTTACCAATGTTTATTACATCACATGAACCGAATTTGGTCAAAACACCTGATGTAAACATAATTGTTTAATTAGTTTTATATGACATGTTGATAAGTGAAATAAAAGTTATGATAAATATGAAAAAGTTTCTCAAGAAACTAAATAATTAACATAAATTTTTTATTCAGGAATATAAAGTCATCCGAGACAATTTGGACTGAAGGTAAGGGATTTCGTCTCAATTTTCATTCCATTGAGAGTTATTTGTTGTTATGTACCAAATCACTTGTATATAGTGTATATACTTACTTTTGACACATAATATCTTGAATATGATTATTCTCATGATATTACAAGTTTCATTTAATTACATAACTTCATGAGGATTATGATTTAAATGTTTCATAGTTGTATGGGATACATTGGAATGTTTAAAATTTATTCTCCTCAAGAATGTTATTAATGATTATCTTTGAAATCTCAATTTATTTTTGTGATTGTTAACTTTCTATTAAGACAATAACTTTATTTTAATATTAATTTTTACAAATTTATTGAATATCCATATTTTCATATGTTGTATATTATTATTACACATACCATATATCATTTTAATTAAAGTGTTTACTGTAATAGTTATTTGATTAACTATGGAATTACTCATAAATCCATATTTTCATTCAATATGGATATTTGATAAGGAGTGCTTTTTGTTAATAAAATCAGTTAATCTATATAAATAATTCATTGGTCCTTTAAAAATGGGTGGATCTTGGACTTTATATAGCTCGTTGATGGATCAATAGGTTCTAATGAGAAAAATATGTTGCTCAAATTAAATGGGTTTCTTTCAATAATTTTAAAATTTATTAAGGATGGACCTTGACCGTAGAGGTTTCCATGTTCTTGAAAAATTACATCCAAAAATTAATCATTTCAATCATTTTGATTCATTATTGTTTTTACGTGATATTTTTACATGATAAAATCTAGGGATCCATTTCATTCCAAAATTATTGATCAAATTAAATGTGTTTTAAATTTCATACCTTGACATATTTATTTTTTCTTATCTAGTTATTTGAATGGATGTGAATCTATTTATTATATTTCAAAATTGTTTATGTACTTACTTATCTGTTTATTGATTATATGGTATGTCTATTATATTATTTTCCCTTCCATAATTATTATTCTCATTGATTCATTATTTAATCTGTTATATTTTACCCTTACTGATAATTTCGGCTCACCCTTATTATGTTTTATTCCCTAGTAATCGAAGAAGTATACTATGAAATATATGTAAGAATATACTATATGTAATAAAGTTGTTCTATAAGTTATTTACATAAATTGAAGAATAAAAAATTATTTTTTAATTAGTGTATTAATTTGTAATATGAGAATCATGTAAGTTTTTGGTTTTCTCAAACTACTAAACTCTCTATCCTTCAGGATTTGATTCTTTGTAATATTTCCAATATAATTGGTAGAATACACTCACTCCAAGATATCTGGGTTCAGGTCATTATATTATGACTTTAAACTAGGAGAATCTTCATAGTCTTAATAGTATGATTTTAAACTAAAAAGACTAACGTTCCCATCACATGACGTAAAACAATATCCTTAACCTACGTGGAAAACACAGGATTCCTAATGTGGTAAGAAAGAGTGGACTTTTCATCCCTATCACATGATGTAAAACTACATGAATTCTTGAGATCCCACATTATATACCGCTCTACATTTGGCACTTGTCTACTACAATGCCACATCTAGGGTCTATGAATGGATTGATTCATAGTTTCATGGGATAAATAGAGGTACATCAATACAATACTATAGATCCATCTCAGTCCTTGGCACACCTCCATACCCCATCCTTTAGAATAGTTTTTATCCTCACTTTTTGATACACCCCATTAATATGTTCAAAAGTAATGTGGCATAGACCCTAGACTGTCATGTTCCACTTTTACATTCCCCCAATTTATATCCACCAATCGATCTTTCCTCGATTTTGATCCTCATATTACTTAAAATATAAATGGACCCCATAAAAAATGGATCCTAGCCAAAATAGTTCACCTCCTCCCATCATGAGGATCACTAGTGATTAATGAAAGTTATTGTGTTTTGAACATGGTCAATTGCCAATCCCACATTTTCCCTCCCATCCCTAACTGGTGTAGTTTTGGATCCTATGTTTCGATGATGGTCAGAAGTGTTCCCTTCTCATCGATTTCCCCTTCTATGGTCCAGATCTTGAAATACATTATTTACCACATTTCCAGCTCCCAATTGTTTTGTGGAGTTCCAACAGAATTGGTTTTATCCCTATTTGCATTCATGCATGTTGAGTATGAAGGTTAATTTCATTTGAACATTCTCAACATGATATCTCATTTCCACTACTATGCACTTCCATGTGTTGGAGAAATCCCATCACCATTCCTTGTTTCCCAATCTGAGCATCAATCACATGGTATTAGATGCCTTTGTAGGATTTTTACCCATGTGGTCATGTCTCAAAATATGTCATCCTAAGAATCATGACCTTGAACCATGTGCACATCTCTCTATAGATGTTTTGGGTCACATGATCCCACCAGATCTCCATTCACATTAGTTTAATCCATTTTCATACACCATATAAACTAATACAAAACTCAATCATGATAAATTATATAATACCTTGAACAATAGAAACCATGGTCCAAACTCTATGACCTTAAACTATAGCAATCATTGTTCAAACTCTAAAACCGTAAACTATTAGCCGTGGAAAAAGCTATGAATCCTTAAACTATAGACCCTGGGGTCTGATCCCATGACAATAAACTCTCAATAACCCATTATTGGTCAAATAATTATGAACTTAAACTATTCTTATTCTCCATAGTATATGTTTTACGACTTTAAACATAAAATTTCTGCATCAAAAACACATGACGTTAAACTAAAATATTATTATATGAAATTAAAAAATTATTCTTCACATACCATGAGTGATATGATGAAAAACAAATATAATTATTACCTGATGATAAATTTTAGCCTTACCCCATTTCATAAGCATGTGACTCCTCATGGAATCCATGAGATTCTTCAATAACCTCTCCATGGATATAACCACCCCATTTTCAACATTGTTCTTCTACCACACCAAGTTCCAAAACTATGTGTATCTTGATTCCCAATTTTATGTTATATGTATTGACACATGGAAGCCCTTTATTTTGTCCCATCCACCAATTCATCATATGCCCTTCCCCAAGGGGAATAATTTTCACCAACATGTATCCCATTGGAACCCCTTGCAGTCCATGAATTATGACCTTAAACTATATAAAATTTGAATTACGGTATTTATATAGCATGTGGGCTTGTGTCTCCCTCATTTAAAATAGGTTTTACCTCTTTCATTCCACACAAATATCCTTATAATAAACATATCCATAGTACAAGAATGATGAAATTATACTTTTTTTCAAATCCCCCCAGTCCAAACACAATGACCTTAAACTTGGAGTCTTGGACGGAACTACACAACCTTAGACTATAAGTCTTGTTATAAACTCTTTGATCATAAAACATGAGCCTTTATCAATGCTCTGTGAGCTTAAACTATAGTAACCTTGGTCAATTCTAATTGAATTTAAACTATAGAATCCATTGCTAAAGCTATGCAACCTTAAACTGCATAAAAATGAGTCCAATATCTATAACATTAATATAATAGCGTCCCATTTAGTCAAAGCTTTATGTCCTTAAACATGTAGCATCCACATTCTTAGTTTTATGAAATTAAATTGAAAATACTAAGTACCTCAATGCACGATGTTAAAATTATGACTTATCCTATGCAATAAATATAGTATACCTCACATACCAAGTGTGGGGTGATTAAAAACTGATGTTCCTCCCCATATACTGATAAAATTTATCCTTACATCATTTCATAAATAAGGGATACCCCCATAAAAACCATGGGATGTCGTAGTTTCATCTCTAAAGAGTACACCACCCCATTTATGGTGTTAGTTTGACAAGTTCTCAAACTACATGTGTCTCGACTCCCAATATTATGGGATACATATTATGGCCAAAACACACTATCTTTGAACCTAGACACAAATTCCTTATAAACCCTTCTCTTGAGGGGGGTCATATTCACCAAAATTTATCCCTTTGGATCCACCTATAGTTCAAGAATTATGATCTTAAACAAGTGGAGTTTGTTTTAGGTTATTTATGTGGGATGTGGGATTACATAACCCTCCATTCATGTTGGGTTTTACCTCTTTCATTATACATAAATACCCATAAATCCAACATTCCCCTGGTCTAAGAATCATGACATTAAACTATTTTCCAAATATACCTAGTCCAACCTTGTTGACCTCAAACTATGTGCAACTAGTGATAGGATTAGTTTCTGTAGTAAATGGAATATTTGGCCCCTCTTTAACATCAGATTTCAACTTTTAGGACCAATTGAACATACACTATGTACCTATTTTTAGTCTAATCATTATAAAATAAAACTATGTAAATCCAAACTTAATTTATATTTTTTCATCACCCTTGATTTTTCACCAAGCCAATTCCCCATTCTATTTTTCATTGCATTCTAGCTTTAGAGGATTTCCCCACCAACATCAGTTTTCTACCACACTAGATTCTAGAATAACATATGTCTTGATTTCCATTCCCATGATATATATACTAATGCTTGGATCCCATGTCCTAGGTCTAACCCCCTTCGTCGACTCATTATAGGGTCCCTCCTCCCCTAGTATCATAACGTCGACCTATGTGTGGTTTATCAATTTTTTGTGGAAGAGGGTCTCTTAATCCCTCCTTTAATGTTAGGTTATCACCCTTTCATGCCAAAAAAACCTTATTTAAACACCCAAACCCTATGTTATATGATCTAAAACCTTAAACTAAAATGTTTCCTTAGGGTCCAAGATCTATGAACATAAACTGGTTCAAAATATATTCAAATCTTCATAACTATAAACTATAAATAAAAACGTCCTCAGAACATGATGTAAAACTATATCATTGCCCCGTATGAAGTCAAGATGCCTCATATGAAAAGTATGGGATGAAAAAAACAACTAACATTTTCAACACATGACGTGAATTTGCGGCCTTATTACACATGAAATAACGATTCCTTATGGGAACCAAAAAAATAACATCCCTAGCACACAATGCTAAACTATAGCCTAACCTCATATGATATCTGGATAACTCATATGAATAGAATGAGATGATTCAACATCCTCACTAGTGGGTACACTACCCCCACAAACATCGGCATTCTACCATGAAATTTTCTATAACTACATTTGGGTTGATTCTTTTCTCATGGGATATGTAGTGATGCCTGAAATATATTATCGTGTGTCCCACACTACCATAAACTTGTTTTAAGGTTTTCCCCCTAAGTACCAGTCTTGGTCCTTTTCTACTGACATTTTCATCCAGCATATTTGAGCACACGGATGAATTGATCCAATAGAACTCATCCTTTCTTTCAAGATATTCAAAGCCTATAATTTCACACTTTCTTACTTCTTTGATTTATATATCCATAATCCTAATAAACAAGTTGGGATCCCAAATGGAAGTTATCATTGGACACAATGGCTCACATACCATCCTAGGATCAGGCTTCAAAGGATCGTTGATAATTGGTGGTGTCTCCCATGTTTTGAACTTGGTCAGTGTTAGATCCTGAATCTGTTCACCACATCCTAAATTGACATGGTTATAGAACATATATTTCTAATTTGTTAAATAGTTTTTTCCTTCCTTCTAGTCATTTTCCTATTACTATCATGGTCTTTAAAGTCATGATCATCCATGGTGGGATTTTTAGGTCACATTTTACCCATGTTGTGTTCTACTTCCTTCCATCTCATGTTTCTAACATCAAGCATGGGCCACATAAGATTAGGATTTGGGAAGGGAGTTTTCCTCAATCAAGGATAAGAAGCACAAAAGAACCCATAGGTCTAAACTCTATAACCATAAACTACGATCCCAGGTCCATGAATCATGAGCTTAACTATGTGAACGTTTTCTCAAATATGTTTTGGGCATCATTGGGTGGCCTTCATGACCCTTAATTCACATCAGGTAACCATTTCTAAATACCCTTAATATTTCACTGAGATTCATAAGAAAAGGTTATGGAATTATGACCATAAAATTTTATTAATTTTACTACTTTAAATTAGGAGCACAATTCCAAGCATCATAACTTTCAACTATGTGTAAGTCATCCTGGTAATGTTTTATGGGGCGATGAGCCTCCTTATTCCCTAATTAATGTTAGGAAACCTCCCTTTTATTCCATTCACACTCCTTTGAGACAAAAAACAAAAGATATAAGAATTATGACCTTAAAATATTTTTAATTTACCTGTACTATACAACATTAATCTCAGAGCCTAGGTCCATGCATGCGGACTTTAAAACTATGTGCAAGTTGTCTCTAAGGTGTTCAATATGGAAGGGCCTCCTAGGATCCTCATTCATGTCAGGTTTCCTCTCCCCTATTACACACACATCCCTTTTATAATCACAACATTGTGGTGAAATAATCATGACCTTAAACTTTTTGTGACTCATCCCATATTCATTATCTCTATGAAAGGCCTCATAGGCAAACCATTTATTTCATTTTTGAATCATATTCATCTTAATAACCGTTCATTAGGGGATCCTATTAGGTAAAATTATCAATACCTTAAACTATTTTATGTTCTACGGTCTAATGACTATTACAATAAACTAGGAGTAATGGTTTGAGCATTATGACCATAAAATACTTATAACTTTATTAAATGGAAATTATGGACCTAAAATATTTGTATCTTATTTGTCTGACTGGTATGAACTAAAAATACCAAATATATGGTGGGAAAATGTATTTCAAGTTTAAAACTAGTAAGTGAAACTGAAGAAATATTCAAACTCCCCCCTTCAGGTTGATGTTTCAACTAGGGTAAAAATAAAGGGATAAAAAGAACGAGGTAAAAAGACTATAGGCAAACACTATGGACCCCAGAAAAAAACATAGTTTTTTTCTCAACAAACCCATCAATTTAGGAAATGTATAGAAATAAACAAGAATATACCTTTTCCTCATGATCCCCTCTAAAAGATACCCTGATTGTGTATCCCTCTTACACCCCCAGCCACCTTGGCTCGGCGGGAGTTCCTTAGATTGATTTACACATCCTAGTCACAAGATACTAAACTATGTTATAAACATCCCAACCACATGACGCTAAACTATATGATACATCATCCTCACCATATAATGCTAAACTGCATGTACATCATCTTCACTGTATGATATTAAACTACATATCTATCATCCTCATTGCATGATGTTAAAATGTGAATCATATTAGGCCCTCACCTAAGAATAATATTTCCCCCTTTGGTACCGTTCACCTATATAATTTTTCATGTTCCAGGAAAATCACTCAACACTCAAAACAAGGATTCATTGATAACATGACTCTAAACATTGTTTAAACTAATATGCCTACCCAATGTGTTTAAATACATGATGGACGAATTCATGTATTACTGAATTCTTTTATAACTTTTCATAAGTTCATACCCCTTATCCCTTTATTTAGATATCATTCATCCTTTACATCATAATAGTACCCTCTAATTTAAATTCTTCATGGACACACTAGTGCACCTACCGTCTTGGAAAAAGGACCTAAAAATTTTTTGACAACATTTTTAGATAGGTCTCATGTTTTCAACATTTTGATATAGGTCTCAATTCCCCTTGTGTTACCCCATTCATGAACTAGTGAAAATTGAGAAAGAAAGTTATCAATTTAGAAAGTCATTTCCTCTAGCCAAATCCTTTCTAGTTGGGACACTCCTGATGGTCAATAAACATGATCATACCCTGATTGTTCAACCCTTATCTGTCACTCTCACATAAATGAGTAATCCTTTATTTTCCCATGTTTCCCACACTGATTGTGACCCATGTGGGCTTAAATATTCAGTACATTTTTATTTTCAACATGGTTGAGATCCAGCAATAAAGAAAACATTTTCAATTAGAAAAGGAATTTAAAATAATACATTAAATGTTAGGGAGGGTCATCCACATGTTGGATCCTATCATTTATTTCAAGATAAGATATTTTCCTTGGGGATCATCCACAATGATTTGGAACTAGAGCTCAACTATCCTTTATTGAGTAGCCTCTAGAGTCCACTATTTTTCTTCTATATTAGTCTAATCCTCCTTAGAAATAGAATTAAAATCTTCAAACTTGATTCACACCTGATAATTATCATTTTAGAACTCAGCCACTAGATATTCTACCTTCACAACCCTATACTCAACTTCCACTAAATTATTCCTTAGTTTTCTAATGTTTCCTTTTTGAGTAGTGATGATTACTGCATGCACTTAAGACTACTCCTCCTTATGAACAACATTTTCTCTGGCTTCCTAATTTTCTTCGGTACCCTCAATTTTTTTGATGTAGGATCAATCAAAATACTACCACATAGAATGTTATTGTTTAATGAGGAAGTCTTAAGATGGTTCACAGATACCAATAGAGACCACCGTTCTATTCCTTAGGTTGATTACCCAATGGATGAGAGATCAGATCTAGTTTGGTAGATCAACCAGTAGAGTGGGTGATAAACTTTTTCATACTCTTATATGACTTAAATTGGAATAATGAGTTATACTTAGAATTTTAAAATCTAGAATCCTCAAATTCCTCTAGTGGAATAGGCTCATATTGTGGAAATACCACCAAGACGTCAGTGGTCAGGTCATCTTTTGGAAATTCCTCAAGAGGTCTGATCCCTAGGACTAAGTAAAATGCATCATATACAAACCCCTCATACATAGTGGAATCATGAACTACCTCATATGGAACCTCCATGGAAGGATCAACCACTATATCATCCTTGACCACCTATGTTAGTGGCATGTTCTTGACAACCATCATTGAGGCCTCAACCAAAATATATGTTTTCAATGGTTCTACTAATATGGGTGTAGTGATTGTATCCTCCCTGATCATATCTTTTTCCATCATGATTTACACCGCCACTATTGAGGCAGTGTCTATATAAGGCATAAAATGTTCCACTTCTATTTCAGTTTCATCAACTACATACTCTTTGACTACTTTTGTGAAATGCAAATCCTCATATATTGTCATTGAACTTGGTTTGAGCATTTCCATAGTTGGATGAGCTCTAAATATTGTTTTAACTACCATTTAAAGAAAAAGTTTAGCTAAGAATTACATAAAATAGGGGAAAAGTTTAAAAGGTTAAGGGATTATAATAATGGTAAAACTTGTTGAAAAACTCTTAAAGATTCATGGGTAATCTCCCTGGCTGGGGAATTACCTCTCTTGTCATCACCTTAGTTATAGATTCCACTTCAACCAATGGTTGGCCTCCTATAACTGAAACATCAGTTAGGGGCCTCATACTTCCCCCTCATTGTTTGGGGATACCTTAACCTTTTTAAAATTCCCATCATGAACCTCCCCCTCTTCACTCCTCACCAATTTCAACACAATAAAATATGAGTTAAGTAGAAATCATAATGGTTGGGTAATATCCCAGGAACACATTATCATAGGATTTACTTTACTAATGATAGGATCTCTACAATAGTGAGTCTTTTAAGTCTTTCTTCCTAGACTCATAAGATCTTTCACCCTCACACACAAGAGCTTCTATGTGGCCCGAAGGAGGACCTGAAGATGAAGACATTCCCACCAGCACCTTTTCTCGGTTGGTCAAGGGATGTATAATACTACGAGAGTATATCTTGTATTATAGATACACCAATGTATTTTAATTACATAGAATGGAAAACATGGAAGAATAACCTCACATAGTTTAGTTCGGTTGTTAATATCCCAAATTCATTGAGGCACTGCTCTATCATAATAATAGAGGTGATCTGTTTTTGGATCCCCCAACTCTCCTAGGAGTCAAGAAGACGGTATAACTAGGAACATATTGGAAGTTCAGTCACTTCCCCAGATATTGGAAGTGTGCCATCATAAAAAAAATTAGGTTTATAATTCCTCTAAAATACACTTACCTAATATCATTGAGCCTATTTCCAGTCCCCTCCCTACAGTTTCCACCTGTATAGGAATAGGAATTACTGGATATGTATAAGTTGTTCCACCCATCAGACCAACTTTGGCTCTACGGGGTGCCCTTACCACTCGTATACCTTGACCCCACTCTATGTTACCCCTTGTTTTTCATCACTTCTATTGGTTATTATCTTCATCATTTACCTAGGACATCCACTCCTCCATCAAAGCTCATATTCATGGATGATCCCATAATTAGTAGTGAGTAGAGGCTACTCATTTAACCCTTTACTACATTAATGCACAAGCATGTGACATTTCTATTTAAGGATTTAGTTTTTATGTTTCTACACACCTCTATTTATACCCTTAGGGTGAGCCACTAGAGGCACTATTACTACCTTGTGAACTAGTGTGGGGTGTACAGATCAGAAAACAACTTCCAATCCAACGTCTCTACTAGTACCCCGCCTCAAAATTCTAGGAGGTATGACTGATGTTTTATGGTCTTCATGTCTTCATGAGTGTTATTTCCCATAAATAAAGGAAACAACTAAAAAATGAAGCATTCTTCTAGCCTAATACTTGATATCATGTCCTCCAAGGCCAAGTCGAGAGGCATAATCTAAGTGATGTTCAGGATGGATGGATGGAAGTCAATAATGGTGGGGGAGATTGGGTTCAGATATTCATATACCCCCATGTGTAAAACCACCCAACCAAACATGAAATGGAAGGGGACATATACAATAAAGGGAGTATTCACATGAATGGTATGAAGGATCACTTTGTATTGCACCCCCAATACCAAGACCACTTGGTTGATGCATTTCACCATCACCAGCATCACCACCATGATGAGGGTTCTCGATCACACCCCTATGTGAGAATATTGAACTAGTATCATCCATCCTCAGATCATCATTGTGATAAATCATTCTATCATGACCATAAGAGTCCAATGATTCATTTTTTACCCCCACTAATTCAACTGGATCACCTCTAAAATTCTCCAATATGTGTCATTCATTCAACATTGGTTTTCCTTTGGAAATTAACGTGGAAAACTAAGTATCTTATCCCTTACTTCATTAAGAAAATAACCAACCTATTACATGAAAGGTATTTTCTTCATCCCATGTTTTTGGTCACTCGTCCCCTACACCAAATATAGAATCAACTTTCTTATGGATGGGAGATACTCCTGGTCCTCCCATTCATCCTTTATGGGAAGAAATTCATAATAAATCACCCCTTAAATTGGGATACCAGAAATTTAGAAGAGATCACCCCAGTTAATGTTGGACTCCCCATGGTGAAAATGGAATAGGTTGTTCCCTAATGACCATTATCTCAACAACTCTATCTTGATGTCCAGGTAATGGAGTATATATAATTTTGATGTCCATTCCACCTCATAGAGCACATCCCACATTAGCTCCACCTAAAATTAATGATAGGACTAGAACACCTCGTATGATGAGGCCCATTTGACCATGATGTTACTAACCTAGTGCAGGTCACATTGTCTAATCAAGCCTTTGAGGTGGTTTTATAGACCCACCATACAAATATTCTATACTGATGGGGAGCTTCATCTTCCTCCAATGCCTCCTCGTTGACATAGTTCACGTGGTTCTATATGATTCCATATGGTGTGTTCATTAAGAGTAGTGTAATACTTCATAATGTGACATCCAATAGTCTTGGGCCACTATTTTTATCTAGGAATAAAACCAATAGGATCAATCATCTTGATTGGGAGTAGGGATGAACACATCATCACTCAGGACATAATAATATATTAGTATCCTCTTTCATAATATGTATTTTTACAGATGCACTGTTAGAAATGCAGTCAGTGTGTCATAATTTGATATTCTTAGGATGTTATCTCAAATAATGATATTTTTTCATATCCCTTTTCTAGTTAGGGAAGTCTTCAACACCTTTAATTGTCATTTCTTCCAAGACATCGAATGTTTTCGAGACTGGTTCTCAAGGGTCAGTTCATGATGGTTGGTTTGTGAAGACCAAGTTTTTGGAAGTTTTTAGGCTCACGAAAGTCTTCTCATTGAGATTAAAATAAAGGAAGAGGATGGTTTCAAGATTATTGAGGATCAAAAGAATAAAAAGCTCATGAAGGTCATGATTTTCATGAAAATAAATCACTGGCCTATACTTCATGAAAATCTAATGGTCCCTTAAGGAACCCCCATCCCATTTTATAGTCATAGAGTCAATCTGAGTATCAAGAATTGGGATTTCACATCACCAATTATTAGGGGTTTTCCCTAAAAATCCAACTCTCCTCACCCTCATCAGATCAAATTATGAATGGTTCATCTTTTAAAACTAATATAAGAATTTAATGGGATAGTTCAAGGAAGGCATGGTCGCTTTGAAATTAATTTATGCCAAAATAGAAAAAAAAATCCACTGAAGGGACAGGTTCATGGAGATCAAAAGCTTCACAATGGAGCTGGTTCATAGAAGTCCCTGGACATGTGAATCGTGAGGCAATAACATTCATGCAGTGAACCTATGGTTCATAGAATTACCCATACATGAAAAACATGATTCGATAACATTTAAGCAGCATAACTGTGGTTCGCAGAAACCCAACAGTGTGGAAATCTCATAATCTTCCATGCAAGCCTCCATATTTTCCAAAACCAATTCCCATTCCTCCCCTAAGACTATAAATACCACCCAATGTATAATATTTAAGGGGACACAACATTTCCAATTCCAATAAAATATTTGAATTCATGAAACTCATAAGCTTTATGAGTGAGAGATAAAATAGATTTATATAGGTAGCAATCTTTTTCACAACAACCTACCATATATTTTCAAGACCTCAACCCATAGTGGAGATGCCTTTTGCAAAGGTCCATGAGAATCTCATAATAAGAAATCCCATTATGGATCATGGGGTTTCATGAGATTAATATCCTCTGTGAAACCAAACCCATGGTGACCAAGACATCACTCCAAGGAAGGGTCACCATATTTCATGAATAATATTATTTCTTTGAAACCCCATACCACAACAATACCCCTGACCTCCCTAAAATTTACATCCTTTTGAAATCCAAAACATTCCCAAAACCCTTCCTCCATTCCACTCCATGGTTCCCCCTTTCATCCAAGAACCTTTTGAAAAAGTTGAGTGATGGGGCCCCATATGATCAAGTACCAGTTTAGCCACACCATGAATATTTGTGTGACCGGTACCGCCTATACTTGTGTCCACCCACTTTAGTTGAAGTTTGGAATAATCCATTAGCATACCTATTCCTCCTAATCATTGGTACCCTAATTCTCTTTTTCGCAATCATAAGAACTCTATCATGGGGCCTCCTAATTTCCACTCCTCTATGGTAGTGTACAAGTCATGCCCCACCAAGAGGTGTCTTACTAGTGTCCATGTGATACCTAATGGTGTAATAAATGAGGAAAATTGATTAACTTTCCTGATAGATATTTTTTTCTGGATTATTCTCTCTCTATGACGCAGTCCCCTTATGGTGTAATCCATATCCACATAAGATCTATATGATTTAAAACTACCTTTCTCTATATATTAGTCTAACAATGTTAAAATTTATGACAATACCATCCTCAAATGTTGTTAAATATTTTCCATACCTCATGTGATGAACACAAGATGCCCCTTGTATGATCATCATGGGATTCCACAACATAACCTACAATGGGACAAAAATCCTAATTTAGATAGCCTATATGCACAATCCTTACACCATACCTCATTGACGATCCTTCTACAACATGTGAATTCTTACCACATGATGTTAAAATGTGGGTCCTCATCCTATTATCGAAATCTTAAAATTATTCATCACACTACATTGGTTTTGATCCCTATTTCCTAAATATAGTACGTAAGAAACATCTCAAAGGTTCAATCCCAACAATCAAATGTGTGAAATCCCTCCCATATAGACACACTTACTGAACCATCTATCCCCTCAAGATGTTAAATGTATAACACTTTTATCCCCACAAGATGTTAAACCTGTAACCCATCAGTCCTTCCAAGATATTAAACCTATGACCCATCCATCATTGAAAAACATTAAACATGATACCCATATATCCACTCAAGGCATAAATCCTACAAACCACATGTATCCAGAAGATTTTAATCCTATGACTTGATCCATCTACACAATTCATTAAACCTATGACTTGATCCTGAATATTTACCCCATACAATAAACATGGGATTCCTTAGTAAAATAGTATTGTAAGACTTACAACCCTGGTGCCAAGTACCTCATGACCAATATGGGATACCTTAGGTTTCGTTCCTAAGATTCCTCACACATGAGATACATCTTACTTAAAAAGTAGATCAATTTATATGTTCCCAAAAAACCAATATAAAAAATTTACTAGAAATTCCCAACATCACCATTCACTCTGACCAAATATTTCTTCCCTATTGATAAAAAATATCTGTTATTAATCGGTGTCCACCTTGAGATAGAAATGGGATTGAGTTTCACAAACCTGAATCAAATCATTGAGAGAGACAAAGACTATCAGATGACCTCCATAGGGAAATAATTGGAAGGAGGAACCAAAATTTCATCATCCTATTTTGGTCAAGGAGATTTCTTCATCGATTAATGTTATTAAATTCACCTACCTTTGGAAATAAATATTTCGGGGAAGAAGTGAGTGTAATGTCTGACCCCAATGGAAAGTTTCAGAAACACCAACTCATGATTTTAGAGTTAGCTGTGGTAATATTTCCATTAATTATATGATGGTATTATATATAAAGATAAATGTGTTGCATATATATTTATTATTAAATTTTATTGTATATATTTACCCATAATGAGTCGAATATGGGCCAGAGAATATGGTTGATGTTGATTAAAAATTAGAGATGGTCAATACAATACCACCCTAAAAATGTGAATGAGGTGGATTGTCTTTGAGTTGAAAATATTATAATATTTTATCTATGATGAGGGTCACAAAAGATCCTGTATTTATGTATTTTCAAATTATATACTTTAAAATATTGAAGTGATGGGAGAAATATTTATCTTTCTCAAGGGAGTGTTCTACCATATATGCATGTAAAGATCATAGAGTTTAAAAAGGAAGATGTGAAGCTACAAAATTAGGTGGAATTTTTTCCTAAGTATACCCTTAGATGTGATGGAATGATAATTTTATGAAACTGAGTATGTCTCCCATCAATACCAAACTTGAATAAGGAGTTATTGGAAGACTCACATATCTCATCATTCTCAATTAATATTAGAAATAAAAACGTTTTACAGAGATATGAAAGAGAATTTATGGTGTGAAAATAGGAATATAGATATTATAGATTTTGTATCTTAGTTCTTATTATATCATAATATTATGTATATGAGATATAAGTGTAAGCATATGTTACAACCATTTCCCTAAATATAATTAGAGTGGGAGAACCCCACCCAGGTTTTCTTTGTCGAACTCTCAAAAATTTATAAATTATATATTGTTATTTGGGTTATTTTCAATCACCTTATGAAGTCATAACACATTATTACTATCAATTTATATTTATCTCTTGAATATTTTTATTGGATATATATTAATGAATTACTACAATTTTTAGGATTACCACATTCTATTTCCGTTGATCGAGAGCTAAGGTTTACCTCGATTTTTTGAAGTGTTCATTATTCTCTGGAAACATATTTATATTTAAAAACAACTAATCATACATAGAAAAATATTCAGTATGAGAGAAAGATTAAAACACTATAGGTTATTCTAAAATAATTATCTTTAGACTTCAATGGTGGTTGGGTTCAACACCATCCTCTAGTAGAATTTTATTATAACAATAACTTTCACATAAGCATTAAGATTGATCCTTACGAATCCCTCCATGGAAAGAATCACATAACCCCATTTTTATGGGATTTTGTAAGATAAATAAATATTCTATGACTTGACCTATCTGAGAAAATATTAAGGAAGTTATATTTAATCAGCAGTACATTGAGGTAGCTCATAGTCGACAGAAGGGTTATACTGACAATTACGGGTGGGATCTTGTATTAAAAGTTGGTGAGATGGTATTATTATGAATTTATCCATGGAATAAGATTATGAGATTCATAAATAATGGAAATATAATCCATAGGTATATTTTTTCCTTTTAAATTCTTGGTTTAGAATGGGTTATAGTATATTGCTTAGAGATTCGACCAAATATCTTCCAAGTTCATCAATGTATCTCTTCTGAGGAAGTACCTACCCAATCCTTCACATGTAATTAATATAGTGGTTTTACCATTGGGTAATTATATTTCTTATGAATAACCACCATTATACTTATTGGATCATAGAGATGGATTTCTATAGAACAAGTCTACTAACCTGGTTAATGTTCTATGGAGGAATCCAAATTTTGAGGAACCTACATTTTACCATGAGGATGTGATGAAGTAGATATATCCTCACTTTTTTATATTAAAGTTATTGAATTTCAAATTATAAATTTATTTTAGGGTTGGAATAATGTAACAAACCAATAAATTATATGTATTTTTTTAAATAAACATGAGGTAGTTGATAGCTTGGTTTACACGCATCCCTGATTCAAAATAAACCATGATAGAGTAATCATTTATAAACTAATAGTTACATAGGTAGGTATGTATAATAATAACTAAATTTGGAAATATTTATATAAATTATTTACATAATTAAATTTATTTATATATGTATAATAAATAAATACTAAATTTTTATCAAATTTATTTTATCTTTCAAATATATGTTTTCTTCAAAAACGGGTTTTCTTTTCACATTATGTGCGTAAATTATAATTAATTTATACCATTTATAAAAATTTTATTTGAAGGAATGAATAAAATATCTAAAATCAGTATATCAATTTTATCTTAGGGTAAAGCTTTATGATTTCTCAAAAATCATATTTTTCAGTGAATAGTGAAAATATCAATGTTTTTAAAACTGTCCTTTCATTTCATTAAAAAATTAGTTCAGAATTACCATTATGTTTTTAATTTTATATTAAATTAAAATAATAATAATTTAATTATATATATTCTAATAAATTACATGTTAATTAAACTTACACTTTTGTTTTTTGTAAGCTCATTTTTTGGCATAAAACACATTTATTAAAAAATTATTTTTCCCCACACAATGTATTCTTATCATAATAAATTAAATTTACCAATAATGATTAATAGTTTTAATTAAATTTATATATTATATATTCAACATAATTTTTTAATATTCATGTTATTGTTTTTAAAATACTAGTAATGAAAGTATATTCAATTGTATGTTTAAAAATAAATTTATCTAAAAATGGGTTTTCATTGTGTTTTGAGAGATTATATAAAAATAAATTATGAAACATATAGAAATTTCATCTATTAAAATTAATTTCATATTTTTAATAATACAAATTAATATAATTAAATTGGTTCAAATTAATTTTTGGTCATAATGAATAGAAAAATACCAATAAATACAACCATATTTAAGGATAAAACGATTTTACTATGTAGGAAGAACTAAGAGATAAGGGTAAGAATACCACATAAAACATGTGAAATTATTATTGGATGAAGTTATATCTACCTTAACTTTTATTATATTAAAATAATTTTTAAATTTATTCACTTTATCATGAAATTGACCATATATTATTCAAATATATTATGTAATTTCTTGTATGACCCTTCCATCACTTATAAAATGTAACCTAATCTTATTCCTTATTCTGATAATATTATCCACCTATATTTTATAATTCCTAATCCTAAACAATCATATATTCCTTCCCTTCATCCTTGAAACACTAATCAAATATTAAGACTAATCTTTCAATTCATAAGGTGTAATCCAAAGGAGGTCTCTCAAAAAAGATGTATAAATATTAACAAAGCTATATCAATTATGTATCTTCTTCCTCTTTATATAAACCTATTGTATCCATCAAAACATGAAGGTTTAAATATCATAAATACAATTATATGTTATTATTATGATCTAACAACCATTTCTCACATCTTCACCATCAAATGGGAATTGAAATTTTTGCATGTGCGTACATGTGGTTTATCGCCTCCACATAACGTCATGATTCATTTTTCATCACCATATTTAATGTATTTATAATATGATGGATTTAATGTGTATATATATTATATTTATGTTCTAATATTAATTCCATAATTTGGAATTATTTTTTTCTTTCTTTCATTCCTTCAATCAAAATGTGGAAAACATCACTCATGCATACATACAAACTATGGTATTAATGAAGTGATATAATTCATATTTCATCACGTATTTATATAAATGGTTATAAAATATTATATAATTATTATTATACTTTTGAAATGATAAATATTTTTTATATTACAAAACCATTATCAAAGTTCAAGACCATAACATCAAAACCAAAACATACATGAAACAAACAATAGTTAACACCCAAAGTCAATGGTTTTAATAAAAATTTATTAATAAACGAATGTTGAAATATTTTAAGTGGAACATATATAGTAATATAGTCAGTAATATGCTTCTGGTATAGAATTATAAAAAATTTCAATTTATTATATTCAAGGATAGAGTGCATATGAACCCAAACAGAATTTAGTTAAGGGTTTTATGTTACAATTGTATTTTTGATTGTTATTCTTACATTTATGATGTTGAAATTATATTATATCACACTCATGAATCACATGAATTTTATTCTATGTTAGTTATTTCTAGATATTAAATGTTTTCCTTTAATTTTCTTCCCTTTAATTACTTGAGAGATGGAAAAAAGTTTTTAAAGAACACCGACCTTATTTCTATATTTGGCCCAGAATATTTTACTTCCATATCCCTATTTTATTTAAAAAAATTAGAAATTTTTGTACCATTACCTAATGATCATATAGATTCATTTTTTACAGATGTTTTAAATTCAATAAATATTATTGAAATAAATATTTTTTTATTTTCCGAAAGAGTTACTTTTAACTTTTTACCAAAAATGTGAAAGGAATTTTTTTAACACACACTACATGAACAAATTTTCTCACCATCATGAATTATTCTTTATCTAAAGATTCCTTTATAAGTTTCTATGGTTCTTTTAAAAAAAATATTTTCCATAATATTTTTTAAATTGTTTTATTTTAGATAATTTATTTCAAAATAAAAATTGTATTTTCCATAAGAAATATTATAGAGATCCTTTAAATGTATATTCATTTATAGAAACATAATTTTATGTTTCTTATGATTTACTATGAATATTATCCAATGTTATCATTTTTCTTCTTTATCAAACTGGTTTATCGTTATGATGATAAAATACTGATGAAACTGGTTTTATTTTCAATAGGTTGATATCTAATGTAATGAAAAATGGTTTCATGATCATTTGGCATACATATGAATGGATTTTGATTATATGATGGTGGGTTTGTTCTAGACCTAAGATAAATTGTGTATAGATTAATGTTTTATGAGATCAATGGGTACACATGATATTATCCCTGGTCCGATGTAAGTACACAAGTGGTAAGAGAAAAGCTAACATATGATGAATGTCTTAATTAGTTGCCTTAAAATATGATTTCTATGATTATGATTATGACACACTTTATAAAAATATTTTATTTTGGGATATTGTGCTAAGTTTACATTTTCATGGCTCATGTTCTTTGACTATTTTTTTATTCATGTGTTATGAACTTCCAAGATTTATTCCATTACTCATGACAACAATCTATGAATTATTAGATATTAATTTAAAATGTTAATCGCATGTTATCATAACCTTATGCTTATATATGATCATTTATTGATATCTCCCTTGTTTACCCTTACTGATAATTTTTGCTCGCCTTATATGATGTTTCCTTTTCTCTTAGATATGATGAGAGTTTGTAAGTGTGATATATAAGGCCCCTGCCTTAAACCTTACTTAATCTTGAGTTATTACAATATTACACATTGAGGATCTTTTCGGGTTTAGAGTTTTAGGGAATTAGATCATAAAACTTGAATTACATTCCACATATAAACAAATTGCTTACATAAAGATAGTATTCTTCATTCCTATCAATGGAAACATATTTAAGATAAAACATGGATTCTTTCTTGACACTTCCTTGACACTATCATCATATCATGTACCTTTCCCTTGACCTGTGAAAATAGTTTCCAAAAAAACTTGGGATGAGCATAAAAAGCTCAGTATGGGTTATAAAAACATGGAAAGGAAACATGGGTACATATATACATAAGAATGAAATCATACTCTACCCATAAAACATAAGCACTTTAACATTCCTCATCAAATCATGATTAAATCATAGAAATCATAAGACATAAAGGTAACTTGAGGCATTCATAACATTCTTACGTAGGGAGTAACCCTCTTGGTTACGTTTGGAATACCCATCATAGTATATTCCCTAAATCGCTTCGAAGAAACCTTAACGTTTCACTCCTTCGCGTTACCCAATGCATTGGAGAGCTATATCAGGCTCACCCGCCCTTAGTCTATCACGGAACCACCCGTCTTCATAATAATGCCCAAGAACCTCAACATAATCGTATCACATAAAACATGCATAAAAGAAAACATAACATTTCCACCTTTGAATTACAAGATATCAATATAACACATTGATATAAAAACATTATGAAAACCATTTTCAATACCAAAATAAAAGAAAATTAAAACATGGTATTTATTTTTCTTTAAAAAAAAGGTATGGCTTGTAGAGGAAGTCGAAACTCAAATAATGGTCACGGCGGCGGAGAAATCGTTGTCGCCGCAAATGTACGACAAAAACATTACCTTTTGTCATTTAGTAAACGCTTCGTATAAAAAATATTCCTTTTGGATAAGCGTAAAATTCAGAGGGGTTTATACACCGTATAAAAGAAGCTTGTGTATAAAACAAAATATGCCTCAATGAAAGGAGATTGAGACGAAGTCCCATACCTCGTATCCGACTTGACCCGACCGTTCTTTAATCTCCTGAATAATAAACTTGAGTTAATATCTACTTGCTTAATAACCTTTTTCAAGTTCATTATTCCTTTTATACCATGTTATGAACATCATGTAATCATTTAAGTTAATAGTGTTCATTTTGTCGGTATTTGGTTCTTAAGCCAAAAATAGACTTCTTACACTTACATGTTGTTAATTTGGTCAAAGGTTTGTTTTATACAGAATGATATTAATGATTTGGATAACATATATATCATATATATTCATCATATACATGTATTTATAATATTACATCACATTTAGAGGTAAGAAATGAAATGCACCGTTCATGGAGACGGTAAGCCGTACGTACGCATGAACGCTACTTCCATTTCTATTTCATATTTTCTGGAATGGAAGCATAATGATATAAGAGTATATTATAATTCCAGTATAATAAAATATATAATATCATTAACTATATCCTTTACACATCCCACATATGGTATTAACGAATCAAATCACTTTCAGGGGGCGGTAGTCCGCACTTCCTAAAATGAAGATATCGTGTTTACCCATAATGGAAACAATAATGATATGCCATAAATGAAAAATACATAAGCTTAAGTAAATAATAAACATATTATATATCATATATAAAAATATTGACATCATAATGGCCACCTTTTAAGGTGTTAGATGAGTATTGAACAATCATCGTTTCGGGAGGCAGAATTTCGCCATCCACGGAAACCGTATGTTATTTAACCATTTGATGTAGTTGTGTGAGCGTGTAGCTTGAATAAATCTTATAACAACATCCTAGTATATTGAAGATACTGGTGTTATTACAAAATAAGTAAATAAAAAGTGTTTAGGGGGTTGGAGAAGCAAAATAAAACAAATGGACATGAGAGAAAGAATTACCTTTAAAAGTGTAACTCCTTTTGATTTGAGCCTAAAGGCTTCCTTTGAAAGGATTATGCCCAAAGGGAATCCTCTAGGATGAGGAGAGGGATGTGGAGAGAGTTAATGGGCAGGGGTTGGCCGAGCCAAAGGCTTGAGGAGTGTGTGAAATGAGGTAGAGGTGGGGGCCTTTTATAAGAGGAGAGGAGGGGCACTTTTGGAAATCATGAAACTATTATTTTATTTTCAAAAGTGTTTCGAATTTAAAAGGTCCCACATTGATATTTTTAGAATATAATATGATAAGGCTTCTAAATATTCCCATCCAATAGTTTTTGTACAAGTGTAGGTCTTAGATATTACATTATCTTTCCATTTTATTTTAATCGTTAAATAATGAGGTCATCGCTGCATCATCATGATGTCATAAATAATTTAATTTATTTAATGTCTAAAAATTATAAAAAAATAATAATATGATGTAGGAAATCTTTTTATCTTTCTAATTAATATTTATAGACAAAAATATGATTATTATAACCCCTTCTAAAAATTATTTTAGTAAAACAATTTATGTTAGTGTCATTTTCACCTTTATTTAAAAAAAGGCATTAAAGTCATTATCTCACCCAAGTGGCTCCATGGGGTCCCCTAAATCGACCCATGGGTTGTCTTGGTCGGCCATGACTCACCCAATAGGTTTAGGACAAGTTTCATGGTGTTTTCACATTTTTATAATATCATTTTTACCTTAAATTACACAAATTACCTCTAATCGCAATTAATGAAAAAAAGTTACTATTCACCAAAAAATTATTTTCATCCCATTGAACCACATTTTACATACTAATGAAAACCATGTATGTCGGATTTTCAAAATTCAATACACATTAGTGATAAAATTTCATTTAACTGAAAAATCAGTTTGCTTGATTACCACATAGTGGTTTCACTATTCATCAAAAATTGAAGTTTTTCTGAAAATTACCAAAAATCCACCCTAAGCTATATTTGATATTCCGAATTCAAAAATGAAGTCTATTTTACAAAATTCAAAGCATATAAGTCACATTAATTCATTTAATAATTAATTCCCGCTGTTATGACAAATAGCGTGTTTTTACGAAATAATAAGTATCAAAAGATTGACACCAGTTTAAGTCCAATTTCAAATTGAAATTGATTCCAATGACCACCATTGGATTAAATGGTAAAAATATATTCTAATTTCACTTCAAACCCAATTCAAAAGATAATCTAATCATATAAATAAATTAGATTAAAAAGCAGTTTTGATGTAAAATGCAGTATTTTCCACTATTCATTAAAAAATGAACATTGTCAGAAAAATACCAAAAATTCTCACAAAGTAAATTTTGATGTCCCAATCATAAAGAATAAGTTTATTTTGACAAAAATAGTTTATAAAATTTTCAAAAGATAGATTCAAAAATGGTTTTCCACCAAAAGGCAGTAAAACAATCTTTTAAAAATATTAGTGTATTCCATGCTTAAGATTGGATTTATTTTTATTTTAAGCCTCTAAACACTATCTAATTCATTAATAGACGTAGATAAAAATATCTATTATTCATTACGTACTTGGGATGTTACAGATATGTATAATAAGGGTCATATTTGTGAAGAAATTAATGGAATATGATGTATATATTTTATGTACCATTTTTTTATGTAAATGATTTTCCAATGACACTAAACCTTTATAGTTATTTTCTAGATCATGATGATATGTAATGAATTTTCATCTAATAAAAAGTAATATTTATGTGTGTAAATTTTGTATATATGTAATCAATATATCCCCAATGATAATTGATTTAAATGTTATCAAAAAATGATAAGAGAATATGTTCAATATTACCTCATTAATAAAAAAATCTTGTACATTCCATAAATACATGTTTCATGTGAAATAAATATATTTATGAATTACTCAAAAAATCACCCTAAAAATAAAAACTTCAACTTAAATTCATCGTGGTTAATCTCTTTATAAAAGATTTAATTAAGACATAAAATGTTGATATCACTCCCAATATGGTTACTTCTATTAAGTCTACAATAATCATTCTATCTTGGTAATTTATTTAGTCAACTCTCTTAAAAATGTATCAAATTTTACTCCCTTAAAATAAAGAATAAAAACACAATATATGACAACAAGGTGGAACTCCATTGATACATTATAAGAGAAAAACTATTAGGGTTTATTTTAAACCAATATCCTAATTTAATTTAAGCCCTATATTTTTTAGGAATCTCCATTACTTTCTTATGGAATTTCTTAAAAAATGATTCTTTATAGGTTGCATGGTAAACATGATGTTATCATATATCTTCTTATATAGAATCTCCTTTTTAATATAATCTATCAGAGAAAATGCATCTAATAATTCCTAAATCATATTACTAATATTACTACTAGATATGTGGGAATTATAAAACAATCTTTAGTATTGTGTCCAACCTACATGTACATCCCACATTGTCTCTCATGAGCGCATATGTTAAAATTTTTTAAAAACCACTCAGGAAATCCAAATTCTTCATGTTAAATCTCATATTTCTCATTAGTAATTTCATTCTATTTTGAGTTATCAATATTATATATTTCAAAATTTTATCCTCTTTCTATCATTAATTATAGAAATTATCTTACCATATCTCCTCTGGAAATATTTCTCAAAATTCTTTTACCAAGATGTACAAGTATTAATTATCTTATTCAAACCTTATTATCACTAGCATATAATAGAGTTTTTACAATAAATTTGGTTATCAATTATTTAGCACAACTAACTTATTGGTTAAAATATGCATATATTTATTCTAAATAGTCAAATATTTTTTATGTATAAAGACTACACGAACATTTGTCCAAATATTACTTCTTTTAAAAATTATTTTTCATATTACTTGAATAGCTCCCCCTTAATTCTTTCTTTATTTAATTCAAAGGAAATTACCCGTTACACAATAAAACATAATATTCTTACATAATTAAACCATATAAATTAAAATTTATATAAAAACCTGATCTTTTATAAGGTTGACGAGTCTTTATGTGAAAATTTAGTTATTTACTAGGTGAATGAAAACTTTTATTTTTCCTTTTTCTTAAGAATAACTCTATTATTGACTCACTCACAACATGAACTGATATAGAAGTAAACTTTTGGAGACTTTACTCATCCTTTAGATGTCAATTTTTGGTTTTATAACCTGAATTATTAGGTGAAATTGATTTTAAAACAATGGAATAAGTAGGAATAGTTTGTACAATTTTCATTGGGTAGTTTTTATAGCATCTTGAGATGATTAAACCTAAAAAACAACATATTTTTTTATAATATTATTTCACTTTCCTCAAGGAGAATTATGTTTTTATATATTATGATTATGTCTTCCCAACTCATTATCCTTTTATGAAAATTTTACATTAAGATATTTTAACAATTTATCTTGTTCTGTATTTCTCATCTTGAGACTCTTAATTTATTTAATTTTCCGACTATTCTTTATGGGTAATTAATCTTTATATTCTCTCTCATATTCATGTATTTTGGTCCTTCTATTGACCTTTTTATTTTTTCAAATACATGATATAATCATCACTTTTATTATATGCTCAGTGTAGCTCTCTTCATCGTCCTCAATGATAATAGATGAGACTCCATAAATTTTAATATAATACATAATTTTTTTGTCTTTTAATGGTCCCTACATCTTATGAATCACTTATTCATAATGATCCTTAATTTTCTTATGAACCTTCCTCAGAACATCTAATTTCCAATATCACCCATATTGGTTTTTACCTGATTATTTTGGGGAAAATCCTCAACATGTTCATCATACTCTATTTATATATTTTAATTATTATAAAAAGATACTGAAAAATATCATATTACATGATAATTAAATCACTTTATTGGATGTATACCTCTATATTTTCCACTTATTCAACTAATATATATTTTTTGAAATAAGAGATTATTTTTCAAGATATTCATCTCTTACTTCACCATCTATATAATATGAGAGTGATTTATCCTTCCTTACTTTGTGTTTGAGACCTTTTAAGGGCTTAAACATAATTTACTTCTTATCTTTAATCTTATTCATGAAAACAGTATCCTTTATCATGTCATAATAAATAATAAAATTATGCAATTCATCAACAGATAAATATTTATATCCTTTATTGGAGAAACCATTAGATAAAATCTTCCATGGAAGTTTATCATCTTCTTCTTGAGAATATTTGAGCTTTCAAGGTTTCTATACAATATCTTATATTAATTATAGATCCATTTACCATTGTTAATTTATAATCAATTATCTCGTCATTATCCATTATAATATCTTCCAAATTTTCCATCCAACTATTTATTTTCATTTTATCCACCTTGGAATTCCATTAAAAAATTATCTCATGATTATCCCATTTTTAATTGGTAATTGTGAGTCTTATCACTTTATTATAAACCCTATTAGGAAAGGAAAAAAATTCAGACATTGGTTTTACATAAAACACTAAATTACATTCCAATTCAAATATCAAAGGATAATCTTTATCAATAAGTGTAAAACTAAATATCCCAATATCATTAACTTATAAAACATTAGTAATAGGAAAAGGTAGTATTTTATAAATCCAAACATGATAATTATTCCCCTTGAATGTTATAATGCCTTTTCAATTGAATGATTTTATATTTTCCATCTCCATCATCAAAAAATAAGACAACTCATATAGGACCTTGGATACCTTTGATACCAATAGAAATGACCGGGTATGTGACAATGTATCTCTAAGTGGGGGGGGGGGTCATTGGTGTTCCTTTTAAATATTTCATCATTGAAATTAACCCTTGTGAATGGTAAATTGTTTATCCACTATTTCATTAAACTCTCAAAATCACCAAAATAAATCTAAATTATAGAAATTCAAGGCATATATGACTTTTCACAAGGTTTTTCCTCAATTTGGATTATAAATCCTTTCTGTATTTGGGTTGAGACAGAGATGTATTTATCCACTATATTATGCAAGTGAATACAAAAAAATATTACGAAAAGTTATTTTTACATACAAATATGTTTACTACCTCTTGAATAGTTTTTAACCTTCTAATTACTAGTTTTCTCCCAATAATTTGGTTTATACTAGATCTTTTCAATATATAGTGTTTCCTTCCAAACAAACTCATGAAAAAAATCACCATTATACTATGGGATAATGTTTCATTAATGTAATATTATCAATATCCTCAATGATATTATTTTCCATTTAAAGGATAATATCCTACAGTTTAATGAATTTCATCCAATTTATATCTACTCAAATACAGTCTTCTTCTTCAAGGGTCTCAAATCACAGTGTTTCACAATAATTGGTGGTGTTATACTTTCTCAACTAACTTTATTTCTTCATTTTCTTCTCTAGTTTATATGATATAATGATATCATAGTGAATGAAATTTATATTACTTATCACTATTATTTTTATGCATCAGATATATATACATAATAATATAATTAACTTATATTCACAATCTCTATTATAACTTATTTTCCTTCTTTAGTTATTATATATTGTACATCATTCTAAGATATTTTTTCTATACATTTAATATGAAATTGATTTAATCTTTTGAAATAAATTATCCATACTTTTTGTCAACAAACATCATTTATTCCAATCCCATGATATATCTCTAGATGGATTTATTTTCAAAGTCATGAAATATCTATATTTCACAGAGCTTTCTCTTTCCTTGATTCATATTTGCATTTAATTTCCATATTGGTGTTATAACATGCATTGTAATTATAATAATATGAATCTCCCTTGTGAATCATTTTTTTCAAACACTGTGTCATGGCCTTATACCCCTGGAATGATTGATTGTAAATTTACAGAACCACGTTCAGTTGGTATTTCATCCTCAGACTACTTCATTATGTGATTCATCTCTTTATTAAGTGAAAACCTTCACCACTACATAACCTTCCTCACCATGAAATGAGTTTCTTATATAAAATAAAAAGAATATATTTTAAAAACTCATACTAAATAGTAATTTCATTTTGAAGAATTTTTAAATTTAATTCATTGAAGAAAAACATTAGTATCGACTGATTTAATTTTTTGATCTATCTTCTAGAATATCATAACAATATTAAATTTTTCTAAATGGTAGAACTTTATTCATCATATTATTAACCCTTATATAAGAAATTATTAATATTAAACTTATTAATTTAGTTTCCAATTCTTTGGAATGTTTCCCATCAAAACACCTTATGTAATAAATTATTACTATAACATAACTCAGTGTAACTAAAAACTTTGATAAATTTTATCAGACTGGCACTTAAAAAATGAGATATTTTACCATTATAGATTTCTTTTATCAATTTTATGACCTTTATATTTCCATAAAATTACCTATATGTACCATATTGTTCTCTATGACTTTTTTGATTTCCAATGAGAAATACCTTCAATTAATAAGTTATTACTCTTATATATCACAATATGGATTTTCTATTGTCCATATTACAAGTATTCACTAAAGAACACATCTTATTTATGGTTCCTATAAAACCTTAGGTATGTAAGTATGGTTTTTTTCCTTTATCATATATATTATACATAGAAAATATCTTATGTGTTATTTAAATTTACCTTT